>OZ037776.1:5776335-5931335 GCA_964035525.1 Porites cylindrica
TGTCCGACAATTCTCGGAGAGAGGTTGGCTAACACGAAGAGCTTTCCTGTATAATATGAACACCTATCTGATATGTGCCTCTTCGCATTGGAGATCGGCGCGCCGGGCGGCGTTGCTTCGCTTCGTTACAGAAACCCGCCGAAATCGTCGTAGTTATGTGTGAACAGTAGTCCTATATTGTATGGTTTGGTGGCGGCGCCAAAGCTATCCGACATGGTGTGAACATATCCTTAGCTTAGAGTCTAAGCGCAGGTTATCAATCAGATCAAACAAATAGACACTGACAAACTGTACTACAGTAAAGCCACGTGATGGACTGAATGATACAGCATTGCTCGTTCATTAGTGTTTTGACCTCTTTCTTCCATGGAGTAAAAAAAAGTTGCAGTTGACGTTCGGGCGTGAAATAAGAAAGAAATTCTCAATGGCAATATTTCAAAACACCAAGATCTTTTTTCACGTTCATGTTTATTACCGTGAAGCGTGAAATGGGAATGTTAATTACCGTGATTCGTTATTTGTCATATTTAATAGTCATGAATTGTACGAAGGCCCCTCTAAAAGGAGTTATGCTTGTATCCAGTTTTCTTTCAAACGTGGCTTAAATTAACTTGTTCTTCTTTTTGTGGATAACTTTTATTAAAAAACTGATAAATCGTCAGTTGAACACGAAGCGAACCACAGCCGAAATCATGCATCTTTCGAAATTCGTCGGTTCGTGACTCTAGCAGCTTCTTTTGATCTTTGGACTCGATCGCTTGGTGCAATTTATTTTTGAGAACTAGGCATGACTATTCATCATTTGTGCCTTTTTTTGGTCAATGAAGGGTATTCAGTGAAGGATGATTAATTTTCGGTGAATTTGGGTGTTTTTGGAAGAAAACACCGCAAAGGATTCAATTCGTAACGAGCAAGAAATTATGCAGACCCCACCAAAGATGGAAAACTCAGCCCCCACCCCCCCCCCCAAAAAAGAAAATCTGACTAGAAAACTCAGACAAACACCTTTAAGCGGTGTTTACCCTCACCGCTCACAATTTTAATTAGCTTTAAGTATTGCTTTTGTTACAGAGCCTGGGATAATTAGGTAACTAGACCCTCAACCATGCCAAATGCACCCGGCATGACTCTATCGCCCCACATAAGAGAATCCAAGACAGTGTTGGATTCTGGATTCCACGCAGTGGATTCTGGATCCAGTGACTGGATTCCGGAACTACTTGAGCTGCATTCAGGATTCCAAAGCCCAGCAATCCGGATACCACATTCAAAACTTTCACTGATTCCAAAATCCAGACTCCTTCACATGGGGTCGGTTTTAAGTCTTCTAAGGTCTCTGAGGGCCTCTCTGGGGCAATCAAACCCCAAAATGTACACGCTCATCTGGCACCCAGATCTCTCACGCATTTCCTTTTTCAGGAACTGCAACACAACCCAACGTCTGATGATGTAAAAAACAATGGAGAATTAGCGAATCACTTGACTCAGAGAATTAAAAACAATGTAACACAAGAACTCCAGAATAGCCTTTAAAAGAAGTAATAAAAGTTTTTGTATTGTATTTTATGTGTGGTGTTGCATGATATATTGCTATGCTTTATGGGAACGATTTGTATCGCGTGACCTAGATATTTGACACTCCCAGAAAATGTAAGGCCCAGCTAGACTCTAACCAAGGGACTTTCTTGGGATTACAAAATAACTATTGGTGCTTTGACCTCCAAGTGAGTTAGTAGTTAACGGTTAGGGTTAGGAGTGGCCTCGGGTTGGGGTTTGCGCCTCAAAAAAGTCACGTGACAAGTATTTTCATCCATACTGCAACGCTTCAGGGTGACTAGCTATACGCTGCTGCTTATGTTGAATTTAGAATATTTCGCTCTTAGTCTTTAATTTCAAAAGTCGCTACCCCTCTTACTTCGTGTTTTGCACCTTGGCTTAACATTTAGCTCAGCGAGGCTTGTAACAACTAGTCTCCCTATCTAAGTTCTTATCTTTTGCTTCGGTTGACACAAACCTTTCCAGTATTACTCTTACTGTAAATTATCGTTAGTTTGCAGAGTTTGCAATATCTTAATGTAAACTTACGGGCAAAAAGCAATTTAGATTAACCCTTTGAAGCCTAGCTAACACCGCATAAAATCTTTGACGGCATGTATGCGTAAAAAAACTGTACATTCGTTACCTATTTGCTTCGTGTCTTACTTTAGTTATAACCTTTTAAACATTTATTCATAACACTAAATGGTAGATTCTGTAATTATGAAAGCAAACAAACTAACTGCAACTCGCAATTTCCACTTTATATCGCCGTTCGTTTGGCAGCAAAGTCTAAAAAGCCAGTTTTTTGGCCGAAAATCATCCCCAAAATTTACACTTTTCGTCGTTGATTTTCTAGGCAGAAAATTGATTTCAAAATCAAATGTCTGCATTTATACAAGGCCATAACTTGGTTTCTAGTTGGAATTCCTTTCCTTGCTATTTTCGTTGGACATGCTTTAGCCATTTTCTTAGAGCCAGTGTCGCCTTAGCCTCCCACGCAGATGTTCTTAGGGGTTCGTCACTCGTTCCTGCGTTCCTGTTAGTGGGGCAGGATCGGGTGACGAACCCCTAAGAACGTCTGCGTGGGAGGCTAGTGTCGCCTATCTCAACTTGGCTCGTTCGTGCTCGAAAGGAATTCTGGGTGATTGAGTCATACCGTGACCGTAGAACGCTTCCTACTCCCATTTCAAAGATTAAGTGTTGGGCCACCCAGTCCTAACTAGCGATTTGGTTACTCATATAGAAATATTATATAGTTCATTGAGATACTTCCATTTTTAATAATTTTTCCCTGATCCCCGAGTAGCATTCATTGATGACGATGATGACTATTATTTTTAAATGCTTTTATTATAAATATTGTTATCATCATATTGTGCAAATTAAACATCTTGGTAAGAGCGAATTGTGTAGTCCTTGTGCTCTAAAATCTGTCACTCTTTCGGAAACAACTTTCGATAAGGCAATGCACACTGAGACGCTTAAAAAGCCTGTGCTGAACAGTGAATGGATAGCCAAGTAAACTACTAAATAATAACCTTTTATTGATAACAAAACTAACTATTAAAGCCTATTTTCAGTTAGTTGCGCTGAAGAAGAAAAAATATATAATTATATACATATTCATTCAAAGCACTGTTTACAAGTAATTTCATTTCATAAGCTCATTAAAAACAATTCATTTCCATTAAAAATGAAATAAAAATATTAAAAAATTCGTAAAATACTAATTTACAGGCCCACGCCGCCATCAGCCTCTAAAATCAGCGGACACAGGCTTGGCTAGCGTTTAAGCGGCAGTCATCAATGAAATCCCCTCTTGGAATTTTGTGGAAGGGTGCCCTGGAACCTCTTAGGCATGTGTGTACCGATCTTAAAATCTCAAAAGAAAGCAATGTTCCAATCCAACTAATAGTAATGTGATAAGGTTCCTCATTCTTTTCTGAGAGCTTCTCGACTAGGCGTTTGAGAAAGCAGTTGCAGTCGGCTCCCATCCTACCGTCGGTTCCAAAAACTAGGGGAGTGAAAGATCCCATTTCAACGTCCAGTACCCTCTGTTGGTACTTCCGCTTTTTCTCCTCCTCCTGCTCCTTAAAGATTGTGGGTGTTGTTTTTCTCTGGTTACATTTGAAGTTAACATGCGTTACTCTGACATCAAAAAATTCTGGAACTCCACGAGACCAAAAGCCCCCTGTCTTGAAGTCTCGTCTTGCCTCCGGGCTTGTTACCGCGCTTCTGAGGTTGAATCGCTCATTATCGAGAGGTTGTAGCTGTGGTTAGACTTCAACGTTGGTGCAAACCTTACCAATAAGTGAGGTAAGTAGGTTGCGAACACCATCGTGTCTCTGCGCCACGGACCCTCCCTTTTTGCATGACAGGGCATGCCGGACAGTATACTTCTCACCACAAACACACTTGCTTGATATGTCGGACAGGGGCATATTATACCTTAAACGCAGAGAGTCTCTTCAGCACCAAGCCCTGATCGACAAGAGGCACTGCGGTAAGCCATAAGCTCGCACCCTTGTCTCTCGATTGGTTAACTGACCGCAGCAGATCCGAGGGTAGTTGATTGTCATCAATGTTTTTGAAATTAACTGCCACAGAGATTTGTCGCGCTCGGGTTGCCAGGTGCTCAGGTCGCATGAATGCAAATAGTTAACGGAAGACAGTAAAGCGCTTTTCTAAAACCTGTTTAGTCTTGCTTGAACGAGAGCTTTTATAGAGAAGTAATTTCCCAAAACAGAAAACGCACTTGACAATACAAGGAGTATAACATCAGCACAAATCTGCAATCTGCTGAGTTCGTGGTACTTTACCTTTAAATGCACCAATAAAGGAATGCAAAACCCGAAAAATACAGTCTGAAAAGATCCCATAAGAGCTGCTATGAGCGCGAAGTGTGGCAGAAAAATAGCTATCGCCAGTGTGATGACTACCAACGAAACCCGAATTATAATATTACATATGGTATTGGAAATATCCGAAGTTATTTCTGAAAAAAAAGTCGATTCGTCGAGAGATTCACATACAGGTCTCAAGCAAAGTATGATTGAGAGTAAGCTGCTAATAACGAGACTTATAGAAGCGGTTATGTTTAGTGGTCCAGCGGGAAAATTATTAACAATGGCTTCATCTGTCTTGGATCCAAAAGTCAAAAATCCAAAGACTGCAATAATCACTTTAATTACAACTGATACAGCAAATGCCGAAGCCAACGCTTTTCCAAAGTCCGATTTATTCTTCATACTTTTTTCTACCGAAGGAATGATCTTGGCCACGCCATAACTAGACAAGGCAATCCCCAACGAAATGAAGACTCCTTCGAAGTCCCAAAACAAAAGTGTACCGGGATCCCAATTCCCTATATTTTCAAGGCCATACCATACTGTTAGTGCTGTAGTTAGACCAATGGCGACTATACTAATAGTACTTAGCCATGCAATCTGGGAGTACGATTTCAAAAACATTGTTGGTAGGATAAGCAGTGCAGCGAAGCAGGTCCAGGAAGTTTGCGAGAGGGGTACTGTTGATAGGGCGTGGGAGGTGAGAGATCCACAGAGAACTAGATAACTGACTGCTATAAAAACAAAACCAATGTCTTGATTCCATGCGACAATTTTACCTGCATATTTAGGATATATTGCGTCTCCTATCTCCTTCCAAGTTGATCTTGCTCGAGTCTTTCCTTTTTTCTCGTCGCTGTCGTACAAACTCTCGGCTAACACTTTTCCCGCGTACCAGGTGATAATTGGCAGTAAAAACAGTGATATTACAGCCGTGATTCCACCCTTTTTGATAGAATACGGCAAAGCAAGCAATCCAACCCCTTCGATGAAGTTTATCAAGTTCATTGTTGCCTTCCATGTCGAGGATGTCCCTTCAGGCAGAGATGCAGCGCTTTCAGTCGCTATATAGTTCTCACTTGAAACGCTTTCATCATCTGAAGAACTTTCGGCGTCCGAGGACTGCAGTTCCAAGACTGTTTCTTCGTCACTATCACTCACTTGTGACAGGTTGCGATAGCCTTGTTTCATTTCTTTGTTTATTGCGAAATATCTAAAAGTAAAATAGAAAAGGTGAGCAATGTTTCGTGTAAACCTTAAAGAAATCATTTGCATAATGAACAGAATTTATGATGTATATCACAGTGGAACCTATCCTTTGGGACACCTCTCTTCAAGAGACACTTCCGTTCAGAGGGGACACAACATTTGGTCCCCGAAAAATGTTCACGTAATCTTTGTATTTGTTTCCTCTGGTGAAGGGACACCTCTATTCATGGGAAAAGGTCTCTTTTTCTATTCTGGATCCCAAACCTGGATTCAACCGCTTTTCCTTGTACACCTTAGCACTCAAAAGGTGACTAGCCACAAAAAGCCTTGAGAAGTTTAAGTATTCAGTAATCACAATGGCGACTGCTTTCAAAACATGAACTTATTCACTTACTAAATCGATGTACTGCACTTGTGGGACTTCAACACACAACATTGCAGTGATAAGTTAATCATGATTTTTTATACATTATCTAGCTGCTTAAAATAATGACCGCAGCGGATTCCGAGGTAAAATATACAAAAGCCCAGCCCATCCTCCATTCAGGGGACACCTCTGTTTAGCGAACATTTTTCTATTTTCCGAGGGTGTCCCCCGAATAGAGTTTCTACTGTATCTATTCCATATTTTCAGCTGATGTCACGACAGCCAAGTTGGTTCTGGAGAACAAAAGCGTGAAACCACCAGGGTAAAACTAGGGCTAGCAGTTAACTGATGATTGGCCACAAAAACGGTAATTAACTGATAACTGGCCAAAAAATTAGTATTTAAGTGATAAATATATTATATTAATTACACTGAATACAATTGTTAATTGTAATAAAAACAACAATGTTTTCCAAATAGCATAACCATTTCGTGCCATTTATCTGTCCTATTGAGCGTTTCCACTCACGTGACCAGCATCTAAGCATATTATTGCAACAAAAGAAAGCGTTTACATAAGAAAATAGTTCACCTCCCACAGGACTGGTTTGGAACACCAACATGGCCGTCGTTTCAATGGTTTGGAACACCAATATGGACGCCGTGACGTCATGTGAAAACGCTCTATATGTAAAAGCTACGAGGGCCGTGCCAGGCAAAGTCAGACATAGAGTTGTTTGTAGACAATTTAACGCCGCATAATTCAGCTTTAATGTTAACAGATCTCTGTTTTCGAAAAATAAAAACATTGTTTTTACGGACTCAGAAGATCGTCAAGTTTAAGAGTACAACCCAGAGAAAAACGCTGTGACTGTTATTATTGGATCTGGCCAATAAAGAAACTCTGATGGCTCAGAGAAATCAGCATCTTTCGTTCAAGTACATGGAATTTGCACTTAGGAGAAAACATTTTTTAACTGATGTTGCAGTTGTAACTATTAATTCTGAAACAGTTTCATTTCTTAAAACCCTTGGATGTGCCAAAAAAGGTATGCCTGCGAACAAGGTAACATTAAGGACGCGAAAGAGAACGTCGATAAAGTCCGTAGATCAGTACCCAATGTGAAGGAGCGCTTTAAATTGTCACGAGAAACTAATTAATGGTACAGAGGGTACGGTTTTCGAGAAAACCCAAGATTTTCTTCTCCATTACTCAACGGGATGAACAGGCTGATAGAAATATCACTTCTTTATATGCTTTGTTCGTTGACCAAGATGAGCCTTTAACACTTCTGAGAACGCAGGTGGAAAACCTACACGTGGTTTCTCATTCGCATCAAGCACGCAAGCGGCACCCAAAGCACCAAAACAGTGAGTACGGGGTTTTTCGCTCATTTGCTTTCGCTGTTAGTAAAACGCAGTGAAGACGTAATTACGGAAAAACAGAAATGTCAAATACGTTGTTGATGAAATGGAAAACAATCTATGATAGGTTTCAAAACCAGTGATCGTAAGAAATAGGAGAAAAGTCGAATTTTAGACTCACGTAGTAGCGACCGCGCCAAAAAACAGGTTTGGCGCTTCTGCGAAAGCCTGTGTAGTTTTTGGACGTTTTTACTTCCGGTCGCCGTAGCGAGTCCCAATCTCGACCAAGAGCTCTTCTGCGCACTTAGAGGAGAGATATCAAACGCGCGCATTCCCAAACCCGTAAGCACTGGGGTCGAGAATGTAGCGAGTCCCTACTGAGTGCTTTCTATTACAGGAATTGCTAAAACGAACTACTAAGTGAGCTGCAAAGTATTACACTCACGAAAAGTCGTACTATCCCGTGCCTACATACTTCCATGCCTTTGTCAGCGTTCTCAGCAATGTCTCTCTCAGCGCTACAAACTGTGACAGAAGAAGATGAACTTGTGACCTGCACACAGCATGGCGGTTTTGGTCGCGCGCGCAAACAAGCCAAGGCGGGCGAGAGCAGAGCAGTGAAGTTGAGATAAGGAACTGCATAGAGAACTTTTGTCCTGTTTGACAACGAACTGCAAGAAGCGAAACAACTCAAGATAAAGCGCGATCTTTATCACCATGCCAGTTGTCGAATCTCAGCCAAAGCGTGACAAAAAAAAAAATATGCCGTTTCAATTTTTCAAAACTCTCAGGATTCGTGTGGTCATGCCTGCCTGAATAAAAGAGATTCAGTAATCGCTAAGCTGTCCACTGAAGTGCGTAGGCAAGTAGAAATTTCAGTTGAATGAGTATTTACAGTCAAACCAGGTCAAGCGTTCCCGTCGCTAACGAACTAATGAATTCATTCACGGAAAAATGATTTCGTTTGTTGATTCAATAATCCGTTCATAAAATGAACAATCCAATAGTCATATTTAGCCTCGATTCCATAATCGAATGTTGATTCGATTACTGTTTTTTGAAAAATTACACTTTCCACAAGTTGACCTCAGAATTTTGTTTTTTCCTCTTTTTTTTCTGAGAGTCGAGTGCTGGCGAGTTCTGAAGTTCAAACCCAAACAAACTGTTACATGTACGCTAGTTTGCTGCCAATAATCAGTGCAACAGACCTAGGCCTGACCTCTTAGAAAACACGACGGTCAAACTGAGGTCAGTGTATGTGCGGTGATTGGTGGATTTCGATCCTCGGCCTTTGTCAGTTTCTTTGCGCTTGCGGTCTGTCTATTCTAGCTGTTATTTTGATTAAAGGCAATGAAAAACGCAATCGTAAACGGCAGGAAAAGGGAAGCAAAGACGATTGAACACAATAGACAAGAATAAAGAACAGGTAGATTTTGTTCATAAACCACATCAACATTTGATTATTGAATCGACGTACAATTTGACCGTTGGATTATTCATTTTATGAATGGATTATTGAATCAACAAACGAAATCATTTTTCCATTAATGAATTCATTAGTTTGTTAGCGACGGGAACGCTTGACCTGGTTTGACTGTAAGTCTTTTGCCTTTTGCAAAGGGGAAACAAGGTCTTTAAGATCGTGATCATGAAGTTGAACACAAATTCAGTGTAAAAACTTGAACAAAATCTGTATAAATTTGGGAATTCACGCACCATTGATAATAGAGAGTAACCATTTGTTCGTGGACTTTTCTGTCTACATCTATTAATTGCGAAAACTATTTTTGACAAAGGTCTACTTTTTAAGTACTTACGTATTGCAGGTTCTGAGTTGGTAAGTGAGAAACTGACAAGAGTAGTTGCAGCAAGCGTCTTCGTAGACTATAATCAGTGAGGGAGAAAGTGGCTCATTTTATAGCCCAATTAAATCATGCTGCGGGCTACGTACAGAGAAGTCATAACGTATGCTAAACGCATTTCACGTTCTGCGAACAAACTGAAAAGAACCGGTAGACTTTAAAGAAAGAAATGGATGACTGCAACTCACAACCTCAGTCGGCTTTGTTTTCTTGAACTTAAGAATGCCTATTTTGAACAAATCGAACATTCTTTTTTATATAAGAATGTTGTTTTTCCGGCCCAGGCTGAAATTTCTTATTTTTCTGTTGATTTTAGGCTGACAATATTCTTAATACTAAATAATAGCTTATGGCTTTTCCGCTTTAGAATGTCTTGGGGTTTCAATTAAGAGTGTTCTTGCCGTTTAGTTAAAGAAATAATTATATACGGTTGAGTTAAAAACATAAATTGTATTGTATTTGTAGATTTTCAAACACAAAATTGATTCCTTTTCAGCTTATAGTTTATTCTTAAAATATTCTAATATAAAGAGAGTATCAAGCATTTCTGCAAAGGAACTCTGTTAGCCCATGCAATGGCTGTAAAGAAAGTGCCCTCGTTCAAGAAAAATTTTTAATATTTTGTAGCTGCTCTGATCTGTGGACTGTAAAATTATTCACCTCCTCGTATCCTTTGTAATACTTGAAACTTGTTAAATTTTCTTTTTTTCTGCGGCAAAAACTGTTTACCATGCGTAAAATAAGAAGAACGAATGTCCGACGATTCTCGGAGAAAGGCTGGCCAACACGAAGAGCTTTTTCCTGTATAATATAAACACCTATCTGATATGTCACTCTTCACTTTGGAGATCGGCGCGCCGGGCGGCGTTGCTTTGCTTCGTTACAGAAACCCATGGTCTCGTGGCAGCACCAAAGCTATCCGACATAGTGTGAACATATCCTTAGGTTAGAGTCTAAGCGCAGGTTATCAATCAGATCAAACAAATAGACACTGACAAACAGTACTTCAGTAAAGCCACGATAAACTCAACGATACAGCTTTGCTCGTTCATGGGTTTTGACCTTTTTCTTCCATGGAGTAAAAAAAAGTTGTAATTGACGCTCGGGCATGAAATAAGAAAGAAATTCTCAATGGAAATATTTCAAAAGACTAAGATCTTTTATCACTTTCATGTTTATTACCGTGAAGAGTGAAATGGGAATGCTAATTACCGTGATTCGTTATTTGTCATATGTAAATGTCGTGAATTGTACGAAGGCTCGTCTAAGAGGGGGGAGGTACACAATGGGGAGGAGGGAGGAATTGACTGAAAAAGTTGGGAGGAGGGAGATTTACGCTCCTGTATCTCCCCCCTCCTCTAAAAGGAGTTATGCTTGTGTCCAGTTTTCTTTCGACCCTGGCTTAAATAACATTTTTTTAAAAAAACTGATTAATCGTGAGTTGAACAGGAAGCGAACAGGCAGACAAAATCATGCATCTTTCGAATTTCGTCGGTTCCTGACTCTAGCAGCTTCTTTTGATCTTTGAACTCGATCGCTTGGTGCAATTTATTTTTGAGAACTAGGCATGACTATTCATTATTTGGGCCTTTTTTTGGTCAGTGAAGGATGATTAATTTTCGGTGAATTTGGGTGTTTTTGAAAGAAAAAACCGCAAAGGATCCAATTCGTAACGAGCAAGAAATTATGCAGACCTCGCCAAAGATGGAAAACTCAGACCCCCCCCAAAAAATCTGACTAGAAAACTCAGACAAACACCTTTAAGCGGTGTTTACCCTCACCGCTCACAATTTTAATTAGCTGGAGGTACTGCTTTTGTTACACCGCCTGCGATAATAAGGTAACTAGGCCCTCAACCATGCCAAAAGCACCCGGCATGACTCTATCGCCCCATGTAAGAGAATCCAAGACAGTGTTGGATTCTGGATTCCACGCCGTGAATTCTGGATCCAGTGACTGGATTCCGGAACTCCTTGAGCTGCATTCAGGATTCCAAAGCCCAGGAATCCGGTTACCACATTCAAAACTTTCACTGATTCCAAAATCCAGACTCCCTCACATGGGGTCGCTTTTAGGTCTTCTAAGGTCTCTTAGGGCCTCTCTGGGGCAATCAAACCCCAAAATGTACACGCTAATCTGGTACTCCCAGATCTCCCACGCATTTCCTTTTTCAGAACTGCAACACAACCCAACGTCTGATTATGCAAAAAACAAGCGAATCAGCGAATTAGCGAATCACTTGACTCAGTGAATTAAAAACAATGTAACGCAAGAACTACAGAATAGCCTTCAAAAGAAGTAATAAAAGTTGTTGTGATTGTATTATATGTATGTTGTTGGAGAGATATATTGCTATGCTTTATGGGAACGATTTGTATCGCGTCACTCGCGTGACTCTAACCAATGGGCATTCCTGGGATTACAATTGGTGCTTTGACCTCCAAGTGAATTAGTAGTTAACAGTTAGGGTTAGGAGTGGCCTCGGGTTGAGGTTTTCGCTTCAAAAAGTCATGTGACAAGTATTTTCATCCACACTGCAACACTCTAGGGTGACCAGCTATACGCTGCTGTTTATGTTGAATTAAGAATATTTCGTTCTTAGTCTTTAATTTCAAAAGTCGCTTTGGCTTCACATGGAACTCTGCGGGGCTTGTAACAACTAGCCCCCCTATCTAAGTCCTTATCTTTTGCTTCGGTTGACAAAAAACTTTCCACTATTACTCTTACTGTAAATTATCGTTAGTTTGCAGAGTTTGCAATATCTTAATGTCAACTTACGGGCAGAAAGCAATTTAGATTAACCCTTTGAAGCCTAGCTAACACCGCATAAAACCTTTCACCGCATGTATGCGTTAAAAGTACTGTACATGCGTTTAACCTTTTAAACATTTATTTATAACACTAAATGGTAGATTTGGTAATTATGAAAGCAAACAAACCAACCGCAGCTCCCAATTTCCACTTTATATCGCCGTTCGTTTGGCAGCAAAGTCCAAAAAGCCAGTTTTTTGGCCGAAAATCATCCCCAAAATTTACACTTTTCGTCGCTGATTTTCTAGGCAGAAAATTGATTTCAAAATCAAATGTCTGCATTTATACAAGGCCATAACTTGGTATCTAGTTGGAATTTCTTCTCTTGCTATTTTCGTTGGACATGCTTTAGCCATTTTCTTAGAGCCAGTGTCGCCTTAGCCTACCACGCAGACGTTCTTAGGGTTTCGTCACTCGTTCCTGCGTTCCTGTTAGTGGGGCAGGATCGCGTGACGAACCCCTAAGAACGTCTGGGTAGGAAGCTAGTGTCGCGTATCTCAACTTGGCTCGTTCGTGCTCGAAAGGAATTCTGGGTTATTGAGTCATACCGTGAGCGTAAAACGCTTCCTACTCTCATTTTCAAAGATTTTTTATAACTGTTGGGCCACCCAGTCCTAACTAGCGATTTGGTTTCTTATATAGAAATGTTATATAGTTCATTGAGATACTTCCATCTTTAATAATTTTTCCCTGATCCCCGAGTAGCATTCATTGATGACGATAATGACTGTTATTTTTAAATACTTTTATTATAAATATTGTTATCATCATATTGTGCAATTCAACATTATGATGGTAAGAGCGAATTGTGTAGTCATTGTGCTCGAAAATCTGTCACTCTAGCGGAAACAACTTTCGATAAGGCAATGCACACTGAGACGCTTAAAAAGCTACAATCGGCGACAAAATTGTTGAGACATGGGAGAACAAAAGAATCCGCACCCCTCTCCTGTCCCCTCCATTCAAAGTTGGGGTGTGTGTTGTTTTCTATAGGTAGCTAGAACAAGGGCACGACATTGCACGGACGGGATGGGGGAGGAATGCTATATTTCCTCCTTTTGAAGTTAGTAAAACGTAAAAAAAGCCCAGTTTTGGGCGAAGTGTCTCAACTCATTTTGTCGCCGATTGTAGGTTTGTTTAGCCTGTCCTGAACAGCATATGGATAACCAAGTAAACTACTAAATTAATTGCCAAATAGATTTTTCGGGCTTGGTTTGCCCGGTACTCAGGTGGCATGATGCAAATAGTTAACAGAAGGCAGTAAAGCGCTTTTCTAAACCCTGTTTAGTCTTGCCTGAACAAGAGCTTTTACAGAGAAGTAATTTCCGAAAACAGAAAACGCACTTGAAAATACCAGGACTATAACATCAGCAAAAATCTGCAATGTGTTGAGTTCGTGGTATTTTACCTTCAAATGCACTAAAAAAGGAATCCAAAGCTCGGAAAATACAGCCTGAAAAGATCCCATAAGAGCTGCTATGAGCGCAAAGTGTGGCAGAAAAATTGCTATCGCCAGTGTGATGACTACCAACGAAACCCGAATTATGATATTACGTATGGTATTGGAAATATCAGAAGTTATTTCTGAAAAAAACGTCGATTCGTCGAGAGATTCACATACAGGTTTCAAACAAAGTATGATTGAGAGTAGGCTGCTGATAACGAGAATTATAGAAGCGGTTATGTTTAGCGGTCCAACGGGAAAATTGTTAAGAATGGCTTCATCTGTCTTGGATCCAAAAATCAAAAATCCAAAGACTGCAATAATCACTTTAATTACAACTGATACAGCAAATGCCGAAGCCAACGCTTTTCCAACGTCCGATTTATTCTTCATACTTCTTTCTACCGAAGGAATGATCGGTGCCACGCCGTAACTAAGCAAAGCGATCCCCAACGAAATGAAGACTCCTTCCAAGTCCCAAAACAAAAGTGTACCGGGATTCCAATTCTCTATATTTTCAAGGCCATACCATACTGTTAGTGCTGTAGTTAGGCCAATGGCGACTATACTAATAGTGCTCAGCCATGCAATCTGGGAGTACGATTTCAAAAACATTGTTGGTAGAATAAGCAGTGCAGCAAAGCAGGTGCTGGAAGTTTGCGAGAGGGGTACTGTTGGTAGGGCGTGGGAGGTGAGAGATCCACAGAGAATTAGATAATTGACTGCTGCAAAAACAAAACCAATGTCTTGATTCCACGCGACAATTTTACCTGCATATTTAGGATATATTGCGTCTCCTATCTCCTTCCAAGTTGATCTTACACGAATCTTTCCTTTTTTGTCGTCGATGTCGTACAAACTCTCGACTAACACTTTTCCCGCGTACCAGGAGATAATTGGCAGTAAAAACAGTGATATCACAGCCGTGATTCCACCCTTTTTGATAGAATACGGCAAAGCAAGTAATCCAGCCCCTTCCATGTAGTTTAACAAGTTCATTGTTGCCTTCCATGTCGAGGATGTCCCTTCAGGAGATGCGGCGCTTTCGGTCTCTATGTAGTTCTCACTTAAAACGCTTTCATCATCTGAAGAACTTTCGGCGTCCGAGGACTGCAGTTCCAAGACTGTTTCTTCGTCACTATTACTCACTTGTGACAGGTTGCGATAGCCTTGTTTCATTTCTTTGTTTATTGCGAAATGTCTAAAGGTAAAATAAAAAAGGTGAGCAATGTTTCGTGTAAACCTTAAATAAACCATTTACATAATTAACAGAATTTATGATGTATATACAGTGGAACCTATCCTTTGGGACACCTCTGTTCAAGTGACATCTCCATTTGGGGGACACAACATTTGGTCCCCGAAAAATGTTGACATATTCTTTGTATTTGTTTCCTCTGGTGAAGGGACACCTCTATTCATGGAACAGGGTCTCTTTTTCGATTCTGGATCCCCAAACCCGGATTCAATCTCCATTAGGGTACACCTTAACACTCAGAAGGTGACTAACCACAAAAATCCTTGACAAGTTTAAGTTTTCAGTAGTCACAATGGCGACGGCTTTCAAAACATGGACTTATTCACTTAATAAATCGATGTACTGCACTTGTGGGACTTAACACAAAAAATCGCAGTGATGAATTAATCATTGATTTTCTTACATTATCTAGCTGCTTGAAATAATCGCCGCAGCAGATTCCGAGGTAAAATATACAAAAGCCCAGCCCAACCTCCATTCAGGAGACACCTCTGTTCAGGGAGCACTTGGCCTTGTCCCGAGGGTGCCGTCCCCCGAGTAGAGTTTCTACTGTATCTATTCCATATTTTCAGCTGACGTCACGACAGCCAAGTTGGTTCTGGAGAACAAAAGCGTGAAACCAAGAGGGTACCACTAGGGCCAGTAGTTAACTGATGATTGGCCTCAAAAACAGTAGTTAATTGATGACTGGCCAAAAAATTAGTATTTAACTGATAAATAAAGAGCTAACAGTTAAGTGACATATATTATATTGTTTATACTGAATACAATCGTTGATTGTAATAAAAACAGCAATGTTTTCCAAATAGCATAACCATTTCGGGCCATTTATCTGTCCTATTGAGCGTTTTCACTAACGTGACCAGTATCCATGCAAATTTATTGGAACAAAAGAAAGCGTTTACAAAAGAAAATAGTTCACCTCCCACAGGACTGGTTTAGAACAGCAACATGGCCGCCGTTTCATTGTTTTGGAACACCAATATGAACGCCTTGACGTCGTGTGAAAACGCTCATGTAGAAGGTACCAGGGCCGTGCCAGGCTAAGTCAGACATAGAGTTGTTTGTAGATAATTTAACACCGAATAATTCAGCTTTAATGTTGACAGTTTTCTGTGTTCGAAAAATAAAAACATCGTTTTCACGGACTCAGAAGATCGTCAAGTTTAAGAGTACAACCCAGAGAACAACGCTGTGACTGAGTTATCATTGGATCTGGCCAATAAAGAAATTCTGATGGCTCAGAGAAATCAGCATCTTACGTTCAAGTACATGGAATTTGTACTTAGGAGAAAACATTTTTTAACTGATGTTGCAGTTGTAACTATTAATTCTGAAACAGTTTCATTTCTTAAAACCCTTGGATGTGCCAAAAAAGGTACGCCTGCGAACTAGGTAACATTAAGGACGCAAAAGAGAACGTCGATAGTCTGTAGCGAGGTATAAAGATCAGTAGCAAATGGGAAAGAGCGCTTTAAATTGTCACGAGAAACAAATTAATGGTCCAAAGGGTACTGGTTTCAAGAAAACCCAAGATTTTCTTCTCCTTTACTCAGCGGGATAAACAGGCTGATAGAAATATCACTTCTTTATATCCTTTGTTCGTTGACCAAGATGAGCCTTTAACACCTCTGACAACGCAGGTGGAAAACCTACACGTGGTTTCTCATTTGCTTCAAGCACGCAAGCGGCACCCAAAGCACCCAAACAGTGAGTACGGGGTTTTTCGCTCATTTGCTTTCGCTGTTAGTAAAATACAGGGAAGACGTAATTACGGAAAACAAGAAGCGTCAAATCCTTTGTTGATAAAATGGAAAACAATCTATTATAGGTTTTAAAATCACTGATCGTAAGAAATAGGAGAAAAGTCGAATTTTAGACTCCCGTCGTAGCGACCAGGCCACAAGAGAGCCTGCGTAGGTTTTGGGCGTTTTTACTTCCGATCGCCTACTGAGTGCTTTCTACTACGCCTAATGCTTTTGAGCCATAGTCCCGGGCCATAGTATAGAAATTGCTCAAACGAACTACGAAGTGAGCTGCAAAGTATTGCACTCACGAAACGTTGTACTCTCCCGTGCCTGCATACTTCCATGCCTTTGTCAGCGTTCTCAGCAATGTCTCTCCCAGCGCTGCAAACTGTGACAAAAGAGGATGAACTTGTGACCTGCACGCAGCATGGCGGTTTTGGTCGGGCGCGCAAACAAGCCAAGGCGGGCGAGAGCAGTGAAGTTGAGATAAGGAACTGCATAGAGACGTTTTGTCCTGTTTGACAACGAACTGTAAGAAGCGAAACAACTCAAGACAAAGCGCAATCTTTATCACCATGCCAGTTGTCAAATCTCAGCCAAAGCGTGAGAAAAAATGTGCCGTTTCAAAACTCTCAGGATTCGTGTGGTCATGCAGGCCTGAATTAAACAGCTTCGGTAATCTTCCCGGGGGGGCGGAAGGGGGGTAATCCCATACATTACCTATTCGGGTATGTAGGGCGAATTCTAGAACGGGGTATCAATTTTAGGGGAATTCTTTTTTAGAACGGGGTGCCAATTTGAAGTCCCGGGCGGCACATACCCACCCAAAAAATACCCAAGTGCCCCACCCCCCCCCCCCCCCCCAACGGGATAATCGCTAAGCTGTTCAGTGAAGTACGTAGGCAAGTAGAAATTTCAATTACTTGAGCATTTAATTCTTTTGCCTTTTGCAAATGGGATTGATTGATTGATTCACTTTTATTTGAATACGGTAATTTCATAAGTTACATAACTTCTTTACATGAAAGCCGTATAGAAACAGAAGTAAATACTGTACAACTACACTAAAAATATGTACAAATAATAAAATATAGTAAAATGTAGTCAACAGTTTGCCTGCCTACTAGCCAGTTTTCTTTTAAAGATAGCTTTAGATTCGGACGCTTTTATGTCATTTGGTAAAGAATTCCACAGCATTCCTCCTCTGTATGAGAAAGACTCCTTATAATATTCTGTTTTTGGGCGTGGTCCAGTACAACATTATATTCCGCATTTCTTAGCATAGACTTATAAGGGCTGTTCTCACAGACATTCGAGAAAAGATCGCTTAAGTAACTAGGTATGTTTCCATTCACTGTATCATACATTAATAGACTTAAGTGCCTTTGACGCCTCGAGGCAAGCTCTTCCCAGTTTAGTTGTTTTCGTATTTGTGCTGAACGAACGTCATAACCTTGAAAGGTTATTATGCATGCAGCACGATTTTGTAATTTCTGGATCCTAGTGGCAAGTCCCTGGTCCCTGGGAAACAAGGCTTGTAAGATCGTGATCATGAAGTCGAACATAAATTCAGTGTAAAAACTTGAACAAAATCTGTGTAAATTTGGGAATTCACGCACCATTGATAATAGAGAGTAACCATTTGTCCGTGGACTTTTCTGTCTACATCTATTAATTTCGAAAACTATTTTTGACAAAGGTCTACTTCTTAAGTACTTACGTATTGCACGCAGTTGGTAAGTGAGAAACTGACAAATGTAGTTGCACTTTCTAGCGTGGCTCATTTTATAGCACAGTTAAATCATGCTGCGGGCCACGTACAGAGAAGTCATAGCGTATGCTAATTATTCGCATTTCACGTTCTGCGAACAAACTGAAAAGAACCGGTAGACTTTAAAGAAAGAAATGGATGACTGCAACTCAGAACTTCAAACGGCTTTGTTTCCTTGAAATTAAGAATGCCTGTTTTGAACAAATCGAACGTTCTTTTTTTATGTATATAAGAATGTTGTTTTTCCGGCCCAGGATGAATTTCTTACTTTTCCCTCGATTTTAGGCTGAAAATATTCTTGAAAATATTCTTAACAATAAATAATAGCTTAAGGCGTTTCCGCTTTAGAATGTATTGGTGTGTCAGTTACCAGCTAGTGTTTATTCTTGCCGTTTAGTGAAGGGAATAATTTTATGCCGTTAATAAGCTAAAAACATAAACTGTATGGGTAACATAAATTTGGGTGTTTTTGAAAGAAAAAACCGCAAAGGATTCAATTCGTAAAGAACAAGAAATTATATTTTTATGCAGATCGAAAGTGGTAGTGTTGAAAACGAAGCACTCCAGAAAAAGTACTACATTTGGTCTCAAATTTGCGGTGTCTAGAAAACTCAAAATATGGAAAACTCAGACCCCCCAAAATCTGGAAAACTCAGACCTAGGAAACTCAGACTCCCCAAAAAAATCTGACTAGAAAACTCAGACACCCACTCCCACTGGCAAAACGAAATCTACTCACCTTCCTTGTACTTTTGAAAATTTGATGGGGAAGGGTCTAAACGGTATGGAAAAGTTATTCGTATCATAAAGACGACAGGAAACAGCGTGACTGCTGTGATTGCGATCTGACAATAAAAGAAAATTCACAGTTAAAGATGCCACGACGGCGAAGGCAGCGAAAACGTCACTCAAAAAGTGACTCTGCGTTCTTTAAACTTTCGTCGTGATTATTCCAACTTTCTCACTTTGTCAAATGTAGGCGAACTCGTAAGAAACATATCCAAGTCCAGAAAGAGAAAGAAAAATGCGTTTTTTGGTGAGGGGTGGGGGGGGGGGGGGGGGTGAGGGGGGGAAGGGGGTGTATAAGTTTTCTAGTCAGAATTTTTTTGGAGATCTGAGTTTTCTAGATTTGGGCGGGGGGGGGGGGGGGGGGGCGTGGTGGTCTGAGTTTTTTTAGTAGGTCTGAGTTTTTGGGTCTGAGTTCTAAGGTCTGAGTTTTCTAGACACCCTTCAATTTACCACCGAGGACCGTAGACTCTGATCTCAGATGGAAACAGGAGCCTGCAATAATGTAGGTGAGCAGGTACCCCAAACTAAATTGCAAGTGGGAATAATACTTCTAAAGTAAATAGACTGCAAGGTATCCTTTGGTTAAATACTTGAACCTTTTTAGCTGATTTACTTTCTGGCCAAAGGACCTACAAATTAATTCAAGATGGCTAAGCCAAGACAACTGATTGTCAATAATAATTCCTAGACACTTAGTTTCAGTCCCAAAATCTAAGACCCTGTTTCCTAACATAACAGGCTTTAGTAGTCCACAGAAGGGTTTATGAGTCAAAATCATGGCTTCTGACCCCCCTGTATGTATGGTCAGCTTGAATTTGAAAAAAAGTAATTCAGAAAATAAGAACAAGTTAATTTAATCAAGTATCAGGTTCGAAAGAACACAAGCTTAACTCCTTTTAGTATTTTGCTGGCAGCCTACCTGGAATTCTATCATGTTATTAAGTCTCACGCTAGAAGAATTAATTATTTGTTCAGACCGGGTAGCCCAACCTCGTCCCCAGGGCTTTTCCCTTAAAAAATGGCTGGGGCGGGAAAAGGCCCTGGCATCGGCTGGTCACGTGCACAGCCTAAGTATTCCTGAGAAGCTAATTTATATACAACCCGCGGCAACCCACCCATTTTTTAAGGGAAAAGCCCTGGGGACGAGGTTGCGGGTAGCCCGAATTTCAGACGATTACTTCGAGTCGTTGTTACTCCGTCAATCTATTTACTTTACAAGTACTATTCCCACTTGCAATTTAGTTTGGGGTACCTGCTCACCTACATTATTGTATGAAGTGGAGTATATGCACGCCAGGGCAGCCAAGATTATCTATAGGCTATCTGATGTTAGCAACCAAGAAGCTTTCACAATAGCTGGATGGGAATCGATTAATTCTATGTACAAGTGGAAGTTACTGACTTTTGTGTATCAAGTTTACAAATCTGAGTTACTATATAGATAACATAATTAGGCTTTTTAGTAGTAGCAATTGCTGTTATGATCTACGCAATAGCATTAAGTTTGAGGTTCGCCGCTTTAACCTAGAGGTGGGCAGGAATTCATCAAGATATAGGGGAGCTTTGTTCTGGAACTCCATTCCAGACAATTTAAAAAGAGCACCTAGTCTAAACATTTTAAAAAGCTTCTTAAAAAAAATTCCTATGGCTTGAAAGTGCATCTATAGTTATTTTTAGCTTCTTGCATGAGCACATGGAGTTCGCCTGTGCCGTCATTTTGATTTCTTTTTCACCAGTCTCAAGATCTCTTTGCCCGCCATTTTAAATTCAAATCGGTCACGTGATTTCTGCTGTGTACCAGGGTCTTCTCTCCTACCGCCGACATATTGAAAAGCGAGAAGACCCTGGGGACGAGGTTGTTTAGAGCATTTCCGAAACGTTTCGGTCCACGAATTCTATCGCTTGAAAGCGTTGAATACTTTGGAACAAGTGAACATTACTGAGTAGTCGAAAAAAAAAAGAATCTTAATTAGCAAAACTGCGATGGTCGGGTGTTGTAAACTTTCATTGCATGCAAATGCATCTTGTGATGAGCATGCGCATGCATTCTACTAAAACTGAAATACAGTCGAACTGCCATTAAAGAGTCACCCTGGGATACCGGCCACCCAATAGAGATTCATCATAAATTAGTATAATCCTTAGCAGAAACATCACTTTATTTTGAACCAAACACGCGACGGTAGCAGCATTACAGGTCCACGATCGGTCAACATATTCTATGTAGGACTGTATTTAACGATTATTCCTCGAGCCCGAATGGGCACAGAGTCAAGAGCCCATGTGGCCGAAGGGAGAATGGACTATTGACTCGGAGCAGGAGCCCGCTCCTGCTCGGAGGCCATGAGGGCGAGAGGAATAATTGTATTAGTAAAATCCAACTAGTCGTTCAAAAAACATCGAAACAAAACAACTTTATCTACTTGAAAATAGACTTTTAAATCCTTTTTTTGGCGCCAAAAAGCCGGCGGTTTTCGCTACAAGTGGGCTATAACGTTTAGCCTAGTAATAGCTCAACCAATCAGAACGCAGCATTGATAATAGACCACTAGTTGGATTTTACTAATTTCCCTTATCATACTCTTGAAATAAAGTCAACCTAAGTGAATCAAGCGCTTGATGGCCGCTTAATTGAGGTGACAACAATGGGAGAACTCTTGTTGCGACGGGCAAAGGGTGGCCGCGGCTGCTTAATAGAGCAACCTCGTCCCCAGGGTGCTTTTCCCTGGCTTTGGAGGTTTCCCGCCCCACCGCCAAAGCCGTGGAAAAGCGCCCTGGAGACGAGGTTGCTTAATAGAGGTGGTCGCCTAATAGGCGGCTGCTTAATGAAGGTTCTACTGTAGTACATTTTCATTCTCGAATCACAAGTCTGTCTCTACTATAGCAGATATCAACATGTATATGAGTCATCATGTAGTATATACCCCGGGGGGTACCCACTTAGGGTTTATACGGAAAGGTCCCGCCCAGTGGTCTAACCCTTATCCTGCCAACACCGCTCTGTTTTGGGTTCTATCGGTGTCGCTTTGAGTCTTGCTAAGTTAATTTTCATTTAGTACGATTAGCTTTGCACAGTTCAATGTGTCTGCTTGTTACATTTTTGTTGATCAGGTCTTTTTGAGCTCCTACGTTCGTCGGCATATTCGTTTGCAGTCCTTTGCAGTTAATGTCCATTAAGAACGGGTACCCTATTCGTATACCTTCTATTAAAAAATGGTACCCCTTTCACAAACCTAGTTTAGAAAGTTGCACCACTTTTAACTACGGTAAATGCATTGTCTTTAAATCACAAAACCAGAACGTTTTCTCGACCTTTTCACAGCCATAAAATGCATCTGTTAGCCCTTTTAGGCCTTTTTACAAACCGAATGACAGATTTCTCTACCCTTTCACATCCTTCAACTTTTGAAATCCCTATCCTTTGTTATACCTGAGGCTTGAAAAAGGTACCTCTTTCCGGGGAGCCTTCCCGCATTGGCCAATATAGGTAGTATCGCTGGTATCTGCCGGTAAGGAAGCACGAAATCTTAAAGTGGTTTTTACAAGTAATTAATAATGTTATATCTAGCTACATTGTGTTGCTCCGCTTCTCTGTATCTAAGAAACATCGGAAGAGTCAGAAAATATATTTAACAGAGCGACTAGTCCGGGCATTCATTACATCTAGACCAGACGTCTATTGCAATAGTTCACTGTACGGACTGCCAGCCAAGGGGATTAGCAAATCACTGCGCTTACAGAACTTTGCGGCAAGGTTAGTTATGAAATGTAAACTCCGAGACCACTTAGCTCCATCACTACAAAAACTCAGGGTTCTTTCTCACCGGATGACTTTTAAGATCATCAAGGTGCGGTCACACTATGAGAATTCTGCAGTGCTGATCGTACTACGTGAAAATCAACTTTGCAAGACATCAACACGACACCAAAAGAATCCAAAACAGAGCGGGATTGTAGCTGTCTACGTGCAGTATATTCGTTTGCGGTCCTTTGCAGTTAATATTCATTTGCGGTCACACTAGCCGTTTTACCCATGGGCAAATGGCTGTTGCCAACAGGGAAGCAACTTTTTATGTGTGACCGATTCACTCCAAGATGAAATTGCCTGGGGAAATTTCCACGAATACGTAAAAAAAGAAATAAATAAAAGAATTCGCCATGGCAGGCCCCGAGGTAACTTCTATGCATGGGTTAAATGAACTCAAAGCGGCTGGGCCAATCATGAAAAAAATGAAATGTACCAAACAGTAGAAATCACGCGTTGTTTACGTTCTGAGTTCATCTTGGCGCCCAATCCAAACCGTACTGAAACTGGACTCAAAGTTCGAAAACTTAGCAGGACTTGACTGCTGCAGTGAATGTCTTTAATTTACGTTAAATAAATTCAAAAACACCTTGAAGAACTCGCAAGATTTCTTTACACAAGTGTTCAAGAATTTTCTCCTTAATATAAAGTCGTTGCAAGGCCGCTCTTTTGCCGGCCTTAAGCGAGAATTTGCCTTTCTTTTATTTAAGTGCGATGAAGGCAGGGTCTTCGTTAGTCTCAAAATTAAGGGCGGAATCGCTCTTGCTAAGCTTAATTGATGTGGAGGTTTTATTAAAAGGGTAAAATAAAAAATGGTCGAAACCTTTTTACGATTTAAGTCATCCTTCAATCTGGCAACGACCCGGGGGGGGGGGGGGTACTTTAGGAATTTCTGGGTGAGGATGTGCCGCTGGGACCCTGGAACCCTTAACCTATACCAGAGCTAGTTCAGCTGAATGTTGCTACCCTATACTAGAGTAAACTCGCCCAAATCCCCCTATCCTAGAGTAGCTGTTTCCCTTGTCTAGATAAAATCTTCAACCAACTGATCAGTTTCCTGAAAAATGATACCCTATTCTAGACCCAAACGCTCTGATTTATATACCCTATCCTAGAGTAAACTGCTTGAAAACCATACCCTTCACAGCGGCACATACCTATATAGCCATATATGGCAGTACCCCCCCCCCCCCCCCCGGGGCAACGACGCGCGAGTTTTTTTCTTTCCCTTGGGCAATTTATCGCTGTGTAACCGCAAACACGAAAGTGATCAAAATCCAACCTATTTTCCCGAAGGAAGCTTTCGGGAAAAAAAATCCGATTGCGTTCCGGAATATCTGTGGCCCGGGGGGGTACTCCCATACATTACCTATACGGGTATGTGCCGCCCAACAGGGTCGTGATTTTGAAGCTCCTAATTCAGAACGGGGTATCCATTTTAGAGGCGTTTTCGAGAACGGGATATAATATTTCGAACGCACGAAAGCTCCAGTACTCCGGATGATTATGAAGAAGCATTTATTTGATGTATAAGTCGAACAAATAAAGAAGTATCTTTTTTTAAAAAAACAGGGCTATTTCAATTTACAAACTTTCTACAAAGGAGTATAAAAAATTGGCCCATTTCTAGAACGGGGTATCAGTTTTAGGGCGAATTCTAGAGCGGGGTATAAAAAATTGGCCCATTTCTAGAACGGGGTATCAATTTTCGGAGACTTTTTTTTTAGAACAAGGTGCCAATTTGGAGTCCGGGGAGGCACATACCCACCCAAAAAATACCCAAGTGCCCCCCCGGGATCTGTGGTAGCCTGCGTAGCAGGGCGCTTGGAATTAACGGGGCAAGTAAGAACGGGGCGCGTGAGGGAGACACGCGCCCCCGTTCTTTCCTGCGCCATTATATCTGGTGCAGAGGTATCAGCCCATAGGGTCATGCGCGTTTCATATACTTTACATGTTACAGAAAAAAATTCCTGACTATCCCTGAGGGGCTACAAAGCCTGTCAAGTTTCATTGAAATGAATGCTTGACATTAGCATATCAGCAGTAAACAAACAAAGCCGATCATGCAAAGCTGTGTGTAATCTATAGACTGAGACAATATACCCCTTTTCAAGCTATTTCAGTACAGTTTGAATCTAATGTCATCAAGCTGTCCGAAGCTGTTTACGATATCACCCCGGGAATATTACATGTACAACACTTGTGTATTTGCCTCCAAAGCATGTCCCAATATCTAAAACGTGCTCTCCAGGGATTAATGTGTTTTCTTTAGATCTCGAAGAATGCAGTAATTACGTTGGATTCATTTAACGTTTCATTGCAGCAGCTCTCGGATTTTTATCACTCAGCTGTGACAGTTTAAGGTAACTTAATCACATCTCAGCAAGAGATTTGAGAGAACTCATTTGAGGAATCGTCAATTTTCCACTGCGCTATACCCACGGAGAATTCGCCGCCTAAGTCGACGAAGCTGTACTGCTCTTGGCTAGTTTCATTCTGTCGTTTCCAAGGTGAGAATACATGGTGCATTTTAATAAATGTCGTCTCTAATGTTTGAACAGCAACCCTGTATTATTTTTATCCGTATTGCTTTATCTTCGATTTATCTGCTTTGATGGTGACGTTAACGTCTGTCTGGTGCTGTCAGATCTGATGTATGTAGAAAAAAAGTTGACGCATTAAGGAAAGTGGCAGCACGCAAAACAGTGCGTTCGTTCTCTTTGTTTTTAAAATAATAATGCGGATTTAGTTAATTGAACACCATTTTAATGCAACTCGACACTAACTCGTCGAAGGTGAAACTCATCGAACCCTGAAAAATATCGGTGGATTTTGATGTGAGTATTAAATTTTGAGTTCTCTTTGCTGCGCAAAGCTAATTACAAGCTTTGTTAAAATTTTTAATAACGGAAAGCCTTTGTGAGCTCAACTCAATTTTGGCACTTGAAAACAAAGCTGGACCCCAACAACAAAGCCCTTGATCGGTTTCGTAGAAAATATTGACATATACTGTGCTTTTTTACAAATCGGTTATTTTTTACTGAAATTGTCCTGTGCATGGGGTATAATAAGCGATGATCTAAATAGACACCGACATTTGTTTACGATCGATTTCTCCCAGCTGTTTAAGCCATGGAATTGAAACACTGTTGAAAGTATGTGTAATTAGCTTGGCTAATTTTTTCGTAGCATATACAGGTAGACTTCGATCATTTACATTTAATGCCAAGGTGAAGAAGGCTATGCATTTGGCACATTATTGAAGCGTCTGAACTTAAGTACATTTTAACTAGTACGGTCCTTTCTTATTCTTCTTATTATTATTGTTTACTTTTTTAATGGGAATTTAGTTACCATGATATCAATGTCCTTTTAACAATAGCGAGCGGTGTTCATTACCGGAGAAATTCAGTTTACCGAAAGTTATATCTTCGTCTTAGAGATTCAAACGTAAACACCATAGAGTTATGACTCGCAGAGCAAAAAACATCTTTGTGACAAAATGTTAAAAAATATATGAATTGATTTTTTCCTGAGTTCTAAAATTGGCGACGGAATAAGATTTTGTTTAAGTGTTTGTGTAAGGTGATCTTTGATCCTGACCGCTGATAGACAGAAGCGAGCCAAAGAATTTTTCAGTGGATCATGTAATTGGCAACAATTAAGATAAGCACTCCTTCTAGCATCAGTCTAAAACTGGCTTAAGGTCTTTAAGATGTTAAGCGTGCGGTAGAGCCAGTATGAGCGGTCAAGAGGACTGTATTTACGAAATTTTTGCCTTGCGTTTTACAGCAGTACCAGCACGGAAGAAGATAAGGTTTCATTGAGCTTTCTTCAGGAATTGTAGGTATGTTGATTTTACCGCTTTGGTTGACGATATGTCTCAATGCAATGGCAGTCAAATCTCGCCTTGCTGTACCCAGTGGCGGATCTAGGGGTTGGGCCCGGGGGGCCCGGGCCCCCCGTATTCTTAGACCAAACTGAGGCATCTAAAGACTGAAAAAAATTTGTTTGGAGGCCGCCCCCCCCCCCATCTCAGGATCTGGATCCCCCCCCCGCCGTTATCTGAAGGTCTGGATCCGACACTGGTATCCCGCTATAATGGACACCCCATAATATGGACAGCAGCTAAATCCCAGGCAAAAATGAATTACAGATGTTTGACTGAAATAAACTCCCGCTATTACGGCTCTCGCTTTTTGAGGTCCCTATAGTGCCCGCTATAAAGGGAGTTGACTGCACGTCTGCTGATAGCCAAGAAAATAACTAGTTTTCCTTCGAGGTTGGGGTAGGGGGCGGGGGGAATGGGGGCTTCGCTGTGCCATAGGGATTAAAAGAATGCAAACGATCAGACGACTTTAACTATAAGTGGAGGTAGAGGTACACTAATGAACACTAGGTGTTCATTAGGGTACCTCTAAGCAACCCGTGGATTTAGAATAAATAATGACCGTTTTCCTAAACGAGCGTCGAAGGCTAAGTTTCTACGGGGGTCCGGGGGCATGCATTCCCGTGAATTTTTTTTTTAATTTTTACTCCCTTAAGTCACCTTTCCTGGGTTTCTGAGTCAACTTTCAGTCAGGATATTGGCCATATTTTCACTTATCTATGAAAACTCTTTTCGTAGTCGTCATTTCGTCCTGTGATGTAGCGTGTCACAAAAACTCAGATCCGAAAAAGACCGAAAAAATGACGTCTGAGGGACGACTGCAGAAATTCCATACTGATAGGTATAGGTATTTATTTATTTGCCACACGATTACAATGATTACAAAAAGATGCCAAAAAAAAAAAATGTAGGAAGAAATGGCGAGGAGGCCTAAAGGAAACAACAGAGCTTATGTTAATTAGGCCTGCTCAATTACAATTTTTCGAAGATGGCATAAAAATTACGGCGACGGATACAAAATAATATCAGGTGGAAAATTAGACTAATCAATATTACGGAAGTTTACAAATGTTGAATATTAAAAGGCTTTTTCCCAAGATTTTTGTTGGAGTATACTAATAATTATTACAAATAAATGCCTTAAGTGCTCTTTTAAAGGAAAAGGGTGAGGAAGCGTTGATGATGTTGGTGTTTAAGGTGTTGTAAAATTTAGGTCCTTGATAAAAAACGGAAAATTGTTTGGTTCGAGTACGACAGAAAGGCAGACGAAATTTACACGAGTTTCTTGCATTATACGAATAAATTTTGACTTAGTAAGGTAAATTTACAATGAAATTTTGAAGGTAGAGTATGGTTTTGATAGGAGTACATGAATAAGCCTAGTTGTATTAAGTATATATCATGAAATTTTAAGATACTGATGACGCGTTCACCACCCAGATCTGGGTAGTGCTTCTGATTGGTCGTATCGTAGGGGAAATGTGCTTTAACCAATCAGAAGCACAACCCAGATCTGGGTAGTGACGCCTCCTCAGACATCATTTCGCGGGGAAATCAGTGGTGATGCGCGAAATGTCAGCTGTATTTTTAGGCTACTGGGGCCTTGTGGTAGGGTATCGAGCCGAGAAATGTCAGGAAATATATTTCTGCCAGTTTTAGTACAGCAGAATTAGCTCCTCTAACTTAAAAATTAAAAATGAATTCCAGACACACCTACTTTCAGTTGTATTATCGAAATTTTCCGACAACTCCTTCTGATTTTTATAAACACTATCATTCTACCACCGCTAAGTAGGCAGCTTTAGACACAATAGATATGACGCAAAAAAATTATCGCTCAGGAAACATTTATCGAAAGTCATCCCCCGATAAAAAAGATAAGAATAGTTAAAGTCTTTAAAATTTCCCATTTTAGATAGGTACTTAACTTTGTTCAGTTATCAAACCCACGGGGGCACTTACTTGGCACTTTTCTTTCCGTCAGTCGACATTCTACATTTTTTATTTTACTGATATTTTATTTTTATTATATAATTCTGACAGTTTTAGTAATTTGTTACACCGGAACTGGCTCCTCTAACTTAAATAAAAATGAATTTGAGACACACCTGCCTTCAGTTGTATTATCGAAATTTTCTGACAACTCCTTCTGATTTTTATAAGCAGGGACACAATAGATATGACGCAAAAAGTGTATCGCTCAGGAAACAAATTGAAAGTTATCCCCTGATAAAACAGATAAGAATGGTTAAAATCTTTAAAATTTCTCACTTTAGATAGGCACCTACCTTTTTTCAGTTATCAAAACCACGGGGGCAATATTCTTTCCATCAATCGACATTCTACATTTTTTTGAACATATTTTACTGATACGGTGATGGTTATGATGTTTAGTTGGCCATGATTAAATACGAATAATGGCAACATATTGCTTATGACCTTATCGGATTCTTTAACCCTTTAAGCCCTAAGAGTGATCAACATGAAATTTCTCCTTATTATATCAATGCTTCAGAAAACAGAGTGGTCATGAGAATTGGGTACATGATCAGGGAAGAAGAGTCTAACTGATATTTCAACGAATTCTCCCCTCTACTTCTGTTGAAAAAGTATAGGGACAGTAAATGAGAATCCCAATTTTGTTATTACGGTTTAAAGGGTTAAACAAAATCATATCACAGAAAACTTGAACTTCTCAGGTGGTGATAAAATACAGTCGAATCCCGGTAACTCGAACACTCTATAACTGGAACCTCCCGCTTACTCGAAGCAATTTAGATTTCCCTTCAGATCTCTTTCTATTTAATTTTACCCTCGATAACTCGAACTATTTTCTCTTTCCCTTGAAGGTTCGAATTATCGGGAGTCGACTGTAACAGTATTTTATCAATATTTTCAGAAACACGTTTTCAATTTAGGTGTGGTGTGTATAAGGTGTGGCGCGAAATCTCTTATTTCTGGACGTTTTAGCTAAACACAGTGCTCCTCTAGTGATCAATTGCCAGCAAAACTACTTATTTTATCATCCGCCTTTATGAGAAGCCTGGTTGCTTGTGAGCAGTTTTCAGTTGTATTTTGCTCCTCTCAGTCTTTCTTGTAACAATTAGTGCCATACTTACATGTGCCATAGTTAAACAACATTAATGGATGTTGGGAATATTTTTAATCAATCAATAACCTGAATCGACCAAGATAACTTGTTTCTTGTACACACAGGAAGTCTATACACTTCTATACACTTCACTAATCACCGTGTGTGGATGACGATTAGATACTATGAAATTAATAATAAACATATTAATAAGAAAAACACTTTCTCTGATAAAGTAAAATTTTAGTCTTTTTGACAACCGTTGACCCAATTGTCCGTCATGATAGGACATCAATAGTTCAATGTAGTTTCACTGACATAAACTATGTAATAAAATATTAAAAAGCGAAAGCATAATTGTGCTACAGGGTAACTGCCTGGAGTGCCGAAATCTTTACTATTGTCTTCGAATCTTTTAAAAAAATATCGTTTCGAAACCTAATCTAAGAAAGTCATACTATTACCATTAAGGGATGAAAATCCCACTGCTTTGGTCGTCTTTTAGAGGGAACTTTATAACAAAGCCTTATAATGACATGGAACATTTCGCACTTATTGCTAGCCATGATGGCGCTTTAAATGATCAGCGATTCAAAAAAATATTGTATTATTACGACACATGCAAATGTCATTTGGCCTTCAAGCGCTCAGAATGAATTAACTCTGAATTTTTAGTTGTCAATGTATTCATGCGGAAAATTCCTGAGTTTATCATGTTGACTTTTACATCAACTCGTTTCTTTTTGCTGCAGGTATAATGTCGTTTAAATTCAATAAGAAAGCCTTAGTAACAGGTCTGAGCTGTGTGGAAGCAGATAAACGTATAGTTTACGCTCAAACGATCAAGAGAATATCATCACAGAATGCAGTTTTGGTGGACGGAAACATTTTTTGCGTCGACATTGGAGCAGCTGCTTTAAAGAAACAATCGAAAACAGAAAAAGGCTGGTTACCTGAAGAAGTGGAAAATGCAGGCATAATTCCCGGCACGATAATTACAGTAAACAGCAAAGAGCGATATGTTAAAACCGAGGTTTGTACATTTATAAACTTCATCATTTCAGTTACTAAACCACAAAACGAAAATAAAGTAAAATTAACTGGCTTCCAATTGAAGGTAATTCGCAATTTTGACATGTTGCTATTTTTCATTTGTTTTATGTAAATCATATTTTAATTTCTTCCTTTTCATATCAACAATTTACATACATTTAGTGCTGCAATTTTTTTCAGGATTAAATAAGCAGTTAAATAAGAAATGTGAGAGGTTATTTTTTCTCAAATTTTACATCCGTTTTTGTTTTTATTCTATTTTTTTGCTTTGAATTTTTTAATAGGATATTACTGACACAGGAAGCGGAAAACGGGAAACGAGAAATCGAAATATGGGAACAAAACCTAATTTTAACCCTAGCCCTTTTTACGCACCATAAATAGTTTATTCCAGAACTTTATGGCACCTTTAAGTAATTTTTAAATGCTTTTAAGAACTTTTTGTCTCTCGTCATTTACATACATTTAGTGCTGCAACTTTTTAAGGATTAAATAGGCAGTGAAATAAGAAGTGCGAGAGGTTATTTTTTTTCTCAAATTTTAAATCCGTTTTTGTTTTTATTCTATTTTTTTTTTGGCTTTGAATTTTGTAATAGGATGTTACTGACACAGCAAACGGAAAAGGGAAAACGGGAAACGAGAAATTGAAATATGGGAATAAAACCTAATTTTAACCCTAGCCCTTTTTACGCACCATAAATAATTTATTCCAGCACTTTGTTGGCGCCTTTAATTTTTCAGAATGATTTTAAAAACTTTTTGTCTCTCGCCAGCATGAGGTGGTTGATCACTTGAAGCTGCTCAAGCTGCAGGCGTTCCATCTATTTTGTCCCGCGTTAGAGACTGCATCAGAGAACAATCTCTCAGAGAGCGCATACCCAAGCGCCTTTATTGACCAGACACGGCGCCTTTGCTGCGCGACTCAACCGACTCCAAACTTACGTTGGGTGCTGTGTAAAAACGTATCACTGATCTACAATAAAACTAAGGGACAAGCAGAAGCCACAGTTGTCGCTGTCGACATTGTTAAATTGGAACAGTCCGGGAGATTAGTCACAACTTCCATTCAACAAACTGTAACTGCAAAAGTAAATTGCCAAGCTTTTCTGTGCAAGGTTGGGCCTCACAATCCTGGTCCTATATGTTTTAGCCCGGCTATCGCTCTAGTAAAGATGGGGGATAAGGATGTCCCTCCACCACAGCCTCGATCATGGGCAGAGATCGAAACTCTACTTGTTTGTTAATTAATACAAAATCTTTCCGTCAAATGTACACAGCGCTTCCCTGCCCAACTTCCATGGATGATTCACTCTGTCACACAGACGCTGTCTCCACTGCGTTTCGACTGGAAGAAACAATGTTGCTATTTTTCGACGATTCCTGGCACACGTTTATTACCATCTTGCAGAGAATGATGTAGTCCTCACTAGATTGTATCAGGGTTTAAAATCATTACAGAGATTCCACCAGGAAATATTTGGGGCCGTTTATTTCGATTTGAGCATTTAGGTTCTCCGCACATTGCTGTAGTAGGTGCAGTACGTAAATCGTTTAATGAATTAATACATGAATCAATAAACTTATATAAATCAATCAGGTGGAGATACTGAACGCAAAACAAATCCGGTGCAATGTGTTTTTAACTGACAATCAATATAAGAGCAAACCCCTGCCTTATTTTTTATAGAGTGTTTTCACATGACGTCACGGTGGCCATATTGGTGTCCCAAAACAATGAAACGGCGGCCATGTCGGTGTCGCAAACGCTTTCTTTTGTTCCAATAAATTTGCATAGATGCTGGCCACGTGAGTGAAAACACGCTATATTCTTGTTATAAACATAAAAGGACTTAATCTTTCTCTCTTGATTTAAACTATTAAAAATATTGGCATGTTAATAACATAAGCATACAGAATAATTATTTTTTAGGCTGGAACTGAGGAAGTATCCACAGGCATAACCTGTGCTGATTAGGGATTGCTGCAAGACATCACCAATAGACCTCTTTCACGATAGGTTGTGACTAGAATGGATACACCAAAGTCAGATTGTTATCTTAACTCAAAATACATGATAGGAGTCTTATACCTTTAAGTAGGAAATAAGAGAAGAAAGAAAACAGAAGAAAACAGTAGGGGGTATGTTGGACCTGAATCCGCGTCATTTGATGTGTTATACATATGCGTATCTACTACACCATCAAGGGCTAACCGCCGACATTGGTTAATTTTAACGTACATTACATGGCGTTGATCATTACGTCATTCAAAGCTAACCGTCTTAAAAAAAGTGCTTCACCTTAATCATTGTACTTTAGTGCTAAACCCTGTATTCAACTATTTTCCTTGCACAACTGTCTCTTACTATGATTTTCCCACTTTTCTAAAAGTTCTCGCGCCCTGTAAATTCACCTAAATGTAGTATAGCGTGGTGTAGAGTATATTGTTGTGTAATAAACATTAGGTGTCCAACCTGATATTAAGGTATCCATTCTAGTCACAACCATTCACGATACCGGCCAGTTGCACGCCCTTAAGACTGATGGGATAAAAGCAATGTCACGTGGTTTTTCAGAGTGATAAAATTTGCCAATGCAAGAAATCGCGGTCCAGTTTGTTTATTCACCCTTTAAGACCGAATCGTACAAATTTGTACGATCTGATATGGCCCACAGTCATTTCACCAGCAGTTTCCTCAAAACTTAGTTTCCAGACCCCCCTTCTTTGCAACGCCTAGTGCATTGTTTTGTTCGCCATTTTGAGTTATTTTGAACCAGTTTCTGCGACATTTTCGATTTGTTAGAGGAAGAGTAAGCTTAATTTTAGTTCTGCAACATGTCTGAGCATAGGACACGTTATAAATTGAAAGATTTTTATATTATTTTGAATGGAAACTTCGTGGTACCCGATCGTGGCGTGTTTCGGATATCGAAGGCTTTGATATCACAGGGGGCCCACACAATAGGTTTGTGTAGCCGATTGTTATTTTATAGTAAATGTACTGGATTTACCGTTTGCTTCACCTATAGTGATATATCGCTAACTATGTATATAAATCAATGATAAATAAACGTTGAATTACCTTACCTGTGGTGTATAGTCGTCCTTTTGCCTCAAAAGCGGTTTTTTGAGCGATTTTGAATGAATTTGAGTTCGCCGTTGACTGTTCCATATAATAGAAGGACAAGGGAGGAATCCTTGTTTTGAAAGGGTTCCAGCGCCGGAGCGATTTTCACCCCCAAAATCGCATCGCTCCGCTTTCAAACTTCGCAGCATAAAGGTCAAAAGATTCACGATTCTTCTCGTACCTTCCAATCGAAAATCCATCCAAACGGCCCGGAGCTAGCCCTCGAAGAAAATCAAAATCCCACGGTGTTCGAGCGACTGGAATTCGTAGCAAGATCCATACGTGCCAGCCAGAAACCGTCCCGCTGATTGCCTCTTTTTGATTGGATGTCGTTAAACAAATGGTTAAATAATAACTGATGAAGAAGACTTGGTAAGCGTTTGTTGTTTAACGACATCCAATCAAAAAGAGGCAATCAGCGGGACGGTTTCTGGCTGGCACGTATGGATCTTGCTACGAATTCCAGTCGCTCGAATACTGTGGGATTTTGATTTTCTTCGAGGGCTTGCTCCGGGCCGTTTGGATGGATTTTCGATTGGAAGGTACGAGAAGAATCGTGAATCTTTTGACCTTTATGCTGCGAAGTTTGAAAGCGGAGCGATGCGATTTTGGGGGTGAAAATCGCTCCGGCGCTGGAACCCTTTCAAAACAAGGATTCCTCCCTTGTCCTTCTATTATATGGAACAGTCAACGGCGAACTCAAATTCATTCAAAATCGCTCAAAAAACCGCTTTTGAGGCAAAAGGACGACTATACACCACAGGTAAGGTAATTCAACGTTTATTTATCATTGATTTATATACATAGTTAGCGATATATCGCTATAGGTGAAGCAAACGGTAAATCCAGTACATTTACTATAAAATAACAATCGGCTACACAAACCTATTGTGTGGGTGCCCTGTGTTGATATGAACACCGAAGAAGATAGCAAGGATGGAGTAATGAAATTTTTTCAAACCAGGGAGAAGAAGAAGAGGAAAAACTCAGTCTTCGGGACATACATATTGATGATTCAACAGTGATTAAGACTTTTTTCATCCTGGAAGGCCACAAAACATTTGTTTCGATGTTTATGTTTAGCTCCTGGAAGAAAGCGATCGAGAAGTTCTCACTTTCAATTAATAAGGTTGGCCTACGAAGGTGTAACACCCAACCATGCTGTATTTTGTGGACAGAATATAACCTTGATAGTATCAAAGGTAGGCAAATGTGGTATGAAAATAATCCTCGGTAAATTTGCTTTAGATTTAGACTCCACCTGTAATTTTCATGACCAAATTGGAAGGTCACTACACTGAAAACAATTAAGGTGAACTTGTTGTGTGACATGAACTTAATATTTAACAACCTGTTAATTATTATTTATTAGTTACTTATCAATAAAAAGTGGCTTGGCAGATAGCCCAAAGTCTTGTCTACCAGATATCCAAAGTTTATGTTGGTACCATAAATTTCAAGGAAGATTCAGTGCATTTAACAATACCAGCCTTAGATCTTAAAATGTGCAAAAAATAAATTCAGGTCTTAAAGGGTTACTCTAGACAACAGGAAGTGAAGGACTTTTTATCTCAAAAAAATAACGGTAAATTATGGGTGGAAATGATCATTGTTACCGTTTTAGATGCAATAGCGACTGTAAATGTCCTCACAGCAAGTAATAATGACGTAAAACCTGTCGAAACTCGAACTGTTCCTCATTTTGCATGACTATTAAATCGTCGTTGTGTTTTGAGAGAATCAAGAAACTCGACCTCGATTTCTCGTACTGCCATTTTTTCTCTTTTGTGTTTCCCCTGAAATACCACGTGACATTTCTTATATCCCAACAACCCTAAGGCGGGTGCAAAGATGACGGGTATCGTCAATACGGTCTATCAAAAAAAAAAACACAAAAAAAGGAAAAATCAAACAAATAAAAGAACACACACACTCCTGAATTCAACATTTGTTAGAGAATCAGGGTGATGATGATAGGGGTAAAAAAATCGTATAGTGAAACCTCTCTCTGCCTTTGTCTCTACTCAGTTGGAGGACACAATTTCTGCAATTATCCAAAGAGCCTTAATCTCTAGGTGAAAAAATGCACCCCCTTGAGACTGTTTCGTTTTTTGTCCAATCGCTCCCTGCTAGCAGAGGCCAATGCCTGGGAAACGAGGCCTGTGACAGCAGGGAAGTCCAATCTGTGACACAGGCGAATCAAACAAATTAAATTCGAGTTTTCCCAATCGGAGTTGAACCTATAACGTTCTATGTATAGGTGCAGACCTCAGTTGTTTAAAAGGTGGGTAGCGCTAACCAGTGGATAAATCTCAGCCCAGTGGACTAAAACACGCGATTGGTTTCCCTAATAATTGTCGGGATAGCGCTATCCATAGCGCTTTCCACCTGTTGAACAACTGGGACGAGATGCTTTACTACTAAACAAAACGAGACTCGTTTGAGCAAATACCATTACGTGGGTCACATTAGTGCTCAGCGAGTTCCGAACTCGGGCACCAAGTGTGGACGCTGCCCAACACTAAGGAGTCTCCTTTTTACAATAACTGAGCGAATCCTCGCGCGCTGATTGGGAGCTATGGTCCATGAGAGCATAGACCATGGAAATGACGTAACATGTCAGGCAGTGCCTGTTGGTTTGCTTAGTATGGTTTTTCGTCAAAAAAAAAAAAATGTTATTGTAAAAAACAAATAGACCACAATTTTCCATGGTCTTCACTCTTATAGACCATTGAAATGACACCATAAAATGTTCAAAACTTTGCAGTGAAACCACTCGCCTGCGGCTCGTAGTTTCATTTGAGTTTTGAACATTTTATGACGTCATTTCTATTGTCTATAAGAGTGCAGATCATGGAAAATTGTGGTCTATTTGTTAAGTACCTCAGTGAAAGGAGTATCTGGACTAGTAACCAGGGCCCGGTTGTTGAAAAGATGGATAACGCTATTCATCGGATAAATCACTATCCAACGGATAAGTATTAGGGAAACCAATTGCGCTATTCAGTGGATAGTGATTTATTCGGTGAATAGCCCTATCCATCTTTTGAACAACTGGGGCAAGAGGTCCAGCTGGAAGAACTCGCATATTTTTCCGCGATTCACCTGTGTCGCTGACTGCGTAGTGCTCCTGATCACGGGATCGTATCTATACACATAACGGTTGATTTCCAGTGTCGCGTAATTTTACGTGCGTACTTACGTAAAATTTACGTTCGCAAATAAAATAGAGGCAATGCATGAAAGGTCGCTCGTAAGCGTAAAAGTTGAACCTCGCTCAACTTCTCGTTTAAGCTCAGCACGTTTTATCTTACCTCTGTTTTATAAAATTTACGTGCGGTAATGTGCGTAGCCAAAAACGCGTCACTGGAAATCAACCTTAAGTTCGAAAAACAGCTTTTCACGTTTACGACGTATTTAGAACAAGTAACCACGACGGCCACACCAGCGAAGAAAGGCTCAAAAACAATAATATCATTGTTGCGACGGTTTTAAAACTTTTAAGTCTCTCCAGGAACTCACCTTCAACTAAATTTGATGCTTAACCATGATAACGTTTTAACAATAAAAGAAAAACTTTATAAACTTTAAATTTTCAAAAAAAAAAAAGAGGGTAGGGCGTTACCGTCGTACTTGCCTGATGCCTAAAGAAATCCATTGTTATAAGTTCTGATTTTACAACGCAAAGATTAGAGACTAGCTAAAATATACTCCTCCAACTGGCGTCAAAATTAGTTGAGAGCCGTCGCCATCATGGACATTCCTTACGCTTTGCCAACAATATCTACTTAAAAATAGAAAAACGAAGCTTTTCCTCTCCCACCCCCTGTAAACAATATTGTCTCCTTGTTCAAGCTACCTGAACGAAACAAAAAATATCCCAACTTTAGATGAAAGGGTGGGGAGGGTTCTTATTGTTTTCTTCTCCATAATATTAATAACCCATTTGACGACTGTATCCCAACAAATTTTACGTCGATTGTTGGTCCACTTACGCTGGAATCGTAATTGAATCTACACGTGAGTTCAGCATACTGACGGATGTTTTTCCTCCTTTTGCACTTGCTGTCTGAACTTCCCTTGCGTTGTAATGTCATTTCCACATTAGAAAATTAAGTCCATCGTGACTGATCGCATAAGCCATCTCAAATCATTTATAACAGAGTGATTAGTCTTTACTAACTGTTCAATCGTCAAACTGAAGGCGTCTCAGTTCGTCAGGGTCGTAATTATGCAAATTTGTTTGATTTGACCAAGCAGGATACAAAGCTCCATCCATCTCAGTTGCAACCTAAGTAGAAGTGTCATAAAAGAAAAATAAGCATGTCACAAAGTGAAGACGGTAAGAGAGCATAACGGAGAAGACTTTCTGGCAAATCAGTGGCTTCCAGCCATGTCCACAAGCCAGAAGAACTAGGTTCCTCGTTTCTACGCCGTAAAGCAAACAGCTGCAAACGCAAGTCAACTAAGCACCCATCTCGCTACCAAAGGCCACGTACCCTTTTCCAGCACTACGGTGAAGCGTTACGCGTTCTCTAGCTACGAAACAAACCACGCCTGAAACGACAGCTCGAGACACAAGATCTGTCTAGTTTAAGAGAACGCGTGGGGGAACTTGCTTTTTAAAATTTCATTTACTTAACAGCATGCTGATAAGTCAACAAGCGGGAAAACGGGCAAAGCTTGGATTTGATTTGAAAGGGTCACAGAAACCATAAAAGTTTAGGGAACCGTTTTTCAAGAATACAACATAATCACTTAGACATGTCTTTGATATCACGACGAAACTTCAGCGCTCGATAATTTTCGTAAGTCAAAGTCACTAAACGCAATACAGTACCCGCATAAAGCCTGATAAAGCGGGATGAAATAGCTCCTGCTGCTATTATCTACCGGGTGACATCATGGTATCTGAGTGACTGACTTCTGCTTAAATTCTTATCATTTTGTTTTCTTACTTTGCTTGTGAGGGTGTATCGTTTAGATCAAGAGAGAATGCGCTAGCTTATTTTCTCTTGGTTTAGATCCATTGCACTTTAACTAATGTTAAGGACGAAGCACGAAATCAGCTTATCTTTAAGATACTATACTTCCAGTAGATCGACTAGATGGGTGGTTGAACCCAGGGTTAAAGTGGCTCGATAGGGGTTTTCAGAGTCAATTCCTCCCAAGTTTGTGCATAAACTACGTCGCCATTAACAAAGATTTGGAAAATTACCACCAAAGCTGTACTAGATAAAGATAAAAACCTGTTACGATCAGGGTTACAATGACATCGGAGTTGTCATAGCAACGAAATGGCTCCATTACTTATTTTACTTGCTGTCGTATTTCACGGAACTGGGAACCGTTCTTTCAAAATCGTTCACAGTAGCTTTTTCCTCCAATACCCGCCTCGATGTTCGTGAAGTTTAAGCGAAATCTATAAGATCCTTATCCAGGTATTTTGGGATGAAGTTTTTATGGTAACAAATACCTAAGAACTGTACAATCTTGCTGTCCGGCCCCTATCTGTAGAAAATGCGTTTTAGAAATGCAATTTCACGTTGTACTAGTTTCAATCTTTTTAAAAACGTGTGTGAAAAATCATGAAGATAGCTCAAGCCGATTGCTAGAAAGAAGGATTTGATTAGCATGTATTGAGGCGCTATTGTTAGTGGTTTTGTAATTATTTCGGTCTACTTTAACAAATAAGCGAATAATTTTGAAACCGCTAGATAGAGATTTAAAAATTTGAGATTTTCGAGATTAAGCGTCCAGTTTTATAAGAACTGTGAGTTTCAAGATTATTGATATGTTGTAAGGCAGTAAAATAAGGGCTACAATACGCTAACGTTTTGTCCGAAATTTCGTGTTTACAAGTGAGAGCCTCTCATTATCCAGAAGTATTGTCTCCAAGTTTCATATTTTCGTGGACAACAATTGCTAACATTTCTGCATATTTCAAATGCATTGTTAGCTACTGCTGTTCACATGAAAATGAAACCTTGAACTCTACTCTACCTTATTTCCTTGGGCCAAAGTGTGATTGGTTCCACCAATTATTACATTGCATTCTGGGCACTTTCTTTCTTCCATGGCTCCACCGCATTCTCCAATTGCGTAGATGTGACCATTGGGACACTTGTACCAATGCCCTTGGGAAAAATTCATCGCCTTCACTATCATTATTCTCTCTTCTGTCGTCAGACCTTCCAAACCACACTCCTTTCGGATCCCGTTAATTTTAGCAGCTATGGCTTCTACGTCTTCATCACTGAGTCTTGTTCCCGCATTCAGCTGCTTTCCTTGGATTTCCAACCACTTTTTTTTGACAAAACTGAGAACAATGGAACGCTTTTCGGCCTCACACTGAACCACCCGAATCTTCAGAAGAAGGCTGGCACAGATGACTTCATCTCTGATATCAGTAAGTCTCTGAGAGGAGATTTGAAATTTCATGAGCTCCACCTCCAGATGATTGAGCTTTCCGTCAACTTCTGTTGCTCCTTGGAGAAACTTCTGCTCAAGAACATTCTGACAAGCACTGGGTGGGTTTAGCACCCCGTAGGTTGTATTCTGTAGCAGGTCAGTTTTCACCTTTTCTCGTACCTTGTATATTTGTTTCAATATCTTCATCTGGTTTTTAATTGTGGTAAGCTCCGCCATGGTTTTTCTCTGCTGTAGCCAGCTTTGTAGCGTCTCGTAAGCACTTTTGCCATCGTGCGCTGGTTCTTCACTTTCTTCAGAAAACACCCTCTTGCGTGCAATATCGGGATATTTTCTCATGAGGCGCCTTGTTTTACTCTCCAAATTTTGCTTGAAACTCTGAAATTTTCTTTCGTCTTTAATAAGTCGCTTCTTTACCTCTTCAACTTCAGCGAGCTTTACTTTGACAATGTCAGCATACCGGTAGCTTATCCTGATGGGCGTCTTACATTTTGGGCATTCCTTTAACTTGATGTCTTCGTTTTCACCATCTTTATCCATCCAGTAGTCCAGTGAAGTGACCTCGAACACGTGACCACAGTCTAGCAGCTCAATAAATCTAGCATCCTCGTCGTCTTCGGTGCCAAAAAAGAGATCTGTAACTTTTTCTTTATGGCAAATTCCACACAGCTTGGGACAAGGCTCCCCACACAGCCCGATACATGGGTGGTTGTAAGGGCATGCGACCCTTCTTTTACGACATGGTTCATTGCATCGTTCGCGGTTACACTTCTCACCACAAAGCTTTGTGCATTGCTTATGCTGGCAGCTCCAGGAACATGGTTCCTATGGAAGAAGACAAATTGGTTGTCAAAACAACTCATAAATAATCAATGACAGCTAGAAAACGTATACCTTCTCCTAGCTTTAGGTCATGTGATTCCACAGAACACGTGGAGGACGGGGGAAAGAGGCCATAAAAATAGATGTCGGTTTTGACTACGTACGTCGCATGATTCAAGCCTAGTTCAAGCCCAGTAAAATAAGATAATGTTTCGTTTATCATACTAACCCTACAAGGTGAGCATAAATCCATGCAGGTTTTTGGGCATCTACTATGACAGCATCGGTTTTCACACTTCTTTGGACAGGGTGGGCAATTCTTAGTGCAAGGCTCCTCGCAGAGGTGTAGACATACCCTCCTTCTTTCACAGTCCGCTTGGCAGGGAACGTGCATTCTTCCTTGCTGGCAATCACTGCAGTTACCAACGCAAGGGTGTTCACATTCCAGAGTTGCTCGACATGGCTCCTCGCAACGGTAACCGCCTTCCGATAGCTGATAACAAGGCTTTTCAATTTCATGCCCGCATTCAAACTGCCTTTTAACTATATTTTTACACTCGAAAGACGAGCATTCTTCCCAGCATTTTCCTGGACAAAGGTGACCGCAAATCAGGAACTTGAAACATTTTATCTGACACTTAAACGTCTCCGCCGGCGTTCCACATGGAACAAGTTGCTGGTGTCCACATTTTGGGATCTGTTTCTTAACGTCGACAGGGCACCCAGCACAATCCTCACCAAAATGACACTTTCTTTCGCATTTACTTTGGTGCTCGGAACAAAGTTCAGAGCGACAATACTTCTGGCACTTGTACAGCGCATGATCACTGTCGTCAGGATGACAAACCCGTTCACACACGTGACCACAAGGAAGCCGAAAACTGCACTGCAGGATACAACCGCCTTCGGGAGCTTTCTTAAAGTCGTCTGCACATTTGGCATGGATAATTCTGTCTGGATGGTTTTTACAAACCAATTTCAAAGACTCTCCTATGGTTCCCTGTTTTTTCATGTCTTTGACAATGTCCTTCCATAGTTCGCTTTTTTCAGCTAACATAGCAAAGTTTCCGATGCAATAAAGACCATGGCGTGCACGCGACAAAGCAACGCAGACACGATTCTTCACTGCCAGAAAACCGATATTCTTTTGCTTGTTACATCTTACGAGAGAGAGCAAAATGATATCGTTCTCTTCACCTTGAAAGTTGTCTACAGCAGTGACTCTGACACCTTCAAATCTGATCTTAGGCATAGTCCTCTTCAGGGCCAAAACTTGACCAGAGTACATCGTCAACACCGTAATCTGATTACGCTCATACCCTTGCAAAAGGAAATACTCACACAGCGCTGCAATGTATTCTGCTTCGTGTTGATTTGAATGACTCTTAATCTTCTCATTTATTTCACTTTCATCTTCGGGTATCCGATGATCGATAAAAAAGAGGTTTTTAGAGACACCTCTGACATCTTCGTGTTTATGAACAGATTGATGGTCTTGAAGATCTTCGTAGATAAATCTCATGAGCCTTGCGATCTCGGGTCTCATCCTGTGCTGGGTGGTCAATTGATGACATCGCATTCCACTGTTTACCATTCTCTCAAACAACGACACATCGAGGTTGTATTCCCTTGCCAGACTGTACACAGTCGGATTTGGCCTCAGTTGCTTGTGATCCCCAATAAGGATCAAATGTTGTGTTCCCTTAGTCAGCGATGTTATGATGTGGGCCTCAAGGACTTCAGCAGCTTCTTCAACAATGACAACAGTTGGTTTGATTATTTCAAGTAGATTTCTGTATTTAGCTGCACCAGTTGTGGTCATGCCTATCACAACAGCCTCTCTCAGCGCGTGGAGTTCTTCGCATTCTCGAACCTCTGTAAACCGCTTACAGATGCTTTCATATTCTTGACTTTTTCTTGATATCTCATCTCGGCAGTTAGCCTGGAAAAGTCGAAGCCAAAACAGATATAGTCTCCAACGGTCCTCTAGCTGAAGGCCCCAAACGTTCTTTACTGCGGCAACTCTAAATGGAAGCATGGGTTGAAGCGTGGATTCCCCTCTCAGAACTTTGAGATGATCTTTTGAAAGACTGGAGGGCTGCTTTATTTCTGCCTTGGCTGAATTTGATGCCTCGATTAGCTCATACTGGTTCTCACCCAACAAACGTCGACTTTGAATGATGTCAGCGTCTTTGTCGACATCGATCCCATCTTCAGTCTCCCCATTAGGGTCAACATTGGTATCGCTTCCACCTAATGATGATTCTGTGGGTACACTCTCCTTGGGAGAACCAGCCTGTAAAACGTCTGAGGCTCCATTTTCGTTGAAAGGACTAACAAAGCTGGAAGTCTTTAAACCAAGCCAACTTTTCACAACCGATTTCCCTTGAGCACCAAAACGGCATTCCTCCATCCTTAGCTGCTCCAAGTGTATTCTTCCTGCAAAGTACACCAGGTCTTTCAGGGTAAGGATGGTCTCTTTACTACGCACTAGTCTTCCATTTGCTCTCCCGATGGCGTCTTGACATTTCATCATTTCAACTTTCACGCGACGCTTGTTTTCTGAGGAAGTTGTGTATTCCTGTAGATTGTATGGTTGAAGAATTTCTGAAGAGCTTCTTCCTCCAACTCTTATTACACCTACTTGCTGAAATTTCAGCACTCCTTCCAGAAACTGATCCAGTGCGTGGTTGGTATAGCAAACCATCAGCATGGCTGACTTTTGTTCGGCATCCCACTCGTGTCTGTTGTCAAGAAGAGCTCTTACGATCTTTAACCCAACGTACGTTTTACCTGGAAAGAAAAAAAAGAGGGGGTAAGACCAATAAGACAAGGTGAAGGTCGTGATATTTGTTACGTCAAGGGCTTGGAAAAAGGAAAACACTGAGTCCCCAAAACGTTCAAAGCCAAGACCTCCCACAACACCAGTCAGCTGGTCTTACTACTGAGCTACAGATAGACTTAGGCTGAGCTGGAGCATCTAATTGGTTCAAAACTGGTGTTAGCGAACGATGTTTCGGTATCGGCTAATCACGGCATCCAATTTAACGGACAACCAAAGAATGAAAAAAGAGCTCTTATCTCAAGGACATCACGGGGGTTTTGACTTGAAATCATAGGTCATATTCTCGTGGTAGTGGTAGGTATGTCATTTCACGGCTTATGCAAAACCTTGGTAGATTACTAAAATTATGCCAGGTAGTGTGATAAAACAGATGACTGATAAATGTTGAGTGAATCCTACCTGTCCCGGGAGGACCTTGTATTACGGAAAACTCTTTGGTAAGAGCATCTTTCAGTGCCTGAAGCTGTGACTCGTTTAGGTCAACTTCATCACCTTTTGGCCACGATTGCGGATCACAAATGGACACTACCCCTCCACCACGCCCATCTTGAAACTTAAGGGTCTCCTCAAGGTCATATCTTACTTGGCGTTCCAATATTCCAATTCTTAGATACTGGGGAGATTTCACATTAGAATTGCAATGGACCAGGTACTCTTGGAATGGAAAATTATCAGGAGTGATATGCTTCAGTTGTTCCAAAACGGGCCGATACGACTCGAAATACGCTGGCGACTCAACCATAACATATTTGTCGCGCTTTTTTTGATTTTCTTCAAGACTGTGGACAAATCGAATATCTAGCCTTCCCAACTTTAAATCTTCCGCCTTGCGGTTGGCTACTGTCGCAAACAACATGGTTTTAAAGTTGTCCTTTGACAAGCAAAGGAATGACCCAAACAGTAAACGCTTGGAATGCTCCCATGGAATCCTTCTGAGGTTTCTCATGTCGAGGCGAATGGAATGCACGATCCCAGCTCTCGTACAAACCGTGTCCATGATCTCAACATTCTCGTAAATGTATAAGTTTTGAGAACGTTTTTCCTTTGGAGTATTTTTTGTTATCTCCCTGATTCCATCTCTGAGTGGGGAGACAAAATCTTCGCGAAGTAGGCGGAACTGGACATCCAAATAATCGTTGAGATCTTTGTACGCCTCGCTCTTTTCGGTCTTATTTCGTCGCAGAAAAGGCTTCTCCTCAGAGCGAATTTCCTTCTCATTCGGATAAATGGACATTTCTCTGAAGTCATCCGGTGGAGCCTGCTCAACCTCTCTTCTTTTATTCGGCTTTGGTCCTTTGTTAGCCTGTGCTTCTCGTCTTTCTTCTACCATTAGTTCCCGTCTTCTTGCCAAAAGCATTTCAACTTCTTTTCTAAATTTTTCAACTTCCTTCACATCAATTTCTTTTAAGCTTCCACCAAGATGGTCTATAGGAACTTCAGACAATAATCGAGGAAAACGATTCAGCCATTCCTTAAAGAAAGCTACCAGGCATTCCAGGATTGAAGTGAACTGAGATTCAGACTCTTCCTCTTGAATCATTGGAAGATTTAAAATGTATTTTGGCAAATGGGTGCGCATGAAGGCTGAGCCCTTACATATCGACATCACCTCAATTAAGTTCTGCGTCATCTGGGTTTCACACATCTTGCCTAGAATTTCTATAAGGAGTGTCATCCAGTCCTCCTTTATATCGTCGGAACTCAAGAGCATTTTAAAGCTTTCGCGGTATTGAAGCAACCTAACAGCAATCTCAGAAGGTTCGGTAGATTTTAGCTCTTGTAGTTTTCGATAGCCAAGATAAGGGCCTCTTTGTTCACTTCTTTGCTGCCTTTCGTGGTACTCCCCTCCCTGGTAGGTACCTTCAAGAAAATATAAGCAAAGGTTTATTAACCACAAGATATAAGCACGTTTATTGTGAGGTGTTTCCCAAGAAATTTATATGTTGTTTCTTGATTTGCTGCTCTTTTGAATTCGCGGATTTGTTAAAACTGCGTTCGCATGCCTTACAGCTGTACAATTTCAGTTTTCAAGACCAGTAAATTTTAAAGGGATCTCCTTATTTGGTTGGTCACAAAAGTGCAACAGATATGACAGCAAGTTTGGGCATGCAAAGCCAGACGCAGAGGTATTTTTGGTTGCGCTTCTCGTGGTCCAAACACTGGAAACCCATCTGGGTTCTCAGGTTAGGGCAGGGCGCTCCGATCATGTTGTTTTTAAACGGAAATAGGTGCTAATGCGAACTTTCTTTCTTTGTTGAAAGACTATTTTTGGAGATCGTAAATGCTGCTCAGGAAAGTGGACGAGACAAAGTTACGAGAAGAAAAATTAAAAGCGACGAGGGATAATTTTTAACTAATATTTCAACTGTTTGATGATTTCATGATAACAATACTAATTGATGTTAGCCTAATAATCTAAACACCCAATGATGCATAATTCCATTGAAGATGTTCGAAAAGAAAGTGATTTCTTAAAATAGTACTGAGAAAAGTAATTGATTAATTATTTATTTACCTAGGTTTGCCATTCTGAGCAGGGTCACCCGAAACAACGCGTGGCGCCACTACGCGGGCCCTTAACAGTCCCTTCTCCCCATGAGAGCTGGGGACGTCCCCTAATCTTTACCGATGTGGGTCCTTTAACGCCCCACACAGAGTTGTGAGACGGCGCCTTCAGTTTATCGTCCTTGGCGAGAAGACTAGAAAGTCTAACCGCTTGTAGATGTCACAACAAAGGGAGCACTTTCTCCTCAGTTATTTAAAGATCCTGAGTGTTGGTCCGGCTGAGGTTTAAGCCAATGGCCTCGTGCTAGGCAGACCGGCACTTTTCCAATTGAACTAACCGGGCGGCGGTTTTTTCCGTGAACTGGTTACATTTTTTTCACGTGCGAATCGTCCAACAGTGATTCTCGCGTTCTAACTGCGTGATGACAGCGTAGTTAGTGGAGGAGGCTAGTTATGAAAGCCGGCAAACATCAAAGTTGAAAACAACGGTGTTGCAATTTATATTGGAAGTTCCCTGACCGTGCAGGAAACGCGAGAGCCATGGACGTGGAGAGAACGGGAGAGCTCTCCTTTTCTCCGCCCCTCGCTCGCGCGTAAGATAATCCGTTTCTTATTAAAACCTCATAAAAATACGTACGTCATAGAAACACTCGTTTTTTCCCCATACAGATCCTTTTAAGGCAAAGAGAAGTGAATCTCTATCGATGATTATATATTCAGTTGTGCGACCAAGTATACGCTTCTAAAGCGTTTTTTTTTAAATAAAATTTACCACACTTTGTCACGAAGCAACTCTTCTATCAAGAAATCACGCACGTAAACGTTTGTGACGCTTTATAGCATGCGAAGTGCGACGTTACCCGGTTATGAGCGAATTAAAAAGGAATTTCAGATACCCACATGATTTTGCGGTATTGATCGAGACAGTACACCATATGTGCAAGTTGAATCCATATCGGTGACTAACTGACATATTCAACCGTTTTTATACCACTTTCTGATGGTGCACTTTATTTTACCTTCAGGTTTCGAACTAGGACGATCGCACACAATGTTATTGGGTTTTCGTTAAACGCCATTCACACCCCCATTAAAGGGGCAATCTCACGCTAAAGTTCTATCTTTTTAAAAAGCTAAAACATGTGTGTGTTCACATCAATTGAATTCCAAAAATGATGATCCAGTTTTGTTGTTTAAAACTCGATTTAGGCACTGAAACTGTTCCCTTTCTCTGTTTCTACGGATGGTAAGGATGGACATGGATTGAAACTTAAAAAAAATAGGGCCAATCTTTTCAAGTTTTAATTCTTATATGCCTGCAAAAAGCGCCAGAAATATTATGGTTAGTGCTCACTGATAAGAATTTGTTTGATATCTTCTTCATAACTCTACAGGTTGCATTTTGTGTGTAGGTTGAGGCACCAAGTAATGACGGCAGCACAGAATTGACCTCAAACAGCAATATCCTCGTGACATAGGCCTTTAGTGTGCGTGACTGAAAATATGGAAATCAAAAAAGTTCTTGCTTGCGCAATTGAAGAATATCTATTTGTTTCAAACGAGCGTTTATGCTCCACTTGACTTAATTCAGTCAAGCTATGCTAAAGATTTTGGCATAACCATAACAATATTACAAATACCAACAAACAAAGGCGCAAGTGTGCTCTGCTCTGACGGTGACTACTGTCGGACAACTTTATCCGCTCTGTTTAACTTTTATTGTGATTACAAAACTGTCTGATTAAGGAAACTGCAGAACGTGATCTTAACGAAAGCCCTGTGTTAGATTCCTTGTTCAAAATTGACAAATAATTAAGCTTGCATTGTAATTTTATTGTGCAGTGACACACTCTCAACTCAAATTTTGATTACGGAAGTAAACGAAGCAGAAATACATAATAATACACGTATGTCGAAAAGTCTAACTCGAATTTAAAACATTAGACAATAAACATCCGCTTGATGTTTTAGCATGATAATTTCAATACCTGTATTAGTGTCTGCATGTCCACTCCTTCCCCTACCGCGACCTCTTCCTTTGCCATAATTTGCTCGTCGATTCATACTTGGTTTTTAAATCGGGCGACTGCAAACCAGTCCTATTGCGCACTTTGTTTCAATAAAAGCAACGTACAGCTTTCTGGAGTATAAAAGAGTCCCTCATTTTCTTTTGAAAAAATTCCTAAAGCGAAAGTCAGTCATGTTTTTGAGCCCCCGGGTTTTTGACTGGTTCTCGGAAAAACAGGGAGTGCTTTCTAGAAGCAATCGCTGATGCATAAACTGGAGATGATTGGTCAATTAATAAAGGTAAAAGCAAACAAACGTATACTGGAATGGAAAGGACTACCCTCAAATAGTAACGGAAAATGTAAAAATAATAAGCATTTCAAAAGAGTGTAAATAATTTGATGCATTTATAAAGCGAACGGTTTCAGCCTCATCCTTGCCTGGTGTCGCTAGTATCGCTAACTAAAAGTTGAAATTTAAAAACAATTCAAGCAGACTACAAACACAAACATTGCGGACTCTACTTTCTATGATACATGACTCCACTGCCCAATACAATCTTTCTCTACTCGGTTTTCCGAGAAAAGAATTTCAACGAGACAAAAGACATTCTTCTTGGAATCAGAAGCAAGAGGGATTTAAACATTTTACGTAACGGTTTCTTTGAAACACGACACCCAAACACTTCGATTGATAAAGGCAAACACCTCTCATAACGACTTCCTGGGTGCAGCTGTCAGGTACGTCTGGACTGAGAGAGGAAGAAGGAGCTTTCTAAGAATCTGTTGGATCCTTGACAGGTATGAGACTGCTAATTGAATTTTAAAATATTTCCTTTACTGTTTGGAAATTTACAATAAATTTAAATCATGTATGCAAAGGGGCTGAGCTTTTGATTTTTAGCGGGCAGGACGACTGTACACTATGAACTAAGGGGTAAACCCGCCGCATTGTACACGGGGAAATGGATTTGAACGCCTCAATAACAATTTTGGACAAGAAGCGTTTATATTATGAGGAACGGTAGTGTCATTTGTTGCGCCACTACTCTTCAAATGAAAGACGGGTTTCGAGGAGTCTAAATTAACAAATAAGAAACTGGCAGGATAAGAGCATGAGTTTTCGAACTCCTAAAAGTTTCTGTCCAATTCAGCTTCTTTGATTAGCGAAAAACAGACCGTGAGATTTAAACGTTGTTCCATTTTGTTCAGTAAATATTCCACACAGGACTACGGACAAGATGACTAATAGTGCAGCAACCGTTAAACTGAGAAAAGCGTCAGTTTGTAGGATCATTCGTAATATATTTGTGTCTAACAGCTACCTAACGAAAACGTAATATTAAATGGACGAAATGCTCTTTTCTCTTTGAATATTTAATAGATGGGCAGTGAAGCGAGCGTTTATAATTTTTGTGATAAGGGCCTGATTTGTACTAGATATTCCCTGTATTTTTTTTCTCTAAGCACCATGGGCAAGAAGAAAGGCAAAAAGAAATGGAATGCACACTACGATAAACACCTTGGGGAAAATAGCAATGATAAAGGTATGGCCCTAAAACAATTGGATGTTATATTTCATACAACAGCATTAATCAGTCTGTGTCAGGCGTTAAGGAACAAATTGTAATAGCTAACATTTATGACCAAAATGCAAAGACTAAGAAAGACTATTAGTAAAACATCCTATCACATGTTTCGTAACTGATTACAGAATCCAAAGAACCATCAGAACAAAACCAGGAAGGAAAAGAAGACCCATCGCCAACTGTAGGTGCCTGTGGAACTACAGCAGACGAAAAACAAGGTAATTGCAGGGGAATGCATGAGCAAACTGCAATTCTGCGAAGCTTCATTGAATAATTTAGGACAGCCTTCTCGCTGCAAATACGTAGAAATATCTGGCATCCCTGAGACAGAGGACGAAAACACGGAGGAAATTGCAACAAACGTAGGCTCGTTAATTGGCATACATATAACGGAAAGCGATTTATCCGTGAGTGATCGACTACCTAAACAGTCCTACAGAGATGTAGTTAGGAAAGGATCTCAAGCTTCATCGAATTCGCGCTTAAGGGCTCCTAATATAGTTGTGAAATTTGTACGAAGAGAGCTGAGAGATCGCTTCTATAAAGCAAGAAAATTTCTACGGGATAAGACAACAGAAGACCTGGATCTCGGATTACATTCGGGGAACAAGATATATATCTCAGAAAACCTTGCTCAAATCAACAAGGATCTAAGCTTAACCTTCTTAAACTTCAAGATCATATTAAGCTTCAAACTCTCTTTTTTATGCACCAATTTAATACTGGCAAACGATCTTTGATTCGTTTTTTGTTAAAACATCTTGTAAACATAATGTAAATACTTGCTTTGCATCTAGATCTACTTTCTATCTTCAAAAATTCGAGCAAATTATGGCAAATTTAATATTCGATTTAATGGACCTAAATTATGGAATGAACTCGATGAAAGATTCAAGTGTCGTACTTCCAATCAATTTAAAAAAGAACTAACTTCGCATTTCATTAGCCTCTATTAATCTTTACTGATATTTTCATGGTTTATATTAATTTATTTCTTTTTTGTTTTGTTCTGTATATTTACGTTTTTGCCGAGTGTACCAATGTATTTGTTGTGCCTCCTTTCTGACTTTCACAGTTTTAATGATCATAATTACGGTCACCCAACTAGTTTTAAGCTTTTTAGTTATTTTTGGTGTCCCACTACTGTATGTACTGTTTATTCATTTATTTATAATTATATTCTTGCAAATTCTTTTAGTTGTCTACAGTAGTAGAAATAAACTGTTGTTGTTAATTGACGTATACTAACCGGTTTCTTTTGTTACTCATAAAGCCAATCAAAACAATATCAATATATCCTTTCTCATAATGAGCCTTGTGTACGTAATTGGATACCAGCTTATGTTCTTTACGCGTTACTGATTGGCTCAATCAGTTTGTCTGCATTCTGTTTACGTGCTGGTTATTTTGGATATGAAGGCCACGATTACTGAAAGGGTCGAAGCCGGGAACTGAGTTTACTTTCTAAGGTGTGGATAGAGAAAACACTCAGTCTATTGCAATTGGAGCTCTCGATCACTTAAACCGCGAGGTATTTTTATTCAGCTCAAGTAATGTTTGCCTCAAAACGTTAAACTCGATTTTTAAGGTGTACAGCGTAGCCAGCGATTAAATTGCTAGCATAAAATTTGGCCTTGTTTCTTAAGGTGATCGCCATCCCAAAGAGGACAAAAAAGGCCGATTGGGAAGAAAGGATGAAAACAAAAAAGGGCGAAATCAAGGGAAAAGAAAGGCTAAACAAGGTGAGTAGAAGATCACTCATCAACTATTTATATCTTTTGAGATAACCGCTGTCCTCCTATTAAGTCCTATTATTCGGTCGTTAAAACTGAACAACAAAAAATTAGAACCGGAATATCATCTTAAAGGCAGATGTTTAGGACTCTGGCTTTAAAGACTATTTGTACAACAAAACTATTTGACAATAACGGGCATCAAACTAAACTCTCCAATTGGCTTAGTTAGTGGCGCTCATATCTATAGCGATTAAAATGAAAGAAATTGAATTAGATTTCTTTCCCTTACAGTTGGAGTGTATATAACGCAAAGGCCAGTGCAGACGAGTAAATGATTAAAAAATAAATCATCACCTCAAATAGTTTAAGGCCCCGGCCTGGAACTAAGAGGTTTAACTGTGGAAAATGATGTACTGGCTATAACTTCGGCACAGATTATGGAACTGACTCAAAATCTGACACACAAAAAAACTCATCGTCTTTAACGTTTTAAAGTATAAATATTGTGTTCATAAGTCACGTGATATGTCACGTGACCATTCTGCTAGAAATCGTAAATAATTGAAAAATTGGTGGCGGGTTTCAAAAAAGAAAGCAAGCAATAACATGTCAACATTAACACTTTCTATCGCTCTTCAAAAAAAAAATGTAAGGGTAAACATTCCAATGCCCAATTTTGATCTTGAATGATTTCAAACTTTAAACAGTTTAAACTTCGCGTACATTCATTCCAAACGTAGAAAGCTAGGTAAGTTTATCCCCTATCAGAAAATAATGCCAATTTACTTATCTAAACAAAACAAATTCGCTACCTATTGTTTCATTTTCAATTTTTGACAATCAAATGTCCAATCACAGGTGTTCCACAGGAAGACCTTAAGATCTATTTTTGTGGAAAAATTCACTTTGTTCTCGGTCTCTTACCAAGAGATACTGCCCATCAATCATATGGTCCAAATACACCTTTCATCAGGCCTCAAAACCCTTGAGACAAGAAAACATTACAAGCTTAAGCATCCCAATTGGCTGTAGGTACCACTAGTTTGCTATTGAGAAGCGTGGTTGAGAAAAACAAATCCAGATTACGTCCACGTCTTCAAGTTTTGACATGTACTAAATTTACGAGAGATTAAACCAAACAAAAGTATATTAAGAGTCGTGTCAAAGAAACCATTCGAGGTAGCAACAAAATGGTTCGTTTTTATTAGATGCGCCCAACGTTGTCCTAATATGTTCAGTGTACTTCCAGAAAGAGACATCCTCCTGAGAGACCCAGGGGCAGTCAGCCGGGTCGGGATAAATGGCGGCGAAAATTTCAACAACAGGCGAGGGAGCCCCTGGGGATGCTACTCTTAGCGAACTAGAGAGAATGAACTACTCATTCTCTCTTGTAGCGAACCAGTTCCACGACTCATTAGAATGCTTGTCTCTGATTGAGCACAAAAGAAACGTTTTTGCCCAATCGGAGGCCAGCATCTATCTGGCATGGGGAAGAGGTCCATGCTTTTAATAGCTTCAAGATAAAAGCCGTTACTGTGTAGGTTCAATTATGGTGTGTCCTACTTTACTATACTTGCCCTTACATTAATAAGAGCTTCATCTAGAATTGTTTACTTCCATTTGAACAGCTCCTGCAGAACAACCAGACGGGACTTTGCATGGATCATCATCTCAAAACCAACGCCGAGGAGAAGGAGCTTGTAATAAACCAGTTACAAAACAAGCAAAAGGTTAGAAAAATTAACATAGCATCACTATGTTAACGAAAGAGCAGACAAAATTCCCATTTAAGGCACTAAACGAATCCATAAACTGGGAACTAATGACAGATTTAAGCAAAACAATACTCGTTATTTTTGCCACCACCTTTAACTATTGATAACCGTCTTGCTTTTGTTCTGTTTTTTCGATATTGCAAAATTTCCCTTTGAGGTACTGATTACTTCGAAGGCGCTGACTTTATTGTGATACAATTGAACGTTATTCCCCCTCTATTTAGATGACGACTTCAACAAACAGGATAAGCAAGGCATTCGTGGACGTGGACGTGGACGAGGAGCATCACTGGAGCGCGGGAAAGATGAAGCAGCGCCATCGAGAGGCAGAGGAAAGCCCCCCGGTAAGAAAATACGATAAACTAATTCTGTTTGCTCGCCAAATTTCTTCCAGACTGCTTGAATCATATATAGGGAGAAAATATTCTGAGCCAGGACAGTGAAGCTAAAAACTACGCCCATGACGTATCTTATTAGCCAATTGCCCGTAAATAATAGCCTGCGTTATAGCTAGAGAAATTTACCTCGCGTAAGTGACTCATTCCACTCATGCGTCTGTTTTCATTTACGCTGTAAATTTGAAAAAAGAATGGAGACCAGTAAAAATGGAATCCCTGGCAACTTCTCCGCTCGCTGCGTGTGGCACCACAACAGCGCAAGCAATCAATGAAAAACTATCGTAGCGTACGAATCATCGGCAAGGAACTCGCGACGGACAGTGGTATCACTTATCAAGTCGAAATCGATGTTTCCCGATTGAACACGAGCAGGTGGGCAGATTCTAAACGACTGATGTATGGGTCCTTTCCGTGCATTTCGAAAGACAACTTTAAAACGATGCTTTTCGCCACTGTTTCCAAACGAGACCCAGAGGAACTGAAGAAGGGGCGTATTGACATTCACTTTATCGAAGAGCAAGATGTTTTTGGGATCGAGAGCCGGAATCACGTTTACCAGATGGTTGAGTCACCAGCCTATTTTGAAGCTTATCGTTACGTCCCTAAAGGATAAAAGGAGTTAAATGAAACAACTTTGCCATTTACAAAGTATCTGGTTGAATGCAGTGCAGAAGTTGACCCACCGGAATATCTAAGACGGAATGAGAAAGAGGCGCCAGTATGTTTTGACCTAAGGGACGCCCTTGACGTTCCAGGCAACAAAAATGCCAAAGAGGTACCTGTTCTTACCCCTTGAGCTTGGCCCTCAGTTGCAACACTTCCACTCAACAGCTCCCAACTAGGAGCGTTGAGAACAGCAATTACCACTGAGTTTTGTGTTATCCAGGGTCCACCAGGAACAGGGAAGACCTACGTAGTAGCCAGGATCTATCGGGCATGGGGAAGAGGTCCATGCTTTAATAGCTTCAAGATAAAAGCCGTTACTGTGTAGGCTCAATTATGGTGTGTCCTACTTTACTATACTTGCCCTTATATTAATAAGAACTTCATCTAGAATTGTTTACTTCCATTTGAACAGCTCCTGCAGAGCAACCAGACGGAACTTTGCACGGATCATCATCTCAAAGCCAACGCGGAGGAGAAGGAGCTTGTAATAAACCAGTTACAAAACAAGGAAAAGGTTAGGAAAAATCAACATAACTTCACTATGTTAACGAAAGAGTAGACAAAATTCCCACGTAAGGCACTAAACGAATCCATAAACTGGGAACTAATGACAGATTTAAGCAAAACAATACTCGTTATTTTTGCCCACACCTTTAACTAGTAAAACCCGTCTTGCTTTTGTTCTGTTTTTTCGATATTGCAAAATTTCCCTTTGAGGTATTGATTACTTCGAAGGCGCTGACTTTATTGTCATACAATTGAATGCTATTCCCCCTCTATTTAGATGACGACTTCAACAAACAAGATAAGCAAGGCATCAGTGGACGTGGACGTGGACGTGGACGTGGACGTGGACGAGGAGCATCACTGGAGCGCGGGAAAAATGAAGCAGCGCCATCGAGAGGCAGAGGAAAGCCCCCCGGTAAGTTTAAACGATACATAAATAAATAGACTACTCAATATGAGCACATATGGCTTTTAATACAGGTCTGTTTCGTAGACCAACAAAAAGTTGATCCACTCATCAGTTAAACTCCATACACACTGAAGCATCACAACGGTCAACACATGACAGAGGCGTTATTCAAAAAATACTAATTTATAAATACAAAAAACCTACGCGCGCTTATGATACAATAAACAAAATGTCAGAATATTTAAGAATACTTGAGAATATATTTTCTTCGATGTCTACAATTTGATTTAAACCGCTCCTTAATTGTAGAGCACTGTTCTGGATCCAACGGTGAATTACCTGGATTTGTTATATATATATATATATATATATATATATCTATCACAAATGAAGACAGAAAACAGTTTCCTTTCAATCCACCTATATTTCGATCACATTCAGTGATCTTCTTCAGGGTGACTAACTAGCCGTTAACGTACAGAACTTTTAAATTGCTGAATTACGAAGGTAACGCGCGCGCATCACAACTGAAATGACTGTTATTTTAAACGTCCAACGGAAAATGTCATAGATGACACTATCATCTCCTGCGCGCGCCCGCGCGCGTCTTGCGGTTCTGGGCGTAAAAACCATCATCTTCATTAAGTCCTTGAGGGCGCAGCGTTCCCAATCTTTACATCCACTGAATGTGATCGAAATATAGGTGGATTGAAAGGAAACTGTTTTTGGTCTTCATTTGTGATTAAGATATATTTGTGTTTATGAGGACGGGAGAGAGAGATGCTTGGGACAATATTATATATATATATATTTACGCTGTAAATCCGAAAAAAGAATGGACACGAGTAAAAATGGAATCCCTGGCAACTTCTCCGCTCGCTGCGTGTGGCGGCTCCTTCGCCAAAAAGCACTCCTGTACTCTGACCTAGCCAGCTACGCAGGCTAGGAAATAATGCGGGACACAGATTCGTGTTTGACCATCTTCCGCGTAACTTTCAATTCGTAAGATTATTCTGATTAAGAAAACTCTTAAAAATATAGGCTAACACTTTTAGTGCATTACATTCTAAAGAACACGTGTAAGCATAGGAAGGAGTAGATTCCCCAAGAAGGAAGATTTTGTGCATTTATATTCTTCTCCCAATCCAGATAAAACAAACCAAGATCAACGGCCTGGACAGCTAGGACCAATGAATAAGAATTTTGGTCTTTCAACACAGCCAAATATACGACCTACTGTGCGAAGAGAGCTAGACCCTAAGACTTTGAAAGAGAAGGATAGCAGAGAGGTCCTTAACACTTTGAACGAAGGAATGGGTCAGCTGAAGTACCTTTTACGATCGACCGAGCAGCAGCACAACAGCGATGAATTGATCTATGATTTAACTTGTACTTTAGCGAGGGCCTGCGAAGCGCCATCAGAGGAGAACACAAACAAGATTCTAGCTGAGCTTAAAGGCTCTGATTTCTTAACTTTAAAGATTTCTAGGTTTCTTGATCGTGTCGACGCATCAGAGATGTGGGATGACCACGTTTCTCTGCAAAGATTCATCGAATGTCTTATTGTTATTTTCGTCAAGTACCTGACAATCTTTCCTCGTTTATATGCTGACCCCCCCTATGATAAGCTGAAATTAGCGTTAAGCAAGTCAAGCATGCGCATTGAGAGAAAAATGGATTTACAGAAAAAGTTAGGAGCATTTAAAGAATCCAGAGATAAAACCATCAAGAGTGAAAGAGAAAAGCAAGGAAAACGTTACAGGGTTGGAGAAAAACCACCAAACGATTTCAGAGATATGCCAATATATCCCATGAGGGAGGAAATCATGACTCGAGAACGACCTTTCTTACGGATGAATGTTTTAAAGGGAAGGTACGACAATGTCGAACACTATCTTGATGTTCAGTTTCGGCTTCTGCGAGAGGATTTTCTTGAGCCACTAAGGGAAGGTATTGGTGAAGTCATTCTAAATGTGCCACCACAACAGCGCAAGCAATCAATGAAAAACTACCGCAGCGTACGAATCATTGGCAAGGAACTCGCGACGGACAGTGGTATCACTTATCAAGTCGAAATCGATGTTTCTCGATTGAACACGAGCAGATGGCCAGATTCTAAACGACTGCTGTATGGGTCCTTTCTGTGCATTTCGAAAGACAACTTTAAAACGATGCTTTTCGCCACTGTTTCCAAACGAGACCCAGAGGAACTGAAGAAGGGGCGTATTGACATTCACTTTATCGAAGAGCAAGATGTTTTTGGGATCGAGAGCCGGAATCACGTTTACCAGATGGTTGAGTCACCAGCCTATTTTGAAGCTTATCGTTACGTCCTTAAAGGATTAAAGGAGTTAAATGAAACAACTTTGCCATTTACAAAGTATCTGGTTGAATGCAGTGCAGAAGTTGACCCACCGGAATATCTAAGACGGAGTGAGAAAGAGGCGCCAGTATGTTTTGACCTAAGGGACGCCCTTGACGTTCCAGGCAACAAAAATGCCAAAGAGGTACCTGTTCTTACCCCTGGAGCTTGGCCCTCAGTTGCAACACTTCCACTCAACAGCTCCCAACTAGAAGCGTTGAGAACAGCAATTACCACTGAGTTTTGTGTTATCCAGGGCCCACCAGGAACAGGAAAGACCTACGTAGGAGCCAAAATTGTAAGATGCTTACTAGAAAATCGACGCACCTGGGATCCTGAACGCTTATCACCCATGTTGATGGTTTGTTTTACGAATCATGCGCTGGATCAATTCCTGGAAAAGATGTTAGAGTTTCTTCCACAGAAAGAGATAATTCGTGTTGGACAAAGAAGCAAGAGCCAAATTCTAGAAGCTTGCAATCTGAAACATTTTACTCAGGAATGCAGGGGCAGTGTTGATTTGAGAGGGGTCAAAAAAACGATAAAGCAAAAGGAGAAAGAACGAAAAGACTGGGAGGAACATTTCGCAAAAGCAGGTGATGAACTGCTAGAATTAGATGAGCTGGAGGATGTGTTGAATCCAGATCACGTAGACCAACTATACAATGCCATTTTCCCTTCCAATGCAAAATACAAGTACCGATCAGCAGGCGATACGTTCATATTATGGCTTTGTGACGACAAGCTGCTGCGGTCATGCAACCAAAATACAACAGAGGAATCGCCCGCGACAGTTTCACATGCATCTTCCTTTCAAGACATTGGTGAAAGTGAAGAAGTTGTTAAACCGTCGTTTTGCTTCGCCTCGCCAGATGACGAAAGCGACTGTCGGGAAGCAAAAGGAAAAGACGCTGATTTCTTTCAATGTCAAAGACACCTACCATATAAAGAAGATCTCTCCAACGTTGTAATTGGAGACGCGTATTCCCTGGAAAGTCAAGAACAGGATACGATGAGCGCCCATGACGAAGACAATGACGGCTGGACCACTGTAACAAACAAAAGGAAACAAAAAAGAAAAAATAAATTTGAATCGTCACAAACAGAAAATGAAGCTTCCAGAGAGAGGTCGACAAACATGGGAGCTACCGAGAAGAAGAAACAAAACGCCACCAAAATCCTTAGCACGGAAGATATTTCTAAACTAAAAGATCAGCTCAAAAAGGAAAAAATGATGTGTCCTGAGGAAGCGATGAATGTTGAAAACATCTGGAACTTGTCAAAATCGCAACGACTTCAACTCTACCTCTTTTGGATCGAGAGCTACCGTGATCGCTACAGAGTAGAGATTCAAAGATGTGAACAGGATTATGAAAAGCTTTGTGAGGAGCTAAAGGAGGTCAAATTTCGAGCAAAAGAAAAGGTGTTACGCCGGGCTACCGTTATCGGAATGACTACCACTGGAGCAGCTAAACATCACTCAGCCCTACAAAGAATAGCTCCAAGAATTGTGGTTATTGAAGAAGCCGCTGAGGTAATGGAATCGCACATTATTACCTCTCTTTCGCACAACACAAAGCACACAATTCTCATCGGAGACCACAAACAACTCCGCCCTAAGGCATCTGTGTATGAGTTAGCCCACAAGTACAACCTGGAGGTCTCACTGTTTGAGAGGATGGTGATGAATAATGTGGATTGTAAGTGCTTATCTACACAACATCGAATGCGCCCTGAGATCGCCGCTCTGACTAAAAGAATCTACGATCACGAAATCATAGATCACAGGTCAGTATGTCAGTTTGAGGACATATCTGGCGTTTGCAGTAATCTCTTTTTCATTAATCATGGTGAACAAGAAAAACATGAACCTGGTCTGCAAAGTTATTCTAACCTTCACGAAGCTTCATTCTTGATAGCCTTTTGTAAGCACCTTCTGATTCAAGGATACAACAGAAGCCAGATCACAATTTTAACAATGTACATTGGTCAGCTAGTACTCCTCAAAGAGATCATGTCAAGAAATGAATTTTGGGTAAGGATTTGCGTAGTTGACAACTTTCAAGGTGAAGAAAACGACATCATTCTTCTTTCGTTGGTAAGAAGCAATTCCCAACGTTCCATTGGATTTCTGGGTGAGTCCAACAGGATCTGCGTCGCCCTTTCGCGAGCCCGTAAAGGTCTCTATTGTATTGGAAACTTCAGTCTTCTGAAAAGTAAGTGCGAGCTTTGGAAAGAAATATGTGATGATTTAGAAACCAAGGGAGCCATTGGTTATAGTCTACAACTGATTTGCAAGAAACACAACAATGTAATGTGTGTACAAAATGCAGGCCAGTTTGATTCATCTGGAGGATGTAATATGCCATGTGGAGATCGTCTGGATTGTGGCCATGCTTGTACCATTCCTTGCCATACAAGTGAACATCCGAAAAATTGTCTCAATAGGTGCGTCAATAAATGCTCTAATGAGCATCAGTGTAAAAAGAGCTGTCACTATCCGCGCAAATGCCCACCGTGCTATCAGCAAATGCCAAAGACAGTCCCTAAATGTGATCATGAACAGCTCGTACCATGTAGTATTGATCCTAAAAAGTTTTCTTGTCGGGCGAAATGTGAGAAGCAGCTATCATGTGGACACCCCTGTGACAAACCATGTGGACAGTTATGCACAACACAGTGTCGAGTAACATGTGAAAAATCATTACCATGTGGACACGAAAAAAGCATGCTCTGTTACCAAGATCCAGTCAATTATAAAAAGTGTACGAAAAGCTGCACCAAACTTCTAGCATGCGGTCATCCTTGTTCAAGGAAGTGTGAACAATCATGCCAATGTAATGCTACGATTGATGTCCAGATGCCATGCAAACACTCGAAACGTGTCTTGTGCCGCGAGAAAAACTTCCCACGTAGGTGCGACGAAAAGTGCGAACGGCCACTAAACTGTGGCCATGACTGTCCTGGAATCTGTCACGAAGACTGTAAAACAAAGCGATGTCAAATTATTGTCGTAAAGGATCTTTCATGTAACCACCAGCAGGCTATTCGTTGCTTTCAAGACCCCAAAGAAGCAGTTTGTTTCGCGCCCTGTAAACGGAAACTTGATTGCGGCCACAATTGTTCGTCTACATGTGGCCTTCCATGTAGGTGCGACGAAAAGTGCGAACGGGTACTAAACTGTGGCCACGGCTGTCCTGGAATCTGCCACGAAGACTGTAGAACGAAACGATGTGAAATTAATGTCGTAAAGGATCTTCCATGTGACCACCAGCAGGCTGTTCCTTGCTTTCTAGACCCCAAAGAAGCAGTTTGTCTCGCACCCTGTAAACGGAAACTTGATTGCGGCCACAATTGTTCGTCCTTATGTGGCCTTCCATGTCATGAAGTTGAATGTAAAGAGCTTTGTAAAAAGCCATGCCCGAGAGGTCACCCCTGCCAAAACCGCTGCCATTCTGGTTCACCTTGTAGTCACTGTACGGTGAAAGTAGATCTTACTCTTCCTAAGTGTGGCCACAACGTCAACAGCCTATGCTGCAACGATCCATCTTTACTGATGTGCGTACAAACATGCGAAAGAGTAAGAAAAGACTGCGGCCATCCTTGCAAAGAAATCTGTAACAAGAACTGTGAAGCTAGACCATGCAAGGAACCTGTAGCCAGAATACTATCATGTAACCACGCCGTTAACTTACCCTGTCACAAGAATCCCGAAAATTTTGTTTGCAAGGAAAAAGTGGAGGTGCATCTTGCATGTGGACATAAAGCATTTGCTGAGTGCCATGTCAAAAAGGCTGGAATAGAACATGTCGTGTGTAAAGAAAGAATGGAGAAGAGGTTGCACTGTGGCCATACGATCAGTCTTCCGTGCTTCAAAACGCCTGAGCTTTGCATTTGCAGAAGGAAAGTCGAACTGGAACTACCATGTGGACATAAGACGTCTGCTCGATGCTCCACTATATCCGGAGGCTTACCAAATGACGTTTGCACAGTTACAGTGTCAAGAAAATTAGCATGTGGACACGAATCAACCCTTCCGTGCCATATAAACCCACTGGAGTACAACTGTCGGGAAGAGATGGACATATTACTTGATTGTGGACACCACAAACGTATTATTTGCTGTAGCGTCCAAGGTGAGATGCAAAGTGAAATGTGTACCACCAATGTGTGGAAAAAGTTATCCTGCGGCCACGACAAGCTCATGAAATGTTCAAACAAGACATATGAGGTATTTTGTGATGCCCCTTGTGAACGCTTTCTTTCATGTGGTCATCGATGCTCTCATAAATGTGGAGAACAGTGTGAGAGCTTTAACTGCGTTGTTAAAGTTGAAAAAAATTTGAGTTGTGGGTACCACAGGATCTTTTGCTTTTGCTCTGAAGATGTCTCTCAGCTTATTTGTTTAAATGCATGCAAACGAAATTTGAATTGCGGTCACCCATGTCCAGGAAAATGCCTCGAAAAATGTAGTCAGCACCAGTGTCATAAAAAGGTGGTGAAAATACTCAGTTGCGAAGGAAAGCACTCTCTTCGGATGTACTGCAAAGATGACCCCAAGAATGTATCATGCAAAGAGCACTGTACACAGTTGCTAGCCTGTGGTCACCCATGCCCGGGTGAATGCAGCCAGCCATGTGAACGTTACAGATGCAAGCATCCAGTAGACAAAGCATTTGATTGTGGTCACAATGTTCAATCACTTCAATGTTTTCAATTGAAGACTGCTACCTGCAGTGCACCTTGTCCTCGTCAAAAGAAATGTAAACATCGCTGCAAGGGTGTCTGTGGGGATCCCTGTGAAAAATACCCATGCCAAGTAGAAGTGCGTAAGACCCTCAAGTGCGGGCACGACGTAATCATGCGTTGTAGCGATTCTGTTGATAAAGTGCGATGCCCCAGTGACTGTAGACAAAAGCTACCATGTGGTCACCACTGTTCTGGTACATGCGACGAATGCAGCAAAAGGGGTTCGCACGAAATATGCCAACACCCTTGTGGCCGACTTCTTGTTTGCTGCCATCGCTGTCAAGCGAAATGCAGCGAGCCTTGCCCGCCCTGTAACAAAAAATGTGGTCGACGCTGCCCTCATAAAAAATGTACCCAATCTTGTTCGCAGTCGTGTACACATTGCAAACAACCCTGCAAATGGAGGTGTCCTCATTACACATGCAACAATCGTTGTGGCGAGAGATGTGATCGTCCTCGATGTGACGCTCCATGCCCTAAGAGGCTTCCTTGTCGCCACCCGTGTATTGGTTTGTGTGGGGAAAACTGTCCCACTGTGTGCGCCATTTGTCATGCCAAAAAGCTTCCAGCAAAGGCTCCTACAACACCAGGAACCACTAGGTATCTACAACTTTTTGACTGTAATCATATCGTGCAAGTTGAAGTGATGGACCACTGGATGCTACGGGACCTTGGAAGTGATGTTCGGCTAATTCACTGCCCCAGGTGCTCTGTCGCAATTACATTCAGTTATCGTTACGGAAATCAAATCAAAGAGACACTGAAAAAATTTGACAATGGAAAAGCTCAAATTTATAAGCTATCACAAGAAGCTTCCGAATTTTGTGAAGGCGACGAAGACAGTCTGAAAGAATTTCGACAAAAACTTCAGATGACGGAGCAGCCAAGAAAAGTGTCTTTATTCTTCACACTTAAAAATCACCTTCTCGTCATAGACGAGGTAAAAAGAGCGCAATTTTGTTTGAGAAACATGAAACGTCATCAAGCAAGTTCAAAAGAGCAGCTGGCGATAAAGGATTTCTTGGAAAAGATGACAGCGTACCTCCAGAAACCCCAGTTTGACTTAAGTATTTTAAACACAGTTTACGAACAAGCAAGAAAGTTCTTCCTTTATGCATCCATTTTGGAGGCTCAAAGTGAAGCCATCAATTTCAAAACGTCGTTCTCCGACATTGCAGTATCGCGTTTGAAGGTGGCTCAGCAAAAGTTTCATTCATTTATCCAGGGTAACGACGACGCTCTGGAAGTTGAGTGGCTTGGGAGAATAGTAGCATCAGTGAGAAAGGAAGTAGGCCTCCTACCGGCAGCCACCGAGGAACCCAAAGAATTTGAGAACTTCCCAGGCTTCAATATAGGAGCATGGAAATTATGTGAACACCGTGAAGTTTTTGTTGCCAGGTCGCTTATGCGCAATGGAGATGTCGTTACTAAGATAGACACCGGATGCAGAGGCTGTGTTCCCATGGAGAAAAGAGACACAGAAGAGGAAGAAGAAGAAGAAGAGGAGGAGGAGGAGGAAGACGAAACAGAAGACGACGACGAGACAGAAGAGGAGGGAGAAGAAGAACAAGCGAGATAGACTGCATAGTCATTAAGTCTTTGCATAGAGGAAGAATAAGAAAACAACCCTAGCGCAAGAGGCTGGGCAGCCAGAAGGTTTTTGAACAAAAAGAAGATAAACGAAAAAGAAAAATATCGTTAGGCTGCCTTGTGTGTAAATCGTGTGGCAGGTTATTGTTAGGAGTGGAAAAGCCTAATCATAGATATTATTATATATTTTTGTAACTTTTTACATACCAGCTCACAGCTACAGGTGCCATCATACCATTTAGTAGTATGATAGTATTTGTACAGGAGATCTATACTCGACTTTCTAAAACAACATTTTGTTTAAAAGCTTATACATAGCTATGAATGGCTAAAATTAGAACTGACCTAGTTTTTAACGCCTGTAGTTCTAAAACCAGTCCATTTCGTAACCGGTTGCATAAGTTGAGACCACTGAAGCGGTTCTAAATCACAAAGGAAGGCGTCATGTTGAGATGCGAAACGTAGAACAGCATTAACAGTAGTATTTTAGCGCTAGAGATTTTATAATATCATGTGTTTTGTTCTTAGGATATCGTAATTTTATGGTAGATAGGACTATGACAGTCACTGTAGTTTAACAGTCGGTTACAATTATAGTTTAACCACATTTAACACTAGGCATCACAGTAGCAACATTCGCTTTTACTGCACTAGAAAAACATTTTTCCTCCAACCTTCCCCCTTAAGGGGTTGCTTTGTTCTATTTATGGACCGTGTGACCACTCAAATTATTTTAATTAGGTCGTTTTGGTTTTTGCAGTTGTTGTTCTTTCTCTTTTTGGTTCTTTCATTATTTCTTGGAGCACTTTATTAATGTATACCAGATATTACCTTTCTTTATTTACCATGTGTTATATTTTGCTAATTAATTATTAAATGCTGTCGTGTATCCCAAACAATGCCTGGCTTACTGAGTTTTATTTTTGTTGATTTAGTAGTGAAGAAGAAACAGTACACTAAATGTGTTCACTAACTGCAGGATGTCCTCAAGCAAAGCCACGACACGGTGTCATAGTAAACTCAAACAATTCCGGTCGTACACCGAGGGGGTTAGTTGACAGATTTTATGCCACTAAACCGGGTGGGCTATGCGTTTTGGGTCCCTTATTTTGCAATTCCGTTCGTACACCGGGGGGTTAGTTGACAGATTTTATGCCACTAAACCGGGTGGGCTATGCGTTTTGGGTCCCTTATTTTGCAATATGTGGCAAATAATCAAAAAGGGGAAATCTTGCGTGTCCTTTGCGTTCATGTTCACGATCTTTTCCTATTCGATCTTGTCATTTCTTTCGGTTACCACGCAGGATAAAATACTGCGGCCTACTCCCTTCTACCACTCATTCAACTTGTTGACCGTTCCTTTTGTGTAGTGGATGCTACGTTGCTTAAGTATATATGTTACAGGTCAAAATTAAATTCAAATTTAAAATTTTTAACCTAGGTTGATTCTCAATTTCCTTTGTCTCCTACACTTTTTTGTTCATAAATTACGACTAGGAGACAAAGGAAATTGAGAATCAACCCGCTTTTGTTACTTTTTGTTGTAAGTTATTGCACTCCGGGTCGAGCGCTACTAGTATCTCTCTCTCACCGAAAGAAACACAGGTTTGTATGCAAGAAAAGGGTCTTGATGAGAAAAACTCCACAAACTTCACGAGCACACAAAGAAATGAAGTCAGTCTCGGATCGGAGACGGGCACAGCATCTCGGCGAAGGGGACGACAACGCATTTTCTACGCATCCTACGTCAATATTTAAAAGAAACAAAGGCCAGGGCGGCCGTTTTCATAGAAGAGACGGATTATCCGTTGGATAATTCGCGTCCGACGAAAGATGCGTCTTAATTTGAAAATGGAACGGTTTTAATTTTGAATGAACAATCAATCTGTTTATCTGTCAAGGTTTTGAAGGTGAAGGTGATTTTTAATCCGTCTCTAGTGTAAAATCGGCCACCGTGGACGAGTTAGCCCTCATCTAGACTGCATTTTGACAACGCTGATTTCTGACAAGTCTTCAATTTGTAGATTATCAAGGGATACTGAGAACCACTTGTATGTCAAATGTTCTTTATACAGAGTTTGAGTAATTTATAAGAAGAGCATATTTAAAATCCATTTGGGAGTTTTTTGGTGACAGTATTATCCGTACTGATCTAGCCTATCCTGGGGTACTGTTTTGCAGTCTAATCTGGGACCCATATAGACCCATATAGCTCCATATTAGTATTTTATTTATTTAATTGTTTTTTAGTCACTCACATTACATAAAAATAAAACGTCACAAGAGGTGTTAATTAAAATATAAGTTGTTGTGACAAGGAAGCCTAAAGAAGCTGGGAGCTCATATTAATAGGCTTTCTTAAGCATATGCTGTAATGATCAACATTACACAAGAAAAATGAAACGGAAAGCAGATCACTGGGCTTTGAAACACTAAGATCGTCATGACATGACAGTGGTAACAATATACTTTGTGTGTTAAGCTGGAGACCCCTGAAAAAAGGGAATGCAGCACGGTTATCAATGCTGTAAAAAGTGAGAGATGATTTGGCCTTTTGTGATGAAATCAAGATTGACACGGTGGGTAAACAGGACGCCAAAAGTGGTCCCTTAGGAACTACTTTTGCAGTTTATATCCGTTTGAGCTCTAAGTTTGCAGGATGGTAGAACTTTGTATTCCAAACAATCGTATGGTTTTTGTTTTTCGATTTTAACGGTTTTTGGCGGGGAAATGACGTAGCAAGATTGACAGCGAGATTTAAATTTCAACTAATAGCGTAACAAATACATTAGGGAATTTTGAAAGACGGCTCGTCACGCTCCTTCAAAATTATTTTTTTGTTTCGCCATTGGTTGAAATTTAAATTTTGCTGTCAATCTTGTGAACCGATGGAACATATAAAAGCGTCAAGCTCGGAATCAAGACTATTTGAAAATTGTTACGTTTGAATCTCGGAAATAATTCAAATGGCAGTTTTAAGGTGGCTTATAATGCTCATGATCAGCAATGAGAGCGTGACCCACTGGAACTGGTAAAACTGACATTTTTTACGGCAAACGGCAAACGTGAATTTGTACCACTTGAACAAGATTTTTTCCTTAACTTGTGCTTTAGTGTTCATTACCTCTACCCCAAAATTAGTATCTTGACGTTAGTTTTGACTATAACAATTGTTTTGGACTGTTTTTAGCTGCTCATTTTCTGTTTTGGGAAATTCTCAATTTCAACCTGACGTTTGCCGTTATATTGTAAACGTCACTCAAAATCTCTCTATCATGTCAGCCGAGAACGTGACATGTATAAAGTAGACACATTCGAAATTCGACGTTAGCATTACTTTTATAAGTGAGGATGAACATGAACGTGCGAACATAGAGGAACCCAAATCAACATTTCTTGATTTCTTGCTTCCATTCAAGCCTCAACAGATATGAACGAAGGGACGACGTTCTTGCGGACAAAGTCCGTTTAGAATTAAACAATTGGGACCAAGTTAGCTTGAAAAGGTTGAAACTCGGTGCACATCACCCTCCAAATAACATGGCCATTGTTAATCAACTGACTTTATCAAGTCAACAACGTTTCTTATACAATTTTAATTATATAATAATTATCATGAACAGGTCTTGCGCTCGGACGGCACATAATATCGTGTACCGTAACTTAAAAGTCAATTTTAGCAAATTAAAGTATTTTCGTTCAACGCTTTTTAGACCAGCACTCAGCCTTGCACGTGAACAACAAAGGACGTTACAAATACTCTTGCTTTTGCAATTGCCTAATTTCATACCCCGTGGGAGCCTGGCACTACCGGATTTTCCCGGACTTTTTAAATTCCGGATTCAAAATGGCTTTCAAAATAGAAGGTAAAGGAAAGGTCATTGCGTGCAGTTGAAACGATATTAAGGGCCAGATTACTCCAAAAAGTTAATATTCTACAGCAAAGAACAGTTCCTTTACTGCTATTAAGAACTTCGATTAAAATCTTCGAGAAAAGAAAGATCTAATCGGAGACTTTCGCTACTTGGAAATATTGGAACGATTCCCGAATTGTTCGACAATGAATTTGAACAAAGAACCGTCAAATTTAGCTTTTTTTTTACTGCGCTGGATCCGACCGAATTTTGGGGAATGATAAGAGAGTGGGTGTACCCATTTTTGAAAACCGTAAAATAAAGATTACCAATAAGCGAAACACGCCAAAGAGTGTATTAGGTTGGCAAGGCTTACATTAGGTTTTCTCCCCGTCGCTGCTTATACGGTCTCAGTAGAAATCCTAAAGAGATTATAGATAAAAGCAAGTGTACTTCTGAATCAGTCTTACTTGAGAGGCATTTCTCGTCCGGTAACACTGCAGTTCCTGTGACCAGACTTCATGCCTTAAGCAGTCATGTTATAATACACAAGTAATTTTTCTTAGGGGAATAAACTGTGCAAATATAGTTTCCTTGTGAGGCCCCTGCATGTGATTCTCCACCTTCCAGTTACATTGCAATTCTAGTAATTTCGACACTACTCACGACGTGAAATAAATTCAATGATAAAATGTCAGATAGCAATCGTTTTCAAGGGCTCACTTGTTGAGCTACCTCTTTTTGGAACCTACTGGGTCTAAGAGCATGTTTACAATTTGGGCAATCACCTTGTAATCACAATCAAGAATGTCACATACATCCTTCCTTTTGGCTAGCATGCACTGAGTATAGACTAGCCCCTTGTTCTCCCTGCATGTGATTTAAGACTAGGTTTAACATACATAACGCCACAAAGTTCACTATACTTAGCACCTTTCTCGGACATTACTCTTTTCCGCGACGGGAATAATCCAAGTGAGCCCTTCTCTACTCCCCTATTTAGTTTTGCTCCAGCATACTTAGGTTACGATCGGTACGTACACAATCACATCTGTGTTCTTGCCTGAAATGATCCTCTACTTTGCGGACGCGAGTAGAATTAAACAGAGGATCCTTTGCTGTAGAAAATTTATAATCATCTTTGGTTCCAGCGACCTGTTCATCGAACAATGGCTTCCACTTGCTGAGTGTCGGCTGGTTAAGTTTAGCTTCAGGGCATGACAGAAATTCTGCATCCTTTCCTTATTAAGTTTAGGCAGATTCTCCTAGGGAATATTGATCAATATTCCTTCGAAAAAGAATGCTTTTGTTCGAGTTTTTACTCTGACTATCCGCCATTTTGAAACTGGACTTTTTAAAAAGTCCGGGAAAATCCGGTAGTGCCAGGCCCCCGCGCGGTATGAAACTAGGCAATATCCATATAAGTTCAAATGTCGAACTTCGCATTTGCCGAATCCATTGCAAACAAGAACGCGCTTACCGCGGCATTCGGTCTCGCTTCCTTGGAGATTAGGTCGAGAAATGAGGAGGCGATTAATTCTACACGAAACAGGATTTACTCGCTAAAGGTTTTTTACTTCCTACTTTATCGACGTCGATACTTTTTATTTGTTTCTGAATTCATTTAGTACGCGTGTTAGCGACGACCAGAAATACGTTTAAGGTCGCAGGTACACGAAAATTCAAGGGCCTCGATTCCAGAGAAATTACATCATTGCCAGAGATAAAAAAAGTGATTTACATGGCACGTCATTTCAATCATCGCCGAAAATAAATGGCATGTTTATCACAAGACCATTTGCATACAATGAACGTTTACAACCCTCGACCATCACAAAACAGTTTTACTAATTAAGTTTCTTATTTTTTTCGACCACCCAGTTGTGTTCACTTGTTCCAAAGTAATCAGCGGTTTCAAGCGATAGAATTCGTGGTCCGACACGTTTCGGAAAGGCTCTAAATTTAATCTTTCGTAAGCTTTCTTCGCAAAACGTGCGTCGACGGCCTCCGCAAGGAACGTCTGACACCACGAAAGCTCCCCTGGGGGGAAGGGTACTTCCAGAAAAATTGAGTGGGTGTGTGCGACAGGCTTCCTGAAAACCTTACCCTATTTCAGACCAAAATCTGAGATTTTTCCTACCCTATTTCAGACCACTCTATTTCAGACCTGAAGCCCTTGAGCCCGACGCGTGACTGGAGCGCGTGAGAAACTGTTACGGAACGTACGGGCTGGCGTGAACATTAAAACGGAAATGGTCTTATCGCCAAATGATGAAGAAGTAGCTTCTTCTAAAAAGCATACCCAATTCAAGACTAGAGTGCACAAGCCATACCCTATTTCAGACCAAAATGGTCGAAATTGATACCCTACTTCAGACCAAAACGCCTAAAAAATCATACCCTTTGGACGCGCATACCTATATGGCCTATATAAGGGAGTACACCCCCCGGGGGGCGAACAACGCGTTGCAGATTCGCTCAGTGTAAAACGGAGACTGCCGACTGCGGACTGCAGACTGCGGACCAGGGGTAAAATGCAGACTATGTTTAAAATGCAGACTGCAGACTGAGAGTAAAACGCAGGCTGGGGTAAAATGTAGACCAAACATAAACTGTAGTCGTGGAAGGGTTTAAGGGCAAAAACATCCCGCAAATACATGTAAACTAACACTTACTTGACGACATCCGGCTTTCACAAATCCATTCCTTTCTTCTCCGGAACGTCGTGGACGACCCGAAAACATAATCGCAATCTTGAACCTTTTTTTCTGTCTGAGAGACCTCACGCTTCAACTTTAGACACGAAGTTTTCGATACACGTGACCGTGAATTGGTAGAACACGACGGAGAACGGATGTTTTATGAGTCAAATATGTCAATGAGTCATGAGTCATGAGTCATGAGTCAATGAGTCAGATCTGAAAAGATAAAAGTTTCGGTAGAAACAATAAAATTAAGCATTACTTTTACTTAATTTGTCTACTTGCTTCATTGCTGCCTGTACATATGCAAGGCCTACTTCTGACATGACATCTCAACCTGGGCTGTTTTTTAGCAGTATCCCAGGCCCCGCCGCTACTACTACGTGCATGCCCAGAAAATAGCCTTCCCAGACACCCTTCAAGAACCATTTAAACCATCAGACAATCCATACTACCAGAGTTTCCACCCCAGAAGTGAAATACTGCCCCAAGGTTGTTCATATTATTACAGTAATACCTCAACAATAATTATTCGTACATTGTATGTTTCTAATATAAACACTGACTGTGTACAACTGTTCGACTCGCTGTTTCATACCCCTCCTCGGGCAAATTACAATAATCGTAATTCAGTTTGTTTGCCTTGTAGTATCATTCACCTTTTGAGGCAAATAAAACTGATTGGAAAAAGTGGTGAACTACATTGGGAAGATTATCAACTGAAAACAACTCTGCTATTGATTGTTGGAACGGATACTATAGTGTCCTGGATTGTCTTCATTGTGTTCGTGGTCGACAGCGATCCACAGCATGTATTCCCCTTAATAAGATTCCTCTCTAAACCCTAATGAACACTCCCCGGAATACTTACCTTTACACCAGCATGACAAGCTAATGAGTAACATACCGATACAGATATAAAACGCACTCATGACCGATTTTCTACTTCAAACCGGGCCCAAACATCAACACACCGAATATCCAAGAACGACTATTCCCAGATTTGAGTCTTTAAGCGCTAGGAAATTCCATAATAGGTTTATCTCAATTTACTTTAAGCGCTGTGTTCAAAGGGAATTAAACACTTTCTTCCGAGGCACTCACAAAATTTAGGCTGCCTTCATTTTTCGCTTCTGCTATGCAGCAGGGCCCGGGAACTGCTAACAAACAGCCTAGGGCGAGATTTCATGTCAGAAATAGGCCTTGTGCAGGCAGCAATGAACTGTAGTAGACAAAATAAGTAAAAGTAATGCTTAATTTTATTGTTTCTACCGAAACTTTTATTTTCTCAGATCTGACTCATTGACTCATTGACTCATGACTCATGACTCATGACTCATTGACTCATTGACTCATTGACTCATAACTCATGACTCATTGACTCATTTGACTACACTCAACACGACGACGTTTACGCTTAAATAAAAGCTGCTGACCCAAAATACTGTACAGAAGGAATTCTGGCGATAATAAAGGGAGTAAATCATTCCAACAACAAAGAAAGATGTTCTGCAGGAAATTTGGATGACCTTCTATGAACGTATTGCAAGTCAAGGTGCGCATATGGACAACTATTTACTGTCCAACCCAGAAAAACTTAACGCCATAGGAATTAAACAACGTAATGAAACTGAACAGATTAACATCAAGATCGGTGATAAAGCGATTAAGGGCCTGTTTACATGGAGGTGGGGAACCCCAGGTAGGTGAGGTAACCTGCTTATGTGGGGTACAAAAATAACCCTCCTTTACATGCAATCTTACAACCCCGCCATCCCGGGGTGCACTTTCTCAAAATTATTGAGTGGTCGCCAAGCACGCTGTGGCTTTCAGTGCTGTGGCTTTCTATTGTTAACTTTGATAATAATGCAAAGTAACCGCCAAAGTGAATTTTGCGCGAATTTGATGTATCACGAATCCGACCCCGGCCAGGCGGGTTACCCCACCTTGAAACGTTTACATGGCAAAGTTTGACCCCGGCTGAGAGGGTACCCGGTCTGGTAGACCGGGCTACCCGCCTTGGTGGGTCACCCCACCTATCGTGTAAACGTGATCAAATTAAAATGAGAGATTATATGGACAGGTGGGTTACCCCACCTAAGCGAGTTACCTCACCTACCTGGGGTCCCCCACCTCCATGTAAACAGACCCTAAGACAACAGATAATATCAAGCTACTGGGTGTGAACTTCGACGAGAATCTAATTTTTAGCCAACATATATGGAGAACTATTTACTTTCCAACCTAGAATTGTTTCCTAGAATTGTTTTGAATTGTTTTGATTATTTTAGCATATTGTAAATGTATATATAATATATATAGGATTATACTATAGCTTTTTTTAATAGCTTTTTTTATTTCTTATCTTTTATTTATCATATTATTCATTATTTATTTTATCTTTATGTTGTGTCCCCAATTAGCGTCAGCTAAATACATCGACACATGAGTTCATCATCATCATCATCATGTACTTTGACTAGGAAGCGAGGTGTGTAACTGATACCAGCTAGCTATTTCAACTACTTGGAGAAGAAGGAGCACAAATGTTTAAAAAGTCTACAGTCTTCATTCTGCATATTGCACCCAACCTGCGTTTTACTCTGAGTCTGCAGTCTGCATGTTACACTCAGTCTGCATTTTACCCCTGCTCCGCAGTCCGCAGTCTTCGTTTTACACGGACCGGTTGTAGATTATGAGTCTCGCTGCTTACGCAAGCAAGACAAATGAATGAGGAAAACAGACTTTTCTTATTATCATTGAACTCGGCCTAAGAGCTTTAAACGGCCGACTAAAGTTGATATAGTTTTGTGAAAATTTTGGTATAACGATAAAACTATTATCACAAAAGCTTACACAATGCATTAATGCACAGAGTGCACACTTTACTGAGCATGCCAACATGCCAGACGTGGCCAGAGGGTGGTACGTGTATACTCTACTAATACTACTTGTGCAAAGTAGACGTGAAAGTTCCCATTCACAGCTTTCAGTGCAGTAGGCACTTGGCAAGAATGGCCAAAATCGAACTGGTCGAATAATAAAAAAAAACTTTACTGAAGCACTTCTTTATGAACCTCTTATTTCAATGGTATCCGGTCAGTTAGTTCCATGGTCAGACCGTTTCAAGTAAGATCGTTCCACATATAAAAAGTCAAGTAAAATTTTCTAAATGTGTCAGTGTGATCTGAGCACAGAGTAGCGATCGGCACATAGATGAAAGTATTTTTAGAACTATATACATAATAGTGAGAACGTCGTATAGTTAATTTCACTGTGCATTGCGGACATGACCATGTCAGAACTAGTAACACAGAAAATACGAGATTCAATATTAAAAGTACTTTTGGTCGGGAGATGACAAGCCATGCGGAAATAATGAAAGCAATTTGAAAATGCTATGCTAGACTTGCTACAAGTCGACCTCACGAGTTTGGAGAGCAGAGCGAGGCCGAGCGACGAATTCGCTATGCAGAAATCGTCTATTTCAGGTTCATTCAGCTTAGACGTTAATTTCAATACCTGTGTTCGCGTTCGCATCCCGTTTCCTTCCCCTGCCACGGCCTCTTCCTTTGCCACGATTTTCCCTGCGATCCATGGACCAAGCAAACTTTGTGCTGTATCGCACTATGCTTTCTTTATGGCGACAATTTAAGTTCGTTTTGCACTAAAAGAGAAAAAGAGTCACTACTTTATCCTTTGAATCCCAAGAGCTGTAAAATGTCCGCCATGTTTTTGACTGGTTCTCGGAATTTCAGGAAGTGCTTCTGAGAATCAATCTTCAATGCATGACCTAAGGTGATTGGTCGATTAGAGATAGCGAATGTTTTCGGAAGGCGTAATGGATTGGATAGGACCATCTTCGAATGGTTTATCGAAATGTAAAAACAATCAAGCAAAATTTATTTGATTCACTGGCGCATATGGTTTTTACATCTCGCGACTGGTTTCAACATTATCTATCCCTGTTTACTTAAATACAGCCAAGGAAAAGTTGGAACACGCAAAAACACTTACGCTTGCCGCGCCGGCGACATGCAATTAGCAATGGACTTACACTCCATCATCTACAATTCCGCTGTCCAATTTTAATTTTTCCTCACATGTTTTCCGGGAAAAGCTGAATGTCAGCCAGACAAAACATTATCTGCTTTGAATTAGAAATGAAAAGGATTGAGTAATTTTGGAGACAGTTTCTCAGAAATACAACTGGATATTTCAATCGTCATTACGATTTTAACGTCTTTCGCTCAGCAAGAATTTGGACAGTGGCGGAAAGGAGAAAGAAGAACTTAGGAAGAAGGAGATAAAGAGGAACAGAAGCCATTTGGCTGCCAACACAGGTATGAAATATCCTTAATTCAGTATATTATTTCCTTTGCGTTTTGCTTTAACAAGCCTTAATCATGAATGAATTAGTACGTCGGAAATACATCAGCTTCCCAATTTTTAGCGAAATGATCGACGTTTCTTTACTTTTGAGTTTGTTTTCCAGCACCCTCGTTACTTCCGGCCTCTAGGATTGCAATGATGGACTTGTCTTTCTGCATTAGTCGAGCTATAACCCTGAAAATTAGATTATATTGAGTCTGCAATGCGGTAGTGATAAGAGTTTCCTTCTTTTGAAAAGGTATTCTTAATCATCTATAACACAGCCTCTATGCAGTAATACGCAGAAGGTTTTATGCGGTGAATTTTGTGTCGTATTCAGTGCCTTTTCCTTGAAAATTACTGCTGCAGATCCTTACTCTCTCTCGCTTGTTTATCGTCTATGTAGCACAGTAAAGGTGATCATATCTATATACAAATATACTTTGAATTTTGCTGCTATATATCATTGTTCTGCTGTGACTGGGTCATTGCGACAATTGCTAAAACCATAGGGAAGCAGTGGTCCTAAGATCTTCTTCGCAGTCGATATAGACATGTTCAGTTAAAAGTTCGCTCGGCATTTCAGTGCGTATAACTGAATCATTTCATGCCACGAAGAGCTTTTGGAAGCAGACGAAAAAAACTAGGAGCAGCTTCTCAACTTTCATTAAAATGTAAAGGCCAAAAAGAACGGTGACTTCATACAACGACAACCTGATACCATGCACGCTCTGTTCACGTGAGAAAATGAACGCGGAAGCTGTAAATTACTCAGCAAATTTAATAACTGGCCTGAAATCTAAAATCATGTACTCATCTGTTATGTCATGTATTAAATAACATTTGCTTTCGTTTAGTATTTAGCCTATCAGCCTATTCTTATTTAGTACACAGGTGTTTTAAGCGGTTTGCGGTTGGTTTACAACAAAAAACAATTTTTTTAAACATTCGTACACATACGTTTTATTTTAAGTTTTCCAATTCATTTATGTGTAACATGGCTGATTTTTGTCGCTGATGTATCTTTCACAACTACTCAGTTTGTTCGATTATAAGCGCTTGAAGAAATTCTTGTTTGTGAACTCGTGATGAATTCAGGATATTTTAGGGACCTGTCATTATTTATGTAGTGGGGGGAGGGAAAAAAGAAGGGGGGGTCAAGGCTATTTCAGATTGGCTATTGGGGGGGGGGCTAAACGTTTTTATAAAGAAGTTTAGGGGGGTCAGCAAATCGATCGTAAGGTATATTTTAACAGGGGTCCATTGGCCAAGATGGGTAAAGCAGTTTAATAAATAGTAGAGCACAAACAATATATGTGAAACAGTAATGCAAAATTGTACAATTTTATGCTAATCCTATTCCTTTTTGTTTATTTAAAGCATCGCTTTTTTTTACAGCTTAGTCATTTGTATTTGACAGAAATTCTGTTTGCACTCTAAACTTCATTGTTATTTCAGATTTTAGCTAATAAAGAATCCAGACCTATCTGCTTTAATATTTGGTTTGACAGAATAGCGAAATGCTTGTGTCACTTCAATATCCCAAGAAAAACATGATGAAACAACGAGAAAGTAGTCCTTTTACAACTGCAGGAAAATCGTTTGAAAAGAATTGTATTTTGCATGGTTATTACATTTGTGTTCACCATCAGTGAAGGCACGATTTGTAAAAATCTATCAATTTTCCTAAATTTATACGCTGATTTTGTAATAGAGTAGGTTAGTTCCATTGTTATGCAAAGTAACTAGTCGTCTTATGATAAGCATGTTTATTTTCCAATTAAGTGTTCACTCTTAAAAGAGTATTGTTATTGACATGGTCTGCAGGGGGCCTTACAGAAATGTGGATCTTTCCAACATATTTTTCCCTCCCCTCCCTCTACATAAATAATGACCGGTCCCTGAATAAAAAAACAAATGTTTACGCCAGTGAGTAAACGAAAGAAACAAAAAGCTCCTGAACGAAACCAGAAACGTCCTTGAGTTGGGATTTCTAGCTATATTCGATGAATTATCCTTCCCCAGCTTAGCCGAAATGGACCAAAATTTTACTTGCTGATAAAATTCCACTTCGCCGCCGACGGGGTTAACAAGGGTGCATTTACTGACCGACCGACTGCCACCTTACGTAGCTTCCCTTCGTTGGAACGTCTGGAAAGGCCCTAACGTCGAAGAGCGACAAGAAGAGGATGTATTCCTGTGTATTCGCTGGTCAATTACCTCAATTAAAGCCGGCTTGCATTGACTAGTACTGTTAGAACTGGAGCGACACAGTAAGAAATTCTTTTCCACTAAGATAGTGAGTTCATGCAAGGGGCTCGAAATTACCTCTCAGGTGGACTAGTAATTTAGAATTTTAGACGATTCCTTTTATACTACCCGGTCTGCCATTACAGCCGCAGATGCTGTGCAGTAATCCCCAAGAGCAGAGGACAGGATGACCCCCTTGTACAAGTTTATGCAGCTAATTTCTCACCCTACGGATAAATTTTTTTTCCACACAGCATCATGCCTTCCAAAAAAGGCAAGTGGAAAAAGGCTTTCGATGACCGCAACAGAGATCCTAAAGGTAGGTTATCACTGATATATGGTTTTTCTACAAACATTCAGGACGCGGCAGTTAGTGTACACTGCAACGTATGTGTCACCACAAAGTCCACTAAAAACACAGTAATTTGATTAGTGATAAATGCTTATAACTCATTTTGAGATTATTACAATTGAACCCGATGAGGGGAATCAATAATGATCATTTACTTGCACTTAATTCAAAATTTACATTTCTGTGTCCGCCTTGAATTTTTTTTTAAAAAGGGCAGTTCGGGCTGTCGTTCATACTTTTAAAACTATTCGTAATGTTAGTATAACAGGTCATAAAGGTAGAAAATTTTCTTTGCTCACTTTAATGTAGAATTGCATTCGTTCTGATACAGAAACACTCTACTTCTCCTCTACTTCAGTAGCAAAATGCACTGCAAAAAGACTATGACAGATTTAAATCCCCTTGATTATAAACTGCTTTTACAACATGTTAGTAAAAGATGTGTTAGCATATAGTCATGGTCCCATTTGTTGGAAATGTGGAAAGTGTTATCCACAGGAGAAATCACAATCCATGCAGCCGTGGATAAGTGTCGGGAAAACCAATTGCATTATTTGCTGGACAGAGAGGGATAGCACTGACGACTGGGAACGGATCAAAACCCGCTGCAAGGCCTGGATTGACATCTTTCTTCTTTACAGACTAGTGAGCTTAAGACCCGGTGCTAGGCCTTTTTAAGTGCATAAAACTGAGATACTAACTGCAATCCACGGCTGTCCTTTAAGTACTAAATTATCTGATAGGGTTAGCCACGCTAAAAACAAGGTTCGCGATATACCTTTATGAATCTATTTTAGAAAACAAAGAACCATGGAAACAAGCCCAAGGGGGAAGTGAAAACCCAGCAACAAGTCAAGGCGCCTGTGGGACTTCTGCAAATGCAAACCGAGGTAAGTAATGTAATGTAGCTGTCACAAAAATGTTATATAAAAGGACGAGTGTGTCACCAAGCAGTGTGGATTGTTGTTATCGTTCACGAAACTGGATTATACACACGTTCAAAGGGTGTTACTAGAATTTGGTATAGCTTGGGATTCGTCTTTATTAGAGGTTATTGCATCTCAGAGCTGCACCCCCAAGACTTACAAAAACGTAAGGCTTTAATCTTGGAGCGAATGACATACCGAGAAAAACGAAGCCACCCATTAAAATGACAAAGACAGTGAATAGCGTTGCTGTAATTTTTGAATAAAAATTACAAGGTTGTTGACATATGCCAACCATTTGTCCTCATATACCAATGGGTTAGTGATATGCAAAGTACACTCAAAACCCGGGGGGGGGGGGGGGGGTACTTTAAGAATTTCTGGGTGGGGATGTGCCGCTGGGACCCTGGAACCGTTAACATATACCAGAGCTAGTTCAGCTAAATTTTGCTACCCTATACTAGAGTAAACTCCCCAAATCCCCCCTTATCCTAGAGTAGCTGTTTCCCTAGTCTAGATAAAATCTTCAACCAACTATCACTTTCCTGAAAAATGATACCCTGTTCTAGACCCAAATGTTCTGATTTATATACCCTATCCTGGAGTAAACTGCTTGAAAGCCCATATATGGCAGTACCCCCCCCCCCCCCCCGGACTCAAAAGGAACAGAACACAGAACATAACTGGTATCTCCAACTCAGGCACTTAAATGAGTTCCAAATCCTGTCTTATGATTCTTTCCATTTTCTGTAGTGTTTAGTTTTAATGTGTATTGAGTCCCTTCTCCATTTTTTTAAACAAGGTAACAAAGGACGCGGGCGAGGAGCACCGTTGGGCCGTGGAAAAGAACAGGTGGCGTCATCAAAAGGAAGAGGAAAGTATTCAGGTGGGAGAAAATGTAAACTACCCGTTTTTTACTGACGCAATCTGTTCATACGACTTCTAATTGTTTCTTTTACTAATTTTACATACCGGAATTATCGAAGAACAAAGTATGCCACCTAAAAAACCGTGAAGCCAAAGGATCATTTTGCAATGTGTAGGAAGTCTATTAAATCTCCAAAAGTCAGTTTTTAGAGGCAGGAGTCTCTGGACTTAACGCTGAATAGAGCGTTAACGTCAAAAGCAAATAGAAGTAACCTTCAACAGCAATTCCTGCACTTAGTTGATACCTTCGTCCAGTCTGACAGGCCAGGATCTAGCAAACGGGTTTTTTCACGCCTCTTTGATTCCTGGAAGAAGGTTGAGTACACTTTGCTGGTGAGTCACTTAAGAAATAAATGCATTTTTCATTCAAACGCAGATAAAACAAACCAAGCTCAAAGACCTGGAAAGCCAGGCCCAGGGAACAAAAATCCTGGCTCATCGGCACAACAGAATAGACGGCCCCCTGCACGTGGAGTGTTTCCAGGCAAAAACGTCTTCTTCGACCCCAAAGATTTAAAATCGAAGGATAGTAAAGAGATAGTCCACACGCTTAACGAGGGACTGCCTCGTTTAAAGTTCCTTCTTCGATCACAGGACCAGCAACACAACAACGACGAATTCACCTGTGATCTTACTTCTACTTTAGGGAAGGCCTGCAACGTTCCACCAGGTGAAAATATCAACAGGATTCTAGCTACACTTAAAGGCTCGGCTTTCTTCAATTCAAAAATTCCTACTTTACTTGATCGCCTTCAAGAGTCAACGGCCTTAAATAGCCAGATATCTCGACAAAGGTTCATTGAGCATCTCATTGAAATCTTCATGAAGTACTTGACACATTTGCCAAGTTCATATGCTGACCTACCTTACACTCAGTTGAAAGCAGCCTTAGATCAGTCAAGTGTTCAAAACAAAGAAGAGCTGCAGACAAGGTTAGATGAATTTAAGCAGGTCAGAAATGACGTCATCAGAGGAGAAAGACAGAGGCATGGGAAACGCTTTGTTAACAGGGCAGGGGAAAAGCCACCAAACGATTTTAGAGACATGCCAATTTGTCCCGAGACCAAAGAAATCACAACTCAAGAACGACCATTCTTACGTAAAAACATTTCAAAGGGTAGGTACGACAACGCCGAACACTACCTTGACGTTCAGTTTCGGCTGCTTCGAGAAGACTTTCTTGAGCCGCTAAGGGAAGGTATTCGTGAAATTGTCCTCAATATACCAAGACATCAACGCAAACAATTGATGAAAAACTACCGTAGCGTAAAAATTGTAGGCAAGGAGTTCACGTGGTCTGGGATAACTCATCAAGTCCAAATCGATGTTTCTGGCTTAGATACCAGCAGATGGGCACATTCCAAAAGACTCTTATATGGTTCATTTCTCTGTCTCTCAAAAGACAACTTTAAAACAATGCTTTTCGCGACAGTTTGTGATCGCGATCCAATGAAAGTAAAGAAAGGGCGAATTGACGTCCGATTTATCGAAAATCAAGACGTTTTTGGGATCGAGAGATGCCATTGCGTTTACCAAATGGTGGAGTCCCCCGCCTATTTCGAAGCCTACCGGTACGTTCTTAAAGGGTTACAGGAATTAGACGAAACAACCTTGCCATTTAAAAAGTATCTGGTCGAGTGCAGTGGAGAAGTTGACCCACCAGAATATCTAAGGCGCGATGAGAGTGAAGAGCCAGTTTATTATGACCTTGGCGAGGCTCTTCATATGCTGCATTTATCGAACACCACATCAACTGTACCTGTTCTGAAGCCTGAAGCTTGGCCCTCCGTTGAAGGGCTTCCTCTCAACAAATCGCAACTCGAAGCGTTAAAGACAGCAATTACAACCGAATTTTCTGTTATCCAGGGTCCACCAGGGACAGGAAAAACTTACGTTGGTGCCAAAATTGTGCGTTGCTTGCTCGATAACCGACGTGCTTGGGATCCTGGTCTGGCCTCTCCGATGCTGATGGTTTGTTACACAAACCATGCGCTTGATCAGTTCTTGGAAAAGGTGTTAGAATTTTTACCTAGCCGAAAAATAATTCGTGTCGGAGGAAGGTGCAAGAGCGATAAACTTGAGAACTGCAACCTGAAAAAGTTTACTTACAGGTACAAGCTGCGCGGAAAACGTGACGAAGTGGACGAGAAGTTGCTGCAAAATGACAAAGAAATGAAGATGTCCAAGCAACAGCTTGCAAAGGCAGACCACCAACTTTTAGAGTTCGAGGACGTGGAACAACTAATCAGTCCAGCACATTTACAGCAGCTGTGTAATGCTAAATTTCCATTCAAGGTGGCTAACGAGAGTCGCACTCCGAGCAACACTTTTAAATTGTGGTTATGCAACAACAAAGAGATGGCTTGCAATCAAACGACAAAGGCACCAACCCTTGAAAAACGTGTTGAAAATGAAGAAAACGAATTGTCTTATGACGCAACGATGTTCACAGAAGCACAAGATGAAAGTGAAAGATTCCTTGGAGAACCTTTAGCAGCGGCTAATGTATCAAATGACGCAGCTAAACCCGATCTTCAGCAGAAGACGACCAAACCAGAACTTTTAGAGCCTTTAGCAGCAGGTAATCTCAAAAATGACGTAGCTAAACCCGACCTTCAGCAGATGAACACCGCAGATCAAAGAAAGTTAACTAGAAACTTGAATGGGAGTGGCTTACCAAGTGATTTGTCAGACGAACAAAAAAGTACCTTCCTGAGGGAACAGATGGAATTCAGCGCCTTGAAAGACGTTTCTCAGTTAAACCACCGTAGTTTGGAACATACGGCGTCAATAGAAGGTGCTGATTTCAGTCAAGGGACTGAAAACACAGAAGAAGAAGGCAAACCTAGTGATGCAAATGTTGATGAAAAACGAGAGGCGGATGAAGAGACTATTACAATAGAGAGGGAAGCGGATTTGATACAGCAACAAAGATGGATACAAGGGGATGAAGACCTTCTACTACCTATATCAAAGGAAACAGGTGACTTAAAAAGTGAAGAAAAAAATAAAGGTGGGACAAATGAAGAAAATGACAATGACGAATGGATACTTGTCACGCATAAGAAAAAAGGCCAGTCACATTTCTGGATGGCATACGACGAGGAAAATTCTAAAGAGGACGGCAGATTAAATGATGAGGAGACGGGAGGAACAATGTCTTCAAAGAAAAAGAAGAAAAAAAAGAAGAAAAACAAGAAAAAAGTCCAAATCACTGAGGACATTCACTCTATACAAGGAGACCTAAACAAAACAGAAATGATGTCTACCGAGGAAGTGATGGGCGTTCAAAACATCTGGAATATGTCACAATCAGATCGTCTTCGACTGTACCTCTTCTGGATTGAAAACTACCGTGAACACTATAGGGTAGAAATTCACCATGCTGAACGGGCATATGAACAGCTTTGCGAAGAACTAAAGGAAGTCCAATTTGAGGAAGAAGAACAAGTCATCCGTCAGGCGACCGTTGTTGGAATGACAACCAGTGGGGCGGCGAGATATCACTCAGTTCTTCAAAGGATAGCTCCTAAAATCGTCGTTATCGAAGAAGCTGCCGAGGTGATGGAAGCCCACATCATCACTTCTCTTTCGCACAACACCAAACACACAATTCTTATCGGAGATCACAAACAACTCCGCCCCAAAGCGACTGTTTACGAATTAGCCCAGAAGTACAACCTGGAGGTCTCACTCTTTGAGCGAATGGTATTGAACAGCATGGATTGTAAACGCTTATCTATACAACATCGCATGCGTCCTGAGATTGCGACACTTACAAAAAGAATCTATGATCATGAAATTGTAGATCACGATTCCGTTTGCAATTTCCCGCCAATATCTGGCCTTTGCCACAATCTCTTCTTCATTGATCACTGCCAACCCGAAAAACTAATAGGAGGCTTACAAAGTTACTCTAACCATCACGAGGCTGAATTCTTAGTGGCCCTTTGCGAATATCTTCTACTCCAAGGATACGAACGAAAGCAGATCACAATTCTAACCATGTATACAGGTCAGTTGCTGCTTCTTCAAGAGAAAATGCCTCGACGAGCTTTCGAAGGAGTTAAAGTGTGTGCAGTTGACAACTTTCAAGGTGAGGAAAACGACATCATTCTTTTGTCGTTAGTAAGAAGCAACTCAGAGGGTCGCATCGGCTTTTTAGGTGAATCCAACAGAATCTGTGTCGCGTTGTCACGTGCCCGCCAAGGCTTTTACTGCATTGGAAACTTCAATCTACTGAAAAGTCATTGCAAGCTGTGGAAAGAGATCTGTGCTGACTTAAACACAAAAGAAGCCATTGGTGACAATCTTCAGCTGATTTGCAAGAGACACAAAAATGTAACGAATGTAAGGTGTGCACGAGAGTTTAAACAGTGCGAACTTGGAGGATGTACAATGCCATGTGCAGACCGCTTAGAATGTGGCCATGCGTGCGACAAGCTATGTCACGTCTCGGACGTTTACCACGCATTGGGCCGTTGCATAAAAATGTGCTTCAATTCGTGTTCCAGTGGTCACAAATGTCATAACAAGTGTCATTATCCAAGAGAGTGTCCCAAGTGCTCCGTTCTTGTGCGAAAGACACCTGCCTGTGGTCACGAACAATCCTTAAGGTGCAGCATTGACCCAGATGACGTCTCGTCCGGATTCCAATGCGAGAGGAAGGTCATAAAAATTCTCCCGTGCGGACACAACAATCTTATGAAATGTTTCAAAGATCCCATCATTTACAGCGACTGCACCAGCAGCTGCACGAAAGTTTTGGACTGCGGCCACACTTGCTCTGAAAGATGTACGCAGAAATGCCAGTGTGGCACCAAGATAGAAATTCAATTGCCATGTAACCACAGGAAACAAGTGTTGTGCCGAGAAAAAAACAATTCAATCGATTGTAACGAAAAGTGCGAACGAACTTTGAATTGTGGGCATGCATGCCCTGGAATCTGCCATGAAGAATGTGCAACGAAGCTATGCAAGATCTTAGTTTTGAAAGACCTTCCATGTGGACACCGACAAATTGTTCGTTGCTCCCGAGATCCCCAAACCGTATTTTGTTCTTCTGCATGTCAACGACTTCTGAATTGTGGTCACAAGTGCCCTTCGCTCTGTGGCAGTTTGTGTCAGGAAATTCGGTGTAAAGAGTTGTGTCAAAAGAGGTGCCAAAGAGACCACCCCTGTCAAAAGCAATGCCACTACGGTTCACCGTGCGGTGAGTGCACGGTGCCAGTAAATGCAATAATTGCCACATGTGGTCACATGGTTAAAGTGTCCTGTTTCATTAACCAAGCTACACTGATATGCAAACAGCCATGTGAAAGATTGAGAAGCTGTGGCCATTCCTGCAACGAAATATGCGGAAAAGACTGTGAAACTCGACCATGTCAGATACCTGTAATCAGAACGTTATCATGTAGGCATGTTGTGGCTCTTGCTTGTCACAAAAGTACTGAAACGTTCATTTGCAAAGCTGAAGTTGATGTCCTTTTGCCATGTGGACATAAAACCTCGTTAGAATGTCATGTCGCAAAAGCAGGGTTAAATGATGTCTTATGTATGGAAAAAGTAGAAAAAGAATTGCGTTGCGGCCATAAAGCCACCCTTCCATGCTACACAAGCGCCGCCGAGTACCGCTGCCAAAAAAAGGTGGAAATCACACTCTCTTGCGGACATAAGAAGCTTACAACATGCTCTGGAATGGAAGAACAATTTCAGAGTGGAAGATGTAACACAAAGGTGAAGAGACGACTACCTTGTGGTCATGAAAAGGAGATGCACTGTTCCGATAAAGCAGAAAAAATATTTTGCAGTGCACCGTGTGAACGCATTCTTCCATGCAAACACCCTTGCGGAAACAGATGTGGTGATGACTGTGCAAGCTTCAGATGTGCTGTCGGGGTTAAAAAGGCTTTGCCTTGTGGACACCATGTTGTCGATTGCCTTTGTTCAGAAGACGTTTCCCAACGTGTTTGTTTAAATCCGTGCACTCAGAGTTTGTCTTGTGGCCACCAGTGTCCTGGAAAATGCTATGAGAGATGCAGTCAATACAAGTGCCAAACGTTGGTTGTAAAGAAATTACCTTGTGCAGGAAACCACTCTTTGAAAATGTTTTGTAAAGACGACCCAAATATCGTGGCATGTCAAGCGCGTTGTGATCGCACACTAGACTGTGGTCATCCATGCCCTGGAGTTTGTAGTCAAGCCTGTGGAGCAATCATGTGTAGACGTAAGGTGGTGAAGGAGTATGGTTGTGGGCATAAACAACAAGTACCTTGCTTTGAAAGCAAAACTGCTATCTGCAAAGCACCTTGTCCACGTCGAGAAGGATGCATTCACAAGTGTAAGGGGCTCTGCGGGGTGCCCTGTTCCAAATATCCGTGCCAAGTTCCTTTGGTTAAGACTTTGCGGTGTGGTCACAAGGTTAAGATGCCTTGTAGCTTCTCTGTTGATGATATACAATGTCCTGCTTCTTGTCAAGCTCAGCTGCCGTGCGGTCACGAATGTTCCGGAACTTGTGGCGAGTGCAAGCAAAGAGGATCACATGAAATATGCCAAAATCCGTGTAACAGAGTTCTCGTGTGTTCACACCGTTGTCAAGCAACTTGCGGCAGGCCATGTCCACCTTGTGTTAGAAAATGCAGTCGACGTTGCCCTCACGGTAAATGCCCCAAACAGTGTTTACAACCATGCAGACAATGCATAAAACCATGTACTTGGATTTGCCCCCATTACCAGTGCAATAATCCATGCGGAGAGGAATGCGATCGCCCTCGATGTGATGCACCTTGCCCCAAGAAGCTTCCTTGTCGCCACCCTTGCATTGGTCTGTGTGGAGAAAACTGTCCCACTCTGTGCGCTATTTGCCACTCTAAAAAGCTCTCGTCCATGATTGGTCAAGGAAATTTTAAAGCAACAGAAGCTACAAGATATCTGCAGCTTTTAGATTGTGGCCATATTGTAAATGTTCAAGAGATGGACGAATGGATGCTGCAAGATATGGCAGGTGATGTCAATCAAATTCAGTGTCCTAGATGCTCTATTCCGATTACCTTCAGTTATCGGTATGGAAATATCGTGAAGAGGACCCTGAGAAACGTGGAAAATGTTAAGAATCAAATACGTGAAATTGGAAATGAAACCACCAGGTTTACCAGAGAGCTTCTTAAAAAATTGCGTCATCCCCCAAAAGGAATTCTGACTGTAGCTGGCAAACTGTCAGGACGTCTAGGCTCAACGGGGTTGTATAACGTACAAATGCACCACATTCCCTTTGTTTTTACTCTGAGAAACAGCCTTCTTATCATCCATCAAATTGAGAGGGCGTATCTCATTTTACAAGCAGTTGAAAAATGTCAAGATCAGCTGCAGGTAACAGATCACTCAAGAACCATCAAAGATGCTTTAGAAAAGATCTCAGATTACCTAACGACCCCTCAGTTTGATTTGGCAACGTTGAGCCAATTGTATGAACATACAAGAACGTTTACCCTTTTTTCGTCGATTTTAGAAGCTCAATGCCAAGTAATCACTTACCGCGGATCTTTTTCCAGCATTGGGGTATCACGTTTAAAAAGTGCTCAAGAAAGGTTCGAATTATTTATGCAAGGGAACAGTGAAGTCCTACAAAACGAATGGCTGGAAAAAATTGCAGCGTCTTTGAGGAACGAAGTCCACCTTCCACCCCCTCCAACCGATGAACCCAAAGAATTTAAGAACTTCCCAGGCTATAACACCAGGGTGTGGAAATTGTGCAAACAACACGGTCAAGTGTATCTCACTACATCATTCATGCGCGAAGGAGAGGATGTGATGGAGATAAGTGGTTGCAGACAATGCGATGGAATGGATGACAGTGGAGGAAACACTGGATAGAAGGCAGAGAACTGGAAAGTCATCATATCGGAGAACATTCTCATCAACAAACTTAAAACAGCTTCTACATCTAAAATTTAAACCGGTGGTACCAAACTGATTATTCAAGCCATCGAAAGACTTTACCAAACAAAGCCATTTATGATTTAACCAGTTACAACTCAATCTTGTATTGTCTTAACAAATTACCCTCTTGCATGAGTAATTTCACTTTTTTAATTCACAGAAAAGTGCAAAAGTAAAATTAACCAACTGAATTACTAAAGCCATACAGTTACTATAAAATAAGCATATAAATAAATCCAAAAAGGCAAGCTGAGAGTAACAAGCAATAGTATAACAATTAAGTATATGCGGGCGGTTCAGAGGTGATAAAGATTTAAAAAGAAAAAACACAGGATGCTTGCTACTTTAATCTAATTCCGAACGACCGAAACGATGGCTATTAAATAATTCAGCAGGTTGAACCTATCGCTTCTAGAATTAAACTTCCAAATCAAATGGCTAAAAAATGAAAACGAAGTCAACATCTAAATTTGGAACGAATAGTACCGGATTGAACTAGAATTGAATTTCCACTTATGCAGTATGGTTGTAGCTTTCGCCTTGACAGGGAAAGACACTCAGCTGTCAGTTTACTGTTACCATAAAAGGTCCAAAGCAGGACATTATTGTGTTGCCTTATTGTTCGCACCATGTAAGGGAATCTTGCTTGTGGAATCTGAAATCCGGGAAATTTTGCTCTTGGAATCCGTAATCCTGGGCTTTTGGAATCCACAATACCACTCAAAGAATCCGGAATCCTTGTTCCACTGACAAAGACTGTCATCCAGTACCTCAGTGGAATCCGGAATCCGTGGCGTGCAATCCAGAATCCAGGAGTGTCTTGGATTCCCTTACATGGGCCGAGGATATTGTTTATTGATATATTCAACGTGTGTTCAAGATTCTATTTTGGATAGAAATTAAGTTTAAGTATTTAATCTCAGCTAAATTTGAGTGGTAAAGTAAGCCTAGTAATATGTTTGTTCCGGAAAAACTGTGAATCATTACTACTTCAAATCAAAATTACTGAAATATGCTTGGTTTAAAAGCATACAACGACTAACAAAATGTTTTTATTAACTCAGGGCACACAATTTCAACTCTTGCGTGTTCCTCTAGCTTGCGTAGCAGGCGCTTGGAAGTAATGAGCGCAAGAAAGAACGGACGAGGGAGACACGCGTGTCTCTCTCGCGTGCCTCGTCCTTTCCTGCGCCGTTACTTCTAAGCGCCTGCTACACAGGTAAATGAAAAGGCAATGAATTTAGAGCATTTAGACTCTAAAGGCAATCAATTTATAGTTTTTGTTGTTTCCCACGATAGAAAAAGGTGGGTAATAACAGCTTATATACATGGCTTCCTTACAAAAAAAGAATGTTTCAAAGTTGATTAGGTTTTAAATTTTTTTCTCGCACTTTATGTAGGCTAAAGAACTAGAAGCCATAAGTGAGTGACGAAATGGATTTCGCATTAAGTAATTTTTTTTTTTTAGTACTTGCCTCATCCTGTTCTCTATTTCTGTAGAGATATACACATTGTAGACAGTATTCAGATGCACTGTGCGCCGACATTGTAATTACGGTTGGATGACCCATGTGATACCTGTTATAATAAAGTTCAGATATAACGAGCACTCCGATTGGTTGAAAACAGGCACCTAATGAGTGCATCAAACACAGAGCTAAAGCTGTCAAGCCATCTGCCAATAGTTTCTTTAACAAAAATAAAGCAATGCGTGGGGAATTCAACGGATTCTTTATCATAAAATAAAAGCCTTGACTGTGCTCTGTTCTGTTGTAACAGGGTGGCAAAAGGGGGGGGGGGGTACCTATTATGCATCACGCCTTTTTTTTTTAAGCTATCACACATCACCGAAAAATAGTAAAAAATGATAAAATACTCCTAACTATATTAAAAGGAATCCTATTACCATTTGATCTAGGAAATCAGAGGACGAGGAACGAGAAAAAGGGGCAAAACGTTGGTGTCATAACTATTATCTCTTATTATCTATTATCTATTACCTTCTATTTTCTTGAGTGTCGATAATCGAGACTCGATTGAATGTTTGTTTCTTGTTTCTGCCTTTGTTTCTTTGTTTGTTTTCCCTTTCTTTGTCTGTTGATTACCGTAAAATTACGAAAATAAGCCCCGGGGGCTATATTTTTCAATGGCCCTTTTTGAGGGGCTTATATTCGGAGGGGCTTATGTACGGAGGGAAATTTACGCTTTGTTTTACTTTGTATCCGAGGGAAATTCCAAGTACAAGCCCCCCCGGGGACTTATATTAGTGGCGATTATATTTGGAGGGGCTCATTTTCGGGATTTTAAGGTAATTTGTTGATTTTTTTTTTACTTAAAATCTCTGTGTTTTCTGTTTATTTCTTTCTCCCTTTCTGCCATTGATCAGTGCCGAATCCAGACCTTAAGATATGGGAGGGGGGGCCTCAGTATGGTCCAGAAAGTCCAAGGGGGGACGGGTCCCCCGGGCCCCTCCCATGGATCCGCTACTTTTGATTGTTGTTGTTTTGATTGATTCTTTTCGTGTTTTGTTTGTTTCTCTCTTTTCTTTTGTTTTTCTTTTTATCTGCCTGTGTTTTTGTTTGTTTGTTTTCCTTTCTTTGATTTTTTGTTTGTTTCTTTTTACCTTTTTCTTTACTTAAAATCGAGTCTAGATAATCTAGTGTCGATGTATTCGTACGAGTCTCGTGCTTCGATCACGATTACGATAGCCGGAAATGATAACGTGACGTTGTAAAATCGAGACGATTTTAATCGAGCAAAAACTCTCTCGTTTCCCAGAAACAGTGAGTGATCAAAAAAAAGTACCGAGATTCGTGAAGAAATCATGCACACCGCTGAGAGCCGATCAGATTGCAGGGATCAGCAGCCATTTCAAAATAGATGTAGTAATACCAAAACTAGTCACTTCAAGCATTTATTCCATTTATTCTTAGACCGCAGAATGGTCAATCGAAGAACACGCCCTTATAGTTGATAGCCACTGCCTTTAGTACACTGAGCTTTTGTCTTTGTAGAGAGAAGCAAAACCTCTTGAATTGAATTATGATGATGCAATCATCTCCCACAATGATCAAAATTGTAACATTCTTATCCTGCGTGGAAGCTCTCCTTTTAGGGGATATGGAGAAAACTTACGCGCCAGCGACACGCGAAAGGAAACGAGAGAGCCAGGAGGGTGGAAAGAAACGGTGTGCTCTCCTTTTCTCCGCTCCCCGGTTGCGCTGAAGATAATCCGTTTCTTACTTAAACCTCATAAAATACGAAGGTTATAGAAACACTAGTTCTTTCCCTATTGAGGCAAGGAGAAGTGAATATCGTATCTATCGATGATTACATATTTATCAATAATTCCGTGCCCAAGTATACGCTTCTACAGTGTCTTGTTTCATAAAATTTATCACACTAAGTCACGAAACAACTTTTCTGCACACAGGTAAACGTTTATGACGCTTTATAGCATGCAGTGCTGTCAACTGTCCCAGATAATCCGGGAGACTCCAGAGTTTGAACCTTATCTCCCGGTCTCGAGATTACAGTCTGAAATCTCCCGGATAAACGCCGAAGCTTACCATTTCTTCAGAAGATTCGACATTCCGACAATAAAAGTTCAACTATTTTCGTCGTTTGATCTTTTTTAATGTTAACAACGAACGTTTCATCATAAAATCCGCTATACCATTGTAGTATAATAATGTATTGGTGGGAAGTAAAACCAACCAGGTCAAATGTTACAATGCCGACAACATCTTTTCGCGCGTTTTGTGTCATCGCAAATTCGTGACGATCGGAGTCAACAAATATTTTTTGCACAAATAACGTCATGTGCCATGCGTTATGACGTCATCTATCATCCCTTACCTGTCAATTTTCAATATTTGAAGACCTAGGAGGTTGACAGCCCTGAGCATGCGAAGTGCGAAGTTACCTGGTTACAAACGAATTAAAAAGGAATTTTAGCTACCAAGATGATTTTGTGGTTGACAGTGCACCATATGTGTAAATTGAATCAATTTCGGCGACTAACTAACATATTCAACCCTTGTTAATATGCTACTTCCTGATGATACACTTTTATTGCGAGTCTTCCCAAACCGAATTTACGAAAACGATCGACAGCTCCGCATGGTGGCGCACTGGTTTGCTGAAGAGATGACCCGAGCAAGAATCTCAACTGTTTGGGATAATTGGCCACAAGCGTGACGTTTTTAATTGAAACCAATGATAAAATTAACTAATCAACATCTCCTCAGGGAAGGTGGGGACAAAACTCCGCCACAAATTAGCAAATACTTATGACAAACTAAAGAAGCTAAAACTATAAGAAGATGTAGACGGTGGCAGGTCGGAGACTGTGGAGGTGGTGGGAAAAATTTTCAACTAAGCGTCAAGGGGATGTCAGCACACGCTAATGGTAATAGTTGGAAGGGCCACGCAAAACGTATAACAAGTCTTTTATACAGCACTAAACACATTCGATCTCCTGATTGGCCAGGGAGCCACCGCCTGCACACTGCTGATAAGAAACGGGAAATGCCTCGAAATAAAATGACATTATGATTCCAGCTTCTCATCATGATGTTTGTTTTATTTTGCATTCAGGTCTCGCATTGGGACGATCGCACAAAATATTATTTGGTTTTCATTCAGCTCTTGCTTGTGCAATTGAAGAATATCGCACTCAAGCTAGTAAAGCTATGCTATAGATTTTGGCATAACAATAATACAAATACCAACAAACAAAGGCGCAAGTGTGCTCTGCTCTGACGGTGGCTACTGCAGGACGACTTTCGCTCCATTTAACCTTTAATTTGTGGTCATTACAAAACTGTCTGATTGAGGAAACTGAAGAACGTGATCTTAATGAAAGCCCAGCGTTAGTTTCTTTTTTTTAAAATGACAATTACATTGTTATTTTATTGTGTAGTGACACACTCACAATTCAAGTCAAATTTTGATTACGGAAGCGAAAGAGCAGAAATACACATAATTGTGGTAAAAACGGCGAGCTGCGCGGAAAAGTTTAACTCGAATTTAGAACATTAAACAATAAACATTGAAGCCCTTGGAAATAATTTCAAGTACTTGTCTTCGCGTCTGCGTGTCTGCTCCTTCCTCCACCACGACCTCTTCCTTTTCAATAATTTGTTAATTTGTCGATCCATACATTGACTTTTACATGTAAATCGGACGAGCAAACCAGTCATGTGGCACACTTCAATTATGGCGATGTGATACTTTCTGGATAACAGAAAAGTCCGGCCTCATTTTCTTTTCTTCCTAAAGATAAAACTTCGACACCGGTTTTGACTGTTTCTCGGAAAAACAGGAAGTGCTTCCCAGAATCAATCGCTGATGCATAAACTGGATATGATTGGTCGATCATAGCAAGTTAATGCAAACGAAACTGGAATGGATAGGACTACCATCAAGAAGTTACGGAAAATGTTAAAATAATGCGCATTTACGGGTGTAAGTAAATGAAAACAATATTGATACACTTAAATAACGCGTACAAGGTATTTATATTTCACGAACTGTTTTAAGCGTATACTGGTGTCATAAGTACTGGTAAGTGAAAGCTGAATTTTAAAACATCTGACGCTTGTCGTATCTTGTCGTACTTTCCATCATGCATAATTCCGCTTTCCAATCTAAATTTTTCTCTCGCTGGTTTTCTGGGAAAAGAATGTCAACAAAACAAAAGACATTCTTCTAGAAAGAAATGAGAAGGACGATTTAGACAGTTGATGTAAGAGGCTATCTGATACATCACAAACAAACTTCCAGTCTATATTCGCTAGTTAAAAAGGAAAACGGAACTTGTGACTCCCGTCTCTCGGAAAAGCTGTCAGTAACACTGAGGGAGGAAGAAGGACCTGTCTGAGCTGTTGCCTTCTTTACAGGTAAGAGAAACCGTCGATAGACAATATTATCCTTCCTTTTTATATCTGTTTTGATAGTTTAGAATACGTTCGGAACATGCATGCGAAGGGACTGAGTTTTCTCGAGCTTTCGATTGTTAGTTGAAACGAAAGTATCATATTGATTACCATATTCGTGGGAACTAGCCAGCCATGTACTAACTCAATAACAATAGGCCTTGTCACGGTTTTCGACGCCATTTTGACGAGTAGGCAAACGCGTGAGAAATTACAGTGTTTTTATGAGAATCTGATGTCGCATCATTTCCGTAGAACGGCTGTTCTGAAGAAAATATCAATTTTAAACTAAAGCTTCACTCCTAAAGATTCTACTGAAAAATATTGAGGGCCTTGCATGAGCTAGAAGACCTACATTACATTTGTCGGTAAGAAAGCCCCGGGAAAAATTACAGACAAATATATGGAAAATCTAACGCAAGCCTCTGGAGAAATTTAAGCACAGGTACGCCCCCAAATTTTTTAGTACAATCTTTTGCTTTGTAGCTTTCGTTCACAATTAAATTTTTTTTCAGAACAGTCGTTCTACGGAAATTATTCGCCATTAGATTCTCATACAAACACAAACTCTGTAATTTCTCACAAGTTTGCCTGCTCGTCAAGATGGCGTCGAAAACCGTGACAAGGTCTATACAGGAACAAGGAAATGACACACTCTTGAGTGTATTTTGCTTTAATATATCGCGGAAAGCAAAGAAGCAAATGGTCCAGAAAAATATGATTTAAGTTGCCTCTCATTTTATGACCGAACTTTCAGCATTTCTCAAGACTCGACAAATTCCAATAACGCTTTTCCTTATTACCGTTCAGGACTTTGTACCTCTCGTTGACCTCCAAGGCTAAAGGACTAATTCTGGTGTTTTTTTCTTTTTCTTTTTTTGTTTTGACGCGTCAACAGGGCAATTTGCATTTTCTTCCATCATCAACTGAGTCGATATGTCTAATTCAATTTTAAAAGTTACTTTGATAATAACCCATTTTCAGTACATGCAGTTACAGGTGGAGTTGACCTTGTTTTGATACAAACCTTCCTGCTTCATTATGTAAATCATGTTGTTCTTATGCTAACTAGTATTTTTCAAGAATTGTGATTTGTAATTTTCCATTACAAATCATTGGAAGGAGGTTTGCATCAAAACAAGGTCAACCTCAGTCTCACGTTCACTCAGAAGCTAGGATACTAAGTCCACAACTGTAAATGGTCTGTTGGGCATTTGAGAATACGGAACTCACTGCAATGATTTGCTTGAGTGACCGCCAAACATTAACATTGCGCTAACATTGGTTGTCTTTACACAAGGCTGTTAAGTAAGACTTAAGAGCTGCTAAGTTTTACTTAACCAAAAATTCGTGTGTGAAGGCCTAAGTAAAATCTCAAGTAACTTTACCTTGCATCTCATTAAAGTTGAAACGATTCAAGAAAGTTTCCAGCGACTTGAAAACCATCCTTAAAACTGACTTAACTGACTTGCGGTTTCTTGAGGTTTGAGAAAGGCGAAACATGTCAATCAATCTTAATTATGTTGCGGGGGAAAATAGCCTTAAGTTAACCTGAAGTAAAAAAGAATCGGTTGTGTGTGAAGCTTTATTTTCGCCCCATGTAAGGGAATCCGGATTCCGGAATCCAGGAATTTTGTGCTTGTGGAATCCGGAATCCTGGGCTTTGGAATCCGGAATCCAGCACTAGGGATCCGGAATCCTACTAAAGATTGGAATCCAGAATCCAACTTACTAAAGATCCACTCCTGATTGGATTGAGCTACTCGCTCGAAAGAAAAACCATCTATGGAAAGCCTCCCCAGGGTGTATGCCTCAACGTGATGACATACAGTGTAATATCGGCATATCTGATGTCAAAACCATAGTTGACGAGCTCCATATGAAAGGTCAAGGTCACGGTCAGCGAGGGAACCCTTACTTATGAGCGGCTGACAGGATCACAAAATTCGGGGGTTTTCGAGGGAATACAGCGCAGCCTTTTTAAGGTATAAATTGGATTGTTGTGAATAACTTCAACCTCTGGCTATGTTTGATTCTCTGTTGTTCACTCGCTTCGCTGAACTTAAAAAATCAAAAGCGATTTGACCTGGCATAGGATCGGAAAAGGTGCACCTGGGGTGAACCTTTTCTTGAACCTTCCTGGTCCTCCTGGTTCACAATTGAAAATAAACGTCCACTTTCAACATTTTACCAAAAAAGAAAAAAAGAAATTCACAGTCTGCTAGTCCCTAATTTGGTCCTAGTAGTTTCGGTCAGAACAGTTTCATGGTTTCGATAATCTTTATTTGAGAAATAAGCTAGGTACTGGCAGAACCCGTACCAATCAGCTGTCACCACAGTAATCACGTGCAAGGCCGCGGTGGGTGCCTTTTTCGTTCATCCCCGGCATTCAAGTGAAATCTCGCCACCTCATCGATGAGACGCGCCTTTTGAAGTTTGTTGTCTGTTGGATTTTTCTTTTCTACTTTATTAAAAAAGAAAAAAACGTTATGGGAAAGCACAAGCAAAAACAAAAGGCTGAGAGAGAAAGGTACGTGTAATACTGCGTTGTGAAATTTTATACCAATTTTTAGCTGACTGATAGATCTAAACGTGCCAAAGGCAAAGCTGCATGATTTTTCGTTTGTGTCGATCTGTGGACTGTAACGTGGTGGTAAGCAAGTCACAAACATGAACGAAAAATTGATTTTTTTCTCAATCATACAAGTAATTGAATGTAATATGAAGTGTACGTCGTCCGTGGAGAAAATATCGTATAAATGAGCGCTATATGGTCGTAAAACGCTTAAAACTAGCCAACGCGTCAGAAACGCCTAAGTCTCTCTTCATCTCTCAGTCATCTCAGACTCGGTCGAGGAACAGACGGATTTTTCATGTTTTCTTTCTACAGTTGTGCTCCTGAATAGGCCTCGTTCACATTAGCGTCGCTTTTGGAAATTAGACCGATCTGAGATCGGTTTAGTCCGTAACTTTTTTTTTGTTAGAAATGGATCATAGAGACCCCAGACCATCTCAGAGACCCAGATCTCTTATTGACGAAGCCGAAGGCGAGATCTGGTCAAATCCGATTATTGCCTGTCAGGAATGTGACAGGCGATGAAAGAGCGCATGCTCGAAATAAATCCTCAATTTTCGACGTCTTAAACAACGAATTTGATAGAGCCGTGAAGTTTTTTTTCTAACAAAACGTGGTTATACGCACATCCTAAGTATGTGTTATAACAAGTTATTAGTATTATTTTTCGTAATTGTTGAACAGTTGATTTTGCCTTGCAAAGTAGAAAATTATCTTAGGCGTGTAACCACATCCTATGACGAATAATAGAATTGACTCGGTTTGTTTTTATCAACCTTAGTGGTTTTGATTGTAATCGGTTTATGCGCGGTAAATAATAATTAAGGTAGATAATGTGGGATATGTTAAGGAAATAGGTATCACGCTCATGTGTCAGATCGCAAGAAATAATAGTGAGCCTTTGCCAAGTTCGGTTTGCGGCCGGACATACGTAGTTACATACGTAGTTACTTGTGGTAACCATAAAACTAGTAAGCATTGTAATTTTGAGTAGAATTTTTAGAACGATTGTGATGTACGAATGAACGAACGCAATAAAGCGAAGAAAGAGAAAGATACAGTCCTGATTGTTTATTGAACCAGCGGACGCGGAGATATTCCAAACGCAGTGGAAGATTCCGCAACAGTATGAACCAACTATTTTTTTGTTGTTTGTGTTCTTTTTAACATCAAATTCAACGCGACAGTTAGTTTGAATTTCATTATCATTGCGCGCGCTAAAACTTCAAACCAGTACGCGTCAACTTCTACGGGAGAATTTTTTACCCTCTTCAAAAGTCTTTATTGACACGGAGAGAGAGTTTTAAAAAGTCTTAAAGGATAAATTAAAATTGGTTTTCCAAGTTTTATTGAGACGGAAAACTACTCTTTAGTGAACGGAACCAACGACTTTAATTTGCAAAGAATGAATTGCACACGCCACAGCGTATTTTTATTTGGCCAGTTACTAATAAAACGAGAAAACAGGCAAAAAGAGACAAAACGACCTAAACGATCCACAACGATCAAAAATAATCGACAAAAGATCCACAACGACCCAAAACAAGCCAAAACAAGTTCCACCCTCCTAGGAACGTCGGTTAAAATTGATTAAATAATGACTATTTCACTGCGTTTTCATACCCGGAGCGTAGGATGATCTGTATGGTCTTTTTATGCAAAAAGGGGTTCTTAGGGGTTCGTCACGGGAACGCGTGACGAACCCCTAAGAACGTCTGCGTGGGAGGCTAGTAATTTTGTAAATCGAAAAAGAAAACAAACTTGTTATGCCTTGCCTCTATGGCAAGATTCGAACACGAAAACAAAGTGCGAAGAAAAGAATTAAAACCGGAAAAAAAATGGAATCCACCTCTTTTTGGAATCCGGAATCCACTGTGCTGGAATCCGGAATCCAGTACCCGGGATCCGGAATCCACAGCATGTAATCCAGAATCCAAGACTGTCCTGGATTCCCTTACATGGGGCGATTTATTTTACTTGAAGTAATCAAAATTTACTTGTCTTGAAATATTTCTTAGCCTACTTAGGCTCTAGTGTAAAGACTACCATTGCTTCCCAGTGCTCAATTACGTAATACCCAAAATCAGGTATATAAGGTATTAAAGTTGAATTGAGCAGCCTTTTTTTAAAAAACACATTGGTATTTCTTAACTACTCGAATTCGATGAGTCACATTTTGGCTTAAGAAACTCCGAGGAAACCTTAGAGTTTTCCTTCTAGTCAACGTTTGGTGAGTAGATATTTATTTTACTTTAACAATTTGTTTAACTTGCACCAAATATAACAGGGAAAGACAGAGGGAAGTGAATATATAGCATGAGGATCGACGTCGCTGAGCGTTTCGAGTAGTTAAGATTATCATTGTGGTAGATGGTTGCATCATCACAATTCACGAGGTTTTTCACGTGCGATTCTACTCAGTGAAACAGTCTTTAACTCCGACAACTTATTTCTTCATGTTTTAAAAGCTATTGCTTCTTAAAAGACAAGAGCCTTTTTTAAGGCATTGGTTACAAAACGAAACAGGTCTTTATACGTTCAAGTTACTATTATCATTGTGAAAAGCCAATCTGCATGAGATCTACAGTCACACAACTGGCACGTGAAAGTGTTGGACTTTGCCAACTTTCGTGGTTCGTACGTGAGGGAATTCGAGTTATCACACAATAATCTAGTAAACAGAATTATAAAAATAACTCATGCACACAATTTGCAAGTGACGATGTTGGTCTTTGGCCCTTTTACAATTCGTACGTAAAAAAAACGCAAATTGTTTACTACAAAATTTTCTCAAACGGTTTTAAGAAATCACCTCGGCTTCATTATAACATCTGCAATTAAATTATGTTTCATGCACCCTCAAGGTTGATAGCCTAAAATTTATTAACTTCCAAGAAAATTATCAAGCTGCCGACATATATTTCTGCTTACCTCATGTTACTCCACTCAATAAAAGAGTATCTAATTATTGTGTCAACTAGCTTCTTCCAATTTTTTTCCGTAACGCTACTGTTTCTACTTAAGTTACTCATCTTTACTAAGTAAAGTACGTTTCAGTAACTATAATGCTTAGTATGCAGGATGGATGTATCATGTTGTTCATTTATTATCCTTTTTTGTTGTTGTTGTTTTGCCGGAACGAAAAAGGTCTGTTGAACTTTGTAAGCGAGAGAATAATATTTTTAAAGCTTGTTTACAGGATTAACAATACTCGGTACAGCTTTAAAAAAAAATAAGCTGCCTTTCAGACTTGTCAAACCACATTTTCTTGGCCGCATACTTTCAAATATCCGTTATTGCTTCACTGGAAGAGCTTTGAAAATGTATGATCTTTTATACTCTACCTTGAAGCAGGTGAAACACAACTCATAAATACGTACGTCAGTACCGTTCGCGAAGTGTCTTGAAATAGCATCCACACTAAAACATGAACCCTTTAACAGCTGCATCACTGTACACAGCGTTTGAATCATGAAGATATTTAATATAATGTTTCCAAACACCTGTAGCCGTAATAAAAGACGAAAACATTGTGAAGAATTAAGATGGTGGTCTCAAAGTGCCCTTGTTCGACCTTTAGCAATGTCATGTTTAAGTAGATGCCAAGATCTCATTGGTTCCTAAGCATCAACTCATAGTACCTTCAACCTCATTGGCTCTTGCAACAAACATCCGAACATACAAAGATACAAAGATACAAAGATACAGAGATACAAAGCCACAAAGATACATACGCTCACACCACTGACATATGAGCTATTTTTTTCAAAATAGCTCAACTAGACTCGATTTTGCCGGTTTTTGTCTCACCATACAACGAAAAAAATTCCAACAACTTACAAAATAGACTTTGCTTACGTGGGGAATTAAAGCATTATTCATTCATATATTTCTCCCTGTTTCTGATTGATTTGTATTGGCCAGTATGTATATTGAGAGACAGGTGTTTTAAATTTATAACGGAGCGGGACTAACAGTACTGTACACAGCCTTAGCTGAAACAACCTTTTTACTTTTCTGCAGATCATGTTTTCTACTTAGCACCATGCCCTCTAACAAGAAGAAGTGGAAAAAGGGCTTCGATAAACGAAACAAGGACATTGACGATTTTAGAGGTACGCAAACCAAATGCATCTTAAAACTTAGATACAATGACTATAATCTCCTGTGGGGTCAGTGTTAGCATAGAATTGGCGAACGAACTATAATAGAACAAATTTTAGGCAACAGGCCCTTCAGCAGTTTTAAAATAGTCCAGGTGTAGATCTTTATTTAAGAGTATTCCAATACTATTTTAAACACTAAAAATGTCATAACACATTTTTTCCTGGTGCTAGAATCTGAAGAACGAACCCAAGAGGGAAGAGAGAACCCAGCACCAGGTCAGGGCGCCTGCGGGACAACTGCCGATGAAAAACAAGGTAAATGCATTTTCCCGTAAATTTACAAGGCTTTAAATCATGTGCAGTTTGGATCAGTGGATGTTAGAGCCAAGCTCGGCAGTGTGGTGTACCTCAGGAGTCTATCGTAGGCTCTATTTAGTACCATTCTTCTCTGATGTTATTTAGAAAGTAAATCTGCGCCAAACTTTCTATGCCACTGATTATCTTTTGTTTCAACCAACTATACTTGGTGATTTGAATTGTGCTGTTTACAACATTCAGTCATACCTGTCCTGTCTGCAATCACCTGGGAAATTCCCGGACAGGTCCAGCCCTTCGGGCTCGGAGTCATGGTGCTCTCCCTGGGAATCCGAGGTACAGTGAGGGAAAATCGAAAATACTTTTCGTTGATGGTGAAGCACATCGCTTTGCGGTTTACACGATTGCGCTGGGCAGCGTGGAGAAGACACAACGTATTTCTGGTCAATGAGGAGGTCTCGGGGGTGGGTAATTTTCAGTCCCACTGTCCTTCTCTTTTACAAACTGCATCTTTGAAACGTCTGCACATCTAGTTCCAGTAGCAAGCTCGCCGTAGAGTATGTCCTTGGGAATTCTCCCGGCCTCCATGCGGCTGACATAGCTAATCCAGCCCAGCCGTCTCTGACTGAGCAAGGCGAACATACTAGGTACTCCCGCCTGTGCTAGGCGTGATGCCCAAAAACCTTTCTGAGGCAGCACAGGTGAAAGGTGTTGACTCTGCGCTCTTGGCGGGAGTATAGGGTCCAGGTCTCGCTGCCGTAGAGCAGCGTACCTACATAACATAACAAAGCGAGCTGAGCACGCAGGCCTGGTACACCTTCATCTTGGTGCTGATGGTCAACATGGTGTTGTCCCAGACCGTCTCTCCAAGATGTGCCAGTGATGAGGCTGCTTTGCTAATCCGTTTGTTCAGTTCAGTGTCTAGGAAGAGGTTGAGGAGATGGTGAAGCCTAGGTACGTGAAGTCCTCCACTACCTCAAGAGTGTAGTCGCCGATAGAGATGCATGGGGTGATGCTGACGTCTTGGCCACGGATGTTGGTCTCCTTGAAACTGATGGTGAGACCAAAATCGCTACTAGCTAGTGCGAAGGAGCTGGTGAGTCGCTATAAAGCACCCTCAGTGTGTACGGTTAGGGCAGCGTCGTCTGCAAACAGCATCAACCTTATCAGTACTTTCCGAACCTTGGTCTTCGCTCGGAGGCGTGCAAGGTTGAAGAGGTTTCAATCGCTTCTGGTGTGACGGTACACACCACATTCTGACTGGATGAAAACGTAAGACAGCAGTAGGAAGAGGTTGAGCCGTGGCACTGGAGGGTTCCTTGCATGTCTTCATGGAAAAATGTGATCCACCTTAAGAGAATAGGGGGCATGCAATCGTCTGGAGGGAGTGAATAGACCCTTCATGTTGACTTAGTCGAAGGCTTTTGTCAGGTCGATAAAGGCAATATACAGGGGTTTCCTTTGCTTACGACACTTCTCCTGCAGCTGCCTCAGTGAAAAGATCATGTCAATTTTTGACCTTAAATTCCAACTGTGTACCCACACTGTGCCGCACGGGGCACCTGATCTGCTCGCGTCTGCAACCTGTTCAACACTACACGGGCAAAGGCCTTCCCATGATTCACAAGAGGTATATGCCACGGTAGCCATTACAGTCGCTGCAGTCTCCCTTGTTCTTATAGTGTAATGGTGTTGGCGTGGTGCATTCCCTGGGGCACTGCTCCTTCCTCTCAACACTGCAGCAAGAGCTCATGTAGATGGTGAAGGACAGCGGTATTCATACCAACCTTGATGACCTCTGACCGGATGACATCGTTACCTGGTGCTTTGCCGCAGGCTAGAAAGTTGATTGCTTTGCCTGGAATAGTGGATACTTTTGGGTTGAAGGCGTGCCTTGCTACCCACAAAAGAGTAGTCGGTGTAACAGTCAGCACTGTGGTAACTGCGGGTCTTGAGGTCACAGTTGATAATTTTGAAATTATTTATACCCATTCAAGTTATTCACTCGTATGCCTGCGTTAGCAGGGTAACTTAGCTAGCAGGAAATTGACTGATCCTAATTTCGCTCTGATTTTTTTCAGATGACAACCACAGGAAAGAGGACAAGAGAGGACGCACGGGGAGAAAGGGTAAAAAAGGCAAGAACCAGGGAAAAAGAGAAACAAGGCCGGGTGAGTGTGGTTAATGTTTAGTAATGCAGTTTCAACGACGTTAAGGTTGATATGGACAGAATAATAGCGACATTACTCACGCTGACTTAACCTATTGATATCAATGTGCCAGCCAGAAGCGCATTGGTTCTTGAAACAAAAGATCATTTGGTTCAATCGTTACAAATTTGAATAAACAGTGATGTCTCCTATAGGAAAGCACTACCCACCTAAATTTTGTTTTCAAAATTCGAGGTTTGAATCTTCTAGGTAGACTAATGTCTATTACAACGTCTGCTAAAACTATCCACAGTTTGGGGTAAAAACACCATCAAACTATATTGTGATCCTCTAGACTTCATTGAGATCATAATATCAGTGACTGAAAACCTCTTTCAGGTCCCCGCCATCGTTATGGTTCCTTAGATAGCAACCTTTACCAGCAAAATCACACACACGGGGCACTCTTGCAATTATTGATACGATTTACCAGCCTCTTTATTTTACGAAAGGGTACCCAGGTGATACGTCATGCTACATAGGAAATAAGTTGAGTTGCGGCCATGGATTAAATCCTCTTCTGTGCCGATAACGAAAGTCCCTTGAGATAGTTTCACATGCAATGATTTTTTATGCCTTTAATATGAACAGCCGTTGGAGAACAACAGGAAGAAACACCGAGTGCAGGAAACAATGGAGGAGAAAGTGGAGCCACTGCTGATAACAAACGATTTGGAAAACAATCAAATGGTAAAAAAGATCATCTTTGTTTAAGCTTTGTCATACAATTATTGGATACACACATTGATTTTGACGTCTGATTAACACACTAAACAGCTGCTCTTTTCCACAAGTAAAAACAACAAATTCGAAAAAAAGTGTTGTTTAGTTGACGTAGCTAAAAACATTCTATTACGTACATGGCCAGTTAACCTAAATTGTATAGCAATTTCTCTTTAAGTGTCCACTGCCTCGGGAAAAGCCTCAGTAGAAGAAAAGGCCACTTGAGATGAGAATAATTTATTATTGCATTTCTAAATACGTTAACTTATAATACTTAAAATCTATCCTTTTTGTACTTCCACCGATGTATCCTTATTTCAGATGACCATTCTAACGAACAAAACAAGCAAGGTAACAGGGGACGCGGGCGTGGACCATCACTGAACCACGAGAGAGGCCATACAATGTCATCAAAAGGAAGAGGGAAGCCTTTTGGTAAGGGCAAAGATCAGATATAGTTTGGGCAACCTCTTTTACGCCCCAGGCATTTTGCTGTTATGATTCCAAAATAGTAAATAAAGTATGTTCACAAGGAAACAACGCCAGGTCAAGGACGGAAAAGATAAAAAGGAATAACTAGCTTTTGCCAAAAACGTCTGAAACCCCGTTGATGTATTCCGTACGATAACTAAAACTCAAAATGATATAACATTTATGTGGGAAATATACGGGGAAGGACCAATTAATTTTCCCGTGGGCTGATTTTTACAAAACTAGTAACACATTTACAACAATGCCTTATAACACTTGCTGCTCTCATGACAGTATCTATAGTTTTTATAATGAACTGCTGGAAAATCTCTTACCAGGATGATATCAATTGGGTAATCGCGTATGATAGTATAGACTCGATAAGCACATTAATTTATGCTGGAAACGTGTTTTTTATAACACAGATGCTAAAAACCAAGACCATCGACCCCCTAGGCCTGGTATTATAGACCTAAAACCCGCTTTGGCACAGAACAATACACGTCCTCCTACTCGGGAACCGTTTCAGGCGAAAGTTCCTTCCTTCGATCCCAAGATGATGAAAGAAAAAGAAAGCAGCCAGGTAGTCCAAGTGTTGAATGAGGGACTACCTTACCTGAAATTCCTTCTTCGATCTCAACAACAGCAGCACGATAGTGGTGAATTCATTTACGACCTTACATGCACTTTAGCAAGAGCATGTGAAGCGCCATCAGGCGAAAACAAGAATAAGATTCTAGCGGCACTTAAAGGCTCTCTTTTCTTGACGTCAAAAATTCCCAGTCTTCTTCATCTTGTTGAAGCATCACCTTCAATGAATAACCAAGTCTTTCTTCACAGGCTTTTTCAGAGTATCATTGCGGTCTTCATGAAATACCTTAACCACTTGCCTAGCTCGTATGCTGACCTGCCGTACAATCAGTTAAAAGAAACCTTAGATCATGCGACCATTGATGGAAAAGAAAAGCTACTGAAAGATCTTGATGCTTTTAAACAAGCGAGAGAAGATATCATTAGAAGCGAAAGGCAGAGAAAAGGAAAACGTTATAAGATTGGAGAAAAGCCACCAAACGATTTTAGAATGATACCCGTTTGTCCCACTAACAAAGAAATCGCGACTCAAGAAAGACCTTTCTTACGCAAGAACATTTCAAGAGGAAGATACGAAAATGCCGAACACTACCTAGATGTCCAGTTTCGGCTGTTTCGGGAAGACTTTATTGAGCCACTTAGAGAAGGAATCCTTGAAATTATCCGGGATATACCCAGACACCAACGTAAGCAGTTGATGAAAAACTACCGCAGCGTACAAATCATCGGCAAAGAATTCACGTTGGGTGGTATCATTCATCAAGTCCAAATCGATGTTTCCAGAATAGATACCAGAAGGTGGCCAAAATCCAAACGACTCTTGTTTGGTTCATTTCTTTGTCTTTCAAAAGACAACTTCAAGACTATGCTTTTTGCCACGGTTTCTAACCGTGATGAGGAAAACGTAAAGGAAGGACGAATCGATATTCGATTTATCGAAGAGCAAGATGTTCGGGGTATCGAGAGCCGTAATCACGTTTACCAGATGGTTGAGTCTCCCGCTTACTTCCAATCCTATCGTTACGTTCTCAGGGGATTGCAGGAACTAGATGAAGAATCGTTGCCATTTAAAAAATATTTGGTGGAGTGCAGTGCAGAAGTTGATCCACCAGAGTATCTAAGACGCGATGAGACTGAGGGGCCGGTATGTTACGATCTCAGCAAGGCTCTTGATGTTCCTGGTGTACCAAATGCTACAGCAGTACCTGTTTTACAATGTGATGCCTGGCCACCAGTCAGAAAACTCCCTTTGAATAGCTCCCAGCTCGAAGCACTGAGAACAGCAATCACAACTGAATTTTCTGTAATTCAGGGACCACCAGGAACGGGAAAAACATACGTTGGGGCCAGAATCGTTAGATGTTTGCTTGAGAATCGACGGGTGTGGGATCCCTACTTTATCTCACCGATGCTTATGGTCTGTTACACAAATCATGCCCTCGATCAGTTTCTGGAAAAGGTGTTAGAATTCTTACCTAAAGATGAAATCATTCGTGTTGGAGGAAGATGCAAAAGCGAGCATCTAGAGGATTGCAATCTGAAAAAGTTTACCTACCAACACAGGTTGTATGACAAACGCGATGAGGTGAAGTACAAGATGCAGGAAAATGATGAAGAAATGAAAACGTGGAAGGTAAAGCTGGCAAAAGCAGACCGCCAGCTCTTGGAGTTCGATGACTTAGAAGAGCTATTGCACAGAGCACATGCTCAGGAGCTTTACAATACCGTTTTCCCCACTAAGGTAGCAACCGTGTCTCGAACGCCAAGAAACACATTCAGATTGTGGTTATGTGACAACAAAATGGTTGGTTCGTGTAACAGAACATTAAATGAGTTAGTGCATCAGAAACGCAGTATTGAAAACGATGAAGTGTCTTATGACTCATCTATATTATACGAACCACACTATGGCCGAGACAATATCCAACCAACATGTGTAACAAGAGATTCCTCGACAGGACTGGATCTATTGCCTGACGGAGGCCCTAAGACAAAGGACGTCGTTTTGAAGGAGGGAGTGCAAAAAGAAACCTCAGATAAGTGTACACTGCAAAGGTGGTTATCAGTTGAACATGGCCAAACCTTAACGATGAATCAGTCACCCGTAAATTCTCCCAGAGACGCACAAGTCAAAGTTACCGAAAACCCTCGAACTGTGCCGGAACTCGACAGTGTTAAAACTGATGACGTAAGTAAGACTTCTGAAGAGACCATAGCTATAGAAATGGAAGCTGATCTAATACAACATCAAAGAAAGATACAAGGCGATGAAGAGCTCCAGTTACCAATATCAAAGCTACAAGGCGATGTCTTAACCCGCACAAGAAAACCAAAGGAAGAAACGGACGGGAGTTGGACTCTGGTGACCAAGAGGAAAGGAAAATCATTGCCTTGGAGGAGAAGAGAAGAAAGTAGAGAAGAGAACGCGACAGGGGCTAGCAGCAACCAATCCCAAACGAAAAACAAAAACAAAAAGAAAAATAAAAATGGGAAAAACGAAGAAAAAATTTGTATCACTGAGAACGTTTCTTCTTTAACAGAGAAGCTAAAAATGACTGAAATGATGTCGACTGAAGAGGCGATGCGCGTTGCTAGCATTTGGAACTTATCACCACTGGATCGACTTCGAATATACCTCTTCTGGGTTGAAAGCTACCGCGAACGTTACAGAGTGGAAATTCATCGAAGCGAACAGGAGTATGAACAGCTTTGCGAAGAACTAGAGGCAATTAGGTTTGAAGAAGAAGAACGGGTCATACGCCAGTCGACTGTAGTTGGAATGACAACCAGTTGTGCTGCTAGATATCATTCCGTGCTTCAGAGGATAGCACCTAAGATAGTAGTGATTGAAGAGGCTGCTGAAGTGATGGAAGCCCACATTATCACATCCCTTTCTAAAAACACTAAGCACACGATTCTCATCGGAGACCACAAACAGCTCCGACCAAAAGCAACAGTCTATGAGTTAGCCCAGAAGTACAATCTGGAGGTCTCACTGTTTGAACGAATGGTATTGAACAGCATGGATTGTAAACGTTTATCTATACAGCATCGCATGCGTCCTGAGATTGCTGCCCTAACAAAGCGAATCTATGATCACGAAATATCAGACCATGAATCAGTTTGCCATTTTCCAGACATATCTGGCGTTTGCCATAACCTCTTCTTTATTGACCACAGCCAAATGGAGACCCGGATAGAATTTCTGCAGAGCTATTCTAACAATCACGAAGCTGATTTCATAGTAGCCCTTTGTAACTACCTTTTACTTCAAGGATATGAACGCAAGAAGATCACTGTATTAACCATGTACACCGGACAGTTGCTACTTCTTCAAGAAAAAATGCCAAAACGTAAGTTCGATGGAGTGAAAGTCTGCGCAGTTGACAACTTCCAAGGAGAAGAAAATGACATCATTCTTCTGTCGCTAGTGAGAAGCAATGAAGAAGGTCGGATTGGTTTCCTAGGTGAGTCCAACAGAATATGCGTCGCATTATCACGAGCACGCAAAGGATTTTATTGTATTGGAAACTTTAATCTACTGAATAGCCATTCAAAACTGTGGAAAGAAATATGTGATGATCTACGAACAAAACAAGCCATTGGTGACAATTTACAGCTGATTTGCAAGAGACACAAGGTAATTACTAGCGCCAGATGGTCAAGTGACATAACCCTCTGCCATCTTGGAGGATGCACTATGCCCTGTGGAGATCGCCTAGACTGCGGCCATGCGTGTGACAAGCTGTGCCATGCCTCAGACGAATATCACATGGCGGGGTTCTGTTCCAAATTGTGCGTCAACGCGTGTCCCAGTAATCACAGATGCCAAAGTCGGTGTCATTACCCAGATGAGTGCCCCAAATGCAAAGTTCCTGTGCTCAAGACACCCACCTGTGGTCATGAACAGCCTGTTGAATGTGGAAGCGATCCTGATGAGGCCGAGTGTCAGTTTGAATGCGAGGAGATACTTGAATGTGGACACGGATGTCAGAACCCATGTGGTTCTTCATGTACAGAAGAATGTAAAGTTTCCTGCAAGAAAATTCTGCCATGTGGACACGAAAAAAGTATGTTTTGTTACAGGGATCCCAATTCTTTTCAGTGTAACAGCAAGTGTACTAAACTTTTGGAATGTGGTCACCCTTGCTCACAGAAATGTAAAGAAACTTGTCAATGCAACACCGAAATTGAAAAAGAATTACCTTGCAAGCACAGAATAAGGGTTCTGTGCCGAGAAAAAGACTTCGAAGTAACATGCAGGGAAAAATGCATTCGAACATTAGAATGTGGGCATAGTTGTCCCGGAATCTGCTTTGAAGATTGTAGATTGAAAAAATGTAACGTAAACATTTCCAAGCACCTACCGTGTGGCCATCAAGAAAGTGCTCGTTGCTGCCAAGACCCTAAAACGGTCTTTTGTTACGCTCCCTGTCCACGGCCTCTGGACTGCGGACACAAGTGCCCATCAATTTGTGGCGTCTTTTGTTATGAGGTTCAATGTAAAGAATTGTGTCAAAAGAAGTGTAAAAGAGGACATTCGTGCCAGAAGCCGTGCCATTTTCCTTTACCGTGTGATTGTACAGAAGTAGTAAATAGCTCGATTCCCACTTGTGGACACAGTGTTAACACCCCCTGCTATGTTGATCCAGAAACTCTGAAATGTGAAAGGTCATGTGAGAGAACCAGATTGTGTGGACACACTTGTGAAGACATATGTAGTAATAACTGCGAAACTAGGCCTTGCAACGTACCTGTAAGCAGAACCCTACCATGCAATCACATAGTGGTTTTACCTTGTCATAAGAACATCAAAGAGTACATTTGCAAGAAAGAAGTAGAGGCATGTTTGCCGTGTGGACATAAGACGAGTTTGGAATGCCGTATCGTAAGGGCTGGGTTGGAGCATGTCCCTTGCAAGAAAAAAGTGGAGAAAGAATTGGGATGCAAACATAAAATCACTCTTCCATGCTTCAAAAATCCTGAAGAGTGCATCTGCCGAAAGAAAGTTGACGTTGAGCTTCCATGTGGACACACCAAGACGGTTCCATGTCGCACTGTGACTGCAGGATTGGAAAGTGTGCGTTGCAATGTTAAAGTATCACGGATGTTGCCTTGCAATCACGAAGTGACCCTTTCATGCCATATAAAACCTGAGGAGTATCGCTGTCAGGAGGAGATCGAAATCACGCTCTCTTGTGGACACGATAACCTTATGAAATGTGCCGATTCACGGGATGAACGGCAAAGAGAAAATTGTAACACAAAGGTGACCAAAACACTTCCTTGCGGTCATGAAAAGCGGGTGAAATGCTCAGACAAACCTGAAGAGGTATGGTGTGATGCTCCTTGTAAACGCTCTCTACTATGTGAACATCCTTGTCCTAAAAAATGTGGTCAGAAATGCTCTGGTGTCAAATGTGCTGTGAACGTTAGAAAGACTTTGAGCTGTGGATACCACGAGATTAGCTGTCCTTGTTCTAAGGATGTGTCGCAGCATATTTGTTCAAAATCGTGTGAACGAAACTTGACTTGTGGTCATCGATGTCCTGGTAAATGCTTTGAAGAATGCAGCCAGTACGAGTATAAGTGCCGGACTATAGTGATGAAGACTCTCAATTGTGTAGGAAAACACTCCCTTGAAATGTTTTGCAAAGACGACCCATCCACAAGAAAATGCAAAGAACGTTGCAAACGGAATCTGAACTGTGGTCATCCGTGTCCAGGGCTTTGTAGTCAACCGTGTGGAAGTATAAAGTGTACGCTACAAGTAGAGAAGACACATCGCTGTGGTCACAAGGAACATTTAAAATGCTTTCAAAGCAAAAATGCAATCTGCAAGGTACTTTGTCAGCGCCGAATGAAATGTAAACACAAGTGTAAAGGTCTCTGTGGTGAGCCTTGCTCGAAATATCCTTGCCACGAAGTTGTAAGTAAAACACTATCGTGTGGTCATAACGTCAAGATGCCTTGTAGCTTGTCTGTTGACGATGCTCAGTGCCCTGTTCCATGTAGACAAAAGCTGCCGTGCGGTCACCAGTGCTCTGGAACATGCGGCGACTGTAAGCAAAAGGGATCGCACGAAATGTGCCAAAACCCATGTAACCGTCTTCTGGTTTGTTCACATCGCTGTCGAGCATTGTGCGGTGAGCCTTGCCCACCGTGTACCAGAAATTGCGGTCGACGTTGCCCTCACAAAAAATGCAGCCAGCAATGCCTGGAGCCATGCAATCCATGTGGGAAAACATGCACCTGGATTTGTCCTCATTACACCTGCAAAAATACGTGTGATGAAGAGTGCGACCGTCCTCGATGTGACGCACCCTGCCCCAAGAAGCTCCCTTGTCGCCACCCTTGTATTGGTCTGTGTGGAGAGAACTGTCCCACTGTGTGTGCTACTTGCCAGGCCGAAAATTTCTCTTCGATAATTGGTGGTCAAACGGAAAAAGCAGAATCCAGTAGATTTCTACAGCTTTTTGATTGTGGTCACATAGTGAAGGTCGAAGAGATGGATACGTGGATGTTTCGTGACTGGGGAAGTGATGTTCAACTCATTCATTGCCCCAGATGCTCCACACCGATCACCTTTAGTTATCGATATGGAAACATTATCAAGAGGATACTAAAAAATACTGAAAAAGTTAAGGCACATATACGCCAGCTTGGAAATGAAACTGCCAGAGAGGTCAGGGGCCTTGTGGAAAAGCTACATCGATGTCAATTTGACCTGCAATCGATGACGTTCCCCAAACCCATACTAAACGCGTTTTTTCAGAGAGCTTCAAGGCAACATTACAGGAGGCCAGTCAATTTTCGTGTTCCCCCGATGAACTTTATTTCTTTAATGTACGTTCTTAGAAATCATCTGATTGTTATGCAACAGATACAGACCGGTCAATACAGATTACAACACGCGAAAAAGCCAACGGCAAATTCAGAAGAGTCCGCACCTGTCTTGAAACAACAAATCGACAAAATCAAAGATTCCCTGACAGAGATCTCAGAGTACCTAAAGATTCCTGAGTGGGAGTTGAGAACCCTTAACCAAGTGTATGAGTACACAAGGAAGTTGGCGCTTTTCGCTTCAATTCTAGAAGCCAAATTCAAGGCAAAGAATAATTTCTCTACGAGTGGACAATTTTTCTTGAAAAACGTTCAAGAAAAATTTGATTCGTTTATTCAAGGATCTAATGAAGCCCTAGAAATTAACTGGTTGGAAAGAATCGCCGCTGAGGTGAGGAAAGAGGTAAGCCTCCTACCACCACCCAAGGAAGAACCCAAAGACTTTGAGAACTTTCCAGGTTTTAATAGTGACATATGGAGAGTATGTGAACATCGTGAAGTGGTTTTCACCAAGTCACTCATGCGAGGTGGACAAAATATTACTGAGGTGCACGGAACATGCAAAGAGTGCGTCGACTTCGCAACAAAACAAGAGAAATGAAGGCGAAGCAAAGTGGAGGGTTTCTTGGTGAACTAACGCCTTCGCCTTCTTGAAGAATGTGTGGAACACTCTATCTGAAAAAAAATCATTACACTTAAACTGAAAGACCTGAAAAAAAAAACAACTCCGGATACCTTAAAACCCGCGTATAAGAGCCTAGATTTTTCCAACTTAGCCTAAATAGGTTCTTAATTTGATAGGGGCACTATCCGTCAGCACAGATAACTGCTACAGGGCATACACTCTAAATCAGAAAGATCTGTTTTAGCCCTAAAAACAGGGCCGTTTCGGTGAGTAAAATACAGTCCTATTTTTGGATCTAATTTGGCTCCCTTAAATCAGGGCCAATACAGTCCAATTAGCTAGGGCTGATTTGGTCCCAGGGCTGAAATGGGTCCTACCGTGGGCTGGAATAGCCTTTTGATAGAGCTTTTTTGGCCTAAATTGTGCTCAAATGGCTCCAAGAAGGGCTGAATCAGACTTTGGCCTGCAGGGCTGAATTGACACTTTGGGGCTGAAACAGATCTTTTTAATTTACAGTGTAGTATGTGATATGAAATATACTTTGTTGCATGAAATAACTATCTAGAAGACAGTTTCAATGTGCTTCAAAAACACTGCGACTTTGAAAGTGAGAGAGACACATGGATCTGTATTTTCAATACCGTATTTCCTCTAATAATAGCCGCGGGCGATTATTTCTTTCTTTGCCTTATAAGGGGGCGATTATTCGAGAGAGGCGATTGTTTCAAATATTGCTACTGGAAGCCGTGCCCTAAATATTTGTTTTATTATCCCATTAAATAATAATCACATCAAATGAACTGACCATGAGCTTTCAAGAGTTCCAAATTGGGTTCCTTGATAAATTTACAGAGCTTGAATCATCACTGATCAGTTTTCGTGGATCAGATTCCCCTTCACCCTTCAACTTGACAGGGAGGGTACGAAAGAAAGAGAAGATGGCGAGAGGGGTGGGGGCGATTATTTGAGGGAGGCGATTATTTCCGAAATATTTCCTTCAAAGGAGGGCGATTATTCGAGGGAGTCGCTTAACCGAGGGACGGCTATTATTCGAGGAAATACGGTAATTCCATTGTGTAATCCAGTATTGGCAAAGACATGATATGGTTTTCATTTTAGTCCATTCTTTAAATCTTACTGACTCAAAGCTAGACTAAAATTTTTTTTCTGTATTTTCATCTGTGCATTCATCTTTGGAAAATAAGAATCTATTGAAAACTCTGGGCTAAATAGAATCTTACGAAAAAAGGGTTTAAAATGAAAATATTAGCCTAACAGGTTCTTAAATTTTAGGTTCTGATATACGGGTTTTTACTATATATTTCTTACGAACAGTGATAGGGCACTGAAAATCAGGTTCAGAAACAGACAAAATGAAAGCAGGCCAGCAAACAGCACAAAGTTCCATGAACATGTGTTTGGACGGTGATAAAATGTGTTAAAAATAAAAAAAATCATTTAATAAAATTGTCGACCAAGAAACGATTTATCTTCAGAGGATAAAAGGGACAATCGCTTTATCCTCTCTTGGAAACCTTATGATGGTTGTCGCAAAGTTTTCTGTCACTGTATTAACAGTATCCCTTTCTAAGACAATTGAGATTTCAGTTTCTGAATGCAAAACAGAAAAGGAGCTGATAATTCCTACCGCAAAAGAAGGAGGCCTTCAAAGGTGCAATGACTGATCGTCCTGAAAAATGAAAAGCAGCGGACAACTTGCACGGAGCTAACAACCGAGGTAACATCCAGTCAGTACCAAGGGCAGTTCATCTTTCTCATGAACGAGAATCTCGTGAAAATGTAAAAATTGTATAAAGGTTACAACTTTCCAGATTTTGGACAAAACCCATATAAGGAACAACAGAAGATTTTTGGTTTCTTTGGGATAAAAATCAACGTTTCGTGAAAAGATTATGGTAACATTTTCCATTTGTCCTAATCAAGGACAAAACTAAGAATAGATGTAGCAACCACGAAGCAATATCAGAAATATATTTTGTTCCCTCAGTTATCGCATACAGAATAAGACGCTTAGACGATACGTGTTTTTACTGAATGCTTGTCCTAATGAAGACTACGTAGAATAATATTCCTGGCAGTACGCTTTTATTGACCTGAGAAGCAGAGCAGCGTTACCAATCAGGATAATCAGGTGGTAAATATTAAATAAAATTTTAACACCTAACAAAAAATGTTAAGCCAGGAAAAATGGCGTTCTGCATTTATCTCCTTTCCCATAGCCTGGCCTTTCATAGCATTAGAAGCCTACCTTACAGATGTATCTTACCGGCAATAGGTTATGTAAAACCTTGTAAAAAAACAATCCTGCTTGGAAGTCAAACGTCTTATTATTTGTGTCATGTAAGTGGGCATTTTGTTTTGAGACAAAAACTGCTATAAGTTAAGAATTCGAGTAGTCCCCCGTTTTGCCCAGGGATAGTTAAACGGAACGCAATACCTGAGTGCTTGTGTCGAAGGTGGATCGCTAGGCCCTGAGATACGAGGACCGTCATGACATGACAGTGTTACTAATTGCGTGTAAAAATGGAAACCCCTGAGAAATAGGTGGGTTGCAGCAAGTTTATCAGTGCTGTAACAAAAATGGGAGACGGTATGGCCTATTGTCACGAAATCAATCTCGAACCGATGGAACATAGGCATCAAGCATTTTTTCACACTGAAAAAATCGTCTCTCTAAGCAAATTGACTCTCTGAAAAAAATTCAAATGGCAGTCTCTCCTTTTTTTCTGACTAACTGTAAATCTAGAGGCGGCCTAGCAATTAGTACGAGTCGTAAATGGTAAAACTGTCAATGTCCCAGGGGGTACTTGGATTAATTTTTGCTTGGTATGTGTCGCTGGCCTCTCAGAGCCCCTACCCCATCCAGCGGGACACCCCTATTATCCTCTTATAGGGAAGTACCCCCCGGGGTCAATGTATCTGATGGGCAGCCAAGAATAACGTGAGCTTTAGTTACAACTGATATGATCAAGCTTGTGTTCCACCACTACGAAATTGAACAAAGCACTCCCTAAGTGATTCCGTGGCTAAAGATAGCCCACATGTTAAATGGTTATTGTATTATAATATTTCAAAACAGTAGGCCAAGTCTTTCGTAACTTAGGGTGTTCAAGCAAATATAAAGGAAGAAAAATCAATAATTCTTCATTTCTTGTTTCCATTGAAGCTTCAACAGACATGAACGAATTAAAGGACAATGTTCTTGCGGACAAAATCCTTTTTTTAATGCGAAACAAGTACGAATAAGCTAGCTTCCCAATCAAAATAGAGACGGTGCACAACGTTCAATTTGTCTAGGCCCGTCACCACTGAAAATGTTACGGAAGTGAAAGAGCAGAACTGAACTGACATAATTCTAACCAGGAGATGGCAAGCACCCTAGCGCGGGTACCCTTTAATGTGCGGCCCCAAAGGGTATGGTTTTGGGGCCTACACGGATATACACTTCGCCCATTTTGGTATGAAATCGGGTATGGTTTTCGAAAGTACGAAAGCGTATGAAGGTAGTTATCGATTCCATTCCAGATGAATAGGAATGAAATAGAAATATGCGAATTCGAAATGCATTTGAAGAATTATTTTCTTTGCGCTCTAATTTAAGAAATGATGACATAATTTCTGCCTAAAGGCGTGGTCTGAAAACGGGTATAGATTTTAGAGGTCTGGTCTGAAAACGAGTGTGGAAAATGACATTTTTTGGTCTGAAATGGCCGGTCAGGATTTGGAGAACCAGGAGACACACCCCCACCAAGAATTCCCAGTAGTCCCCCCCCCCTCCTTCCTGCAGGAGCAAGCCATGTGGAAATAATTAAATCGATTTCAAATGTTGTTCAATCAGCCCTGACGTTAATTTCAATACCGTAAATCCCCTATATTTCAAGCCCATATGAAGGGGGGTCTTAATAGAGACGGGGGTCTTGGATAAAGGTATCAATTCTTCATAAAGAACTGGAATACAAAGTGGAAAAGCTCAAGTACAAGACGTTTTAGGTCATGTAGCCGAGGATCAGAATCAAATCCGATCTTCCAGTTGGTAAGTAAACCATCTTGCATCAGTCCACACGAAGTTTTACAGTCGTGATTGATTAATACAGTCTATCATTTATCAGTGAAGGATAAATGGGGGGGGGGGGGGGGGGGGCTAAATAGAGAGTGGGGGCTTGTTAACTTTCTTCCCCTGAAAAGGGAAGGGGGGGCTTATTAGAGGGAGGGGGCTTATTTAAGAGGGGGGCTTAATAGAGGATTCACGGTACCTGTATTCGCGTTCGCATCTCTTCTCCTTCCCCAGCCACGACCTCTTCCTCTGCCATAATTTTCCCTGCATGGATCAAGTTCATTGAAGGCAAACCTGTACTGTACCCCACTATGCTTTAATTATGGTGACAATATAAGTTTGTTTTGCAGTAAAAGCTAAGAGAAAAACAGAGCCACTGGTTATCCTTTAAAAAGAATTCCACGAGCGGTAAAATGTCCGCCATGTTTTGCCTGTTTCTCAGAATTTCAGGAAGTGCTTCTGAGAATCAAGTTTTGATGCATGATTGGCTGATACGATTAGAGCTAGTTGTCAGTTTGAAGCCCAAGCGAAGGGGAAGAACGGATAGGACCATTCTCAAATGGTTTATGGAAATGTAAAAACAATAATCATTAAATTCATTTGGACGCATTTTTATAGCGCATACGGTACGCGCATACGGCATCGTAAGACTGGTTTCAACATTATCTATCGCTGGTTCCTTAAATACTGGCAAGTAAACGTTGGATGTCACAAAACTGACGCTTGCCTGCGACATGCGTTGGACTTGCATCCCATCATCTATAATTCCGCTGTCCAATTACAATTTTCCCTCATTGGTTTGTATGTCAACATCTGCTTTGAATCAGCAATTTTGGAGACAGTTTCTCGGAATACAACTGGATACTTCAATCGCCATTGCGATTTTAAGGAAGCATTTTCACATTATTTGCTCAACAAGAATTGGACAGTGGCGAAAAGGAAAACTGAGGCCTACTGGCTTCCTCAAGAGCCATTTCTTGGCGGCTAGTACAGGTATGAAATTTTTTAATTCAGCATATTTCCTTTGCGTTTGCCTTGAGAGGATGAGTACGAATCAGGAATGAACAACAGGTACATGTATGTCGGAAAGACATCAGCTTTCCATTTTGTTTCACTGAAATGATCGGACTGATCTGCTTCGCCTTACTTTTGATTTTGTTTTCCAACATCCTCGTTTAAATACTTCCGGCGTTTAGGACTGATGTGCTTGTCTTTCTGCATTTTAAAATCGAGCAATAACCTTAAAATTGATTCTATCGAGTCTTTTATTCCACAGTGACGAGAATTTCCTTTCTTTTGAAAAGGTACTCTTAATAATCTGTTATACAGCCTTTGTGCAGAACACTCGATGAGCTCAAGAAATATTACGCACAAGGTTACATGTGGTAAAATCATGTTGTGTCTCGTATTTAGAGCCTTTTCCTTGAACATCACTACCGCAGATGCCTTTTCTCTATTAATTTTCTCTCGCTTGTCTTCACAAATCTGTTTTGTTGCTTTATATTTTAACATGTCGCCACTGCTTTGTTCTACTGTAACTGGACCCCGACTGGGCCATAGGGAAGTAAAGTATATTAATCTGGGGTACTGTTTAAACTTATAAGATCTTCCTCGGGTTATTCTGCATCACTACTATCCATAGCAGTCGACATAAACAAGTTCAGCAACAGAACAAATTAAGAAATATTCAGTATTATAATATTCGCTCCATAGTTCAGTGAGTGTATGACTGAATCATTTCATAGTCGATCATGCCATGAAAAGCTATATGGAGACTGCCATGAATTACTTGCCCTTTTGCGAGCAGACAAAGAAATAGGGAAGGAGCAGCTTCTCAATTTTCACTGCCAAATAAGGTCAAATACAACGATAACATACCACCATCATGCACGCTCTGTTCGCGTGCAAAACTGAACTTTTGACTGCAAACTGCTTCGTTCTTTGACACTGTAATTTATTCGGTAAACTTGATGTACTTATCTGTCATGTTGTATTTTAAATGACATTTACTTTTGTTTTGTTTTTAGCCTACAGTTTATTGGATCTTATTTTATGGGAGGCCATATGTTCAAAAGTGGTACGAATGCTCGATTGATGATCAAAATCACGATCGCTATCGGATTGAGTTCTTCGATCGGTCGTTGAGAATGAAGATATTTATAGTTAATATTATCGATTAATTAATGAGAACCACGATCGCTATTATCTAAACAGGGTTTGTATACTAGAAACACAATCGCTGTGGTCGGAAGAAAGATCGGTAATGAGCTCTGAAGATCTAAAGGTCCGAAAAGACGAGATGTCGATTGGTAATCCAGAATGGCAAATGCAACAATTGAAATTATCGATTTTGGCGAACAACTCAATCATAGCGATCGTGATCTCGATCATCAATCGAGCATTCGTACCACTTTTGAATCATATGGCCTCCCATATTAATTAATACATACACAACTAGTGATTCTGGTATTTTAAGCAGTCTTATTGGTTTAATTTGTAATTGGTTAACCTTCCCACTCAAAGTTTTGATTTTTGGTTTTCCAGTTCATTTGTATAGTTGATATTATCGCTGATGTAACGTTCACAACTTCTTTCGAGGCTAAGCGGTACGCTATACTGCTATAAGCATGCAAGTAAAGGAGAAAAGAAAATCTCCTGGCAGAAGCAGAAAGGCTCTTGGGTGGGGAGGGAGGAGCGTTGCGTGACGACACTAAAAACGGTTGTGTAGCAGTCTAGGGTTTACAAATGTAGTAGGAAACTCCAATTTTTCCACTAAGTTAGCGATTTCATGCAAAGGGCTGCAAATTTCCTCTCGGATGGACGAGTAATTTAGAACTCTGATGATTCCTTTTGTACTACTGTCTGCCATTTCAGCCGCACATGCTGTGTAGTAATCCCCCAAGAGAAGAGGAGAGGATCAACCCACTGACTGTACAAGTTTATTCAGCTAATTTCTTACTCTACGGATAAACGTTTGTCGATACAGCACAATGGCTTCCAACAAAGGCAAAGGGAAAAAGTCTTTCAATAAACGCAATAGGGATTCTAATGGTAGGTGATAGGTTACCATATCAACTATCATATATAGAGCTTATACAAACCAGGGGGACAGCGCGAGATTTGGAAGTTGTACGCAAGCGAAGGAGAAGAAAAGTTGTAGCGACGAAGGCGGCCTAACCTAGGGGTGACTTAAGGGCATACTGCCCCCGAAAATGTTTCAATTTATGGTCTCAGAAATACCCTTCCAGCGGTCTTCTAGAGACATTTTCAGTAAATTAATAAGCAGGAAAATGCAGTAGTTAGTTGTTTGTTTTACCCATCTCTCGTGTTCTTGGTAAGGTACAGTGTTTAAGGAAAAAATAGGCCAGTGACCTCATCAGAATTATGGAATAATAAACAGTAAAAGAGATACCGTATTTCCTCGAATAATAGCCGTCCCTCCACTAATCGCCTCCCTCGAATAATCGAACCCCCCGCCCCCCACCCCTCTCGCCATCTTCTCTTTCTTTTAAAACCCTCTCCCTGTCAAGTTAAAGGGGAATCAGATCCAGTAAAACTGAACAGTGATAATTCAAGCTCTGTAAATTTATCAAAGAACCAAATTTGGAACACCTGAAAGCTCATGTTCAGTTTATTCGATGTGATGATTTTTTTATTTAATGGGATAATAAAACAAAATACTTAGGGCACGGCTTTTAATGAGAAATATTTGAAATAATCGCCGACTATTATTCGAAGAAATACGGTACTAACACAAAGACGCCAATACAGTGCGAAAAATGTATCAGTAATCCCGATTTAATAATAAAAAAAGGATATTTAAACAGGCGTACATGCGTATATGGACGCTACGCTTCTGCAAACTTGCAGGACCGTTCTACGCTGCAACGTTACTGTGTCACACTGTATGTGAAAAGTAAAGTGTTCTTCTTTCAATTTAAAAAATGTGTCAATTCATTTTAGGATGACCTATTTAAAGGATTGATGAAGTAGATACATGAATAGAAAGTGACAAATTGGGATCGCGAAAATTACTTTTGGTTAAGATGGGGTCTATAATTAGCTATACAATAGACCATAATGGGGTAGGGGCTCTGAGAGGCCAGCGGCACAAACTGACAGCAAGGGGAGAAATCACTGTACAGTGGATAAGTATTGGACAAACCAATTGTATCATTCACTGGACAGAGATCATGGATAGCACTGACGACAAAGGACAGTTCAAAAGCCGTACATGGCCCGCATCGACCGCCAGGACATTCTTCTTTACAGACTAGTGAGCCAGTCCCGGTGTAAGCCCTCTTTGAGAGCATAAAACAGCTGTAGAAACTGTAATCCACTGTTGTCCTCTATGTACCAAATTATCTCATGATAGGGTTGGTCATTCTGAAATCATGTTTCGCGATATATGTTTATAATGTATTTTAGAAACCGACGAACCACGGGAACAAGCCCAAGAAGGAAACGAAAACCCAGCAACAATTCAAGGCGCCTGCGGGACTTCTGCAAATGCAAACCGAGGTAACTGATGTAACGCACCTTAAAACATGAGGGAGCTTTAGCAACGACGACGTCGACGGCAACGAGGACGTCAAAAAAGCAATAGGTTTATATTAGCAAAACAACAACTTTGCACGTGCATCACGCTTTTTTGTACATTTCTTTACCGTCCTTGCACAACTACGACGTGAAAATGTCTAATTGCAAGTATTATGGAGGACGTAAGCAAGCGACGACGAATCTCTTTCTCTCTCTAAACTTGAGTGCGGTTCTTAAGAAATCAACTCCAGGGAAATTCGCCTACACTTGCCATTTTCAGCAAATTGGAATAAACGCGACAAAGATGGAAAAAACGGGAATTCATTTTAAAACTGACGTTTTCACTGCCGTTGCCGTCATTGATGCTAAAGCTCCCTATGGATTCAAAAGGAAGAGACCGGCATCAAGGCCAAACTTTTAAACAGTGTGGATTGTTTGGAGTCAAGAAACTGAATATCAATAACCCGTCTTGATGGATTTTGGGTGTAAAGAAAATCTGCTATTTGTTTAGAGGTCCTTTAAAAGTAACAATTACTGAACTCAGCTTTCGTATCATCTGAAGAATCATAGAGATCGAGGAGGGTGTTTCCGCCTTAGCGATTTTATTATTCATTCAAAATAATTCATAGTTTAAAAACAAGCTAAAACATGCTTGTAAACCTCTATCGATGTTGAGTTCACCTTTGATAGCACATGTTTATCGGCAAGTTTAGGAGACTAGGGACTAGATATAAAGGGTTGTTCAGTGCTGCAAATATTCTACAAATAGCAGAGATTGTCTTCTAGCTGTTTATGCTGTGTTCTTAGCCAAACGTTCGCCTATTTCTCCCTTGTGAAACGAGTAAAATATTCCGCCATTTTGTATCACTACCAAAATAACTGAACCTCGTCCCCAGATTTCCTCGGTTAACGGTTCAATAATTTGGCAATTTTGCTGCACGATTGACGTCATCGGTTCAATATCGCAAAATTCTTTCAAATTTGGTCAACGGTAGCTGGTTATGATGAACATGCGTATACTTTAAGCCAATCAGAATCAGAGAAATATTTTGGATGAATAATAACAGCGGTTATCGCATCTTAGAGCTGCTCTCTCTAGACTTGAATGCTTGAGGCTTTACCTCGGAGTGAATAACATACCGAGAAAACCTAGGCCACTTTTTTGTCAAAGACAAAGTTACAGCGGCGCTGTAACTTTTGAATAGAAATTCTTGAGTTGGTGACATTTGCCAACCATTGGTCTTCATATACCAGTGAAAGAAGTTTATACGGTTCGATAGGAATTACGTGCGAGAACCTATGCAGAAGTTCGTGTTTCTCTGGGTTACCGATATGCAGAGTGTCCTTCAGAAGAGCAGAACATAACGGATATTTCCAACTCAAGCACTAAAATTTAGTCCTCAAATCCCGTCCCGTGATATTCGCCATGTTTTTTTCGTTTTAGTGTGCATTGAGTCTCTCTTTCTTTTATTCAGAAGTTGACCATCTCAACAAACAAGGTAACAAAGGACGCGGGCGAGGAGCACCGTTGAGGGATGGAAAGGAACGGGTGACGTCATCAAAAGGAAGAGGAAAGCATTCAAGTGAGAGAAAATATAAACTACCTGCTTGGAACAATCTCGTCATACGGCATTTGATTGTTTCTAACTCCTGAAATTCACTAATTCTATACGCTGCACTTTTTGAGGCTTAAGTATGCCAATTACAAAACAGTGAATCCACAGGATTCGCTTGCAATGTTCAGGAAGTCCATTGATTCTCCATAAGTCAAAAGCAATCTACAGTAACCTTCGACAGGAATACAGTATGTATTTGTTATCTTATATCTGCGCAATCCTTTAATGTACTTAGTTAATACCTCCGTTCAGTCTGACAAGCCAGGACCAAACTGGTCTGTACAAGGCTCTTTGATTCCCTGGAAGAAGGTTGAGTGCACTTTGCTGTGATGAAGTTATGAATATATAAAAATCATAAATGTGAACTGCGGGGTGAAGAATTATATAAAAGTAGATCATCCCAGATCATCACATTGCTTGTGAGTCACTTAGGAAATAATTGCTTTTTTAATACAGATAAAACAAACCAAGCTCAAAGACCTGGGACACCAGGTCCCGTGAACAAAAATCCTGGTTCATCGGCACAACAGAATAGACGGCCCTCCGCACGTGAAGTGTTGCGAGAGAAAAACGCCTTCTTCGACCCCAAGGCTTTAAAATCGAAGGATAATACAGAGATAGTACACACGCTAAACGAGGGCATACTTCATTTAAAGTTCCTTCTTCGAACAAAAGATCAGAAGCACAACAACGACGAATTCATCTGTGATCTCACTTCTACTCTGGGAAAGGCCTGCAGCGTTCCACCAGGCGAAAATCTTAACCAGATTCTGGCCACACTTAAAGGCTCCGCTTTCTTTAACTCAAAAATTCCCAGTTTACTTGATCGCCTTCAAGATTCAACGGCCTTAAATGACCAATTATCTCAACAAAGGTTCATTGAGCATCTCATTGAAATCTTCATGAAGTATCTGACACATTTGCCTAGTTCATATGCTGACCTACCTTACGCCCAGTTGAAAGCAGCCTTAGATCAGTCAAGTGTTGATAAGAAAGAAGAGCTACAGGCAAAGTTAGATGAATTTAAGCAAGCCAGAAATGACGTCATCAGAGGAGAAAGACAGAGGCATGGGAAACGCTTTGTTAACAGGGCGGGGGAAAAGCCACCGAACGACTTTAGAGACATGCCAATTTGTCCCGAGACCAAAGAAATCACAACTCAAGAACGATCTTTTTTACGCAAGAACATTTCACAGGGAAGGTACGACAACGCCGAGCACTACCTTGATGTTCAATTTCGGCTGCTTCGAGAGGACTTTCTTGAGCCACTAAGAGAAGGTATTCGTGAAATTGTCCTAAATATACCAAGACATCAGCGCAAACAATTGATGAAAAACTACCGCAGCGTAGAAATTGTAGGCAAGGAGTTCACGTGGTCTGGGATCACTCATCAAGTCCAAATCGATGTTTCTGGCTTAGATACCAGCAGGTGGGCACATTCCAAAAGACTCTTATATGGTTCATTCTTGTGTCTTTCAAAAGACAACTTTAAAACGATGCTTTTCGCGACGGTTTGTGATCGCGATCCAAAGAAAGTGAAGAAGGGACGAATTGAAGTCCGATTTATCGAAAATCAAGACGTTTTTGGGATCGAGAGAAGCAACTGCGTTTACCAAATGGTGGAGTCCCCTGCATATTTCGAAGCCTATCGATACGTTCTTAAAGGGTTACAGGAATTAGACGAAACAACCTTGCCATTTCAAAAGTATCTGGTCGAGTGCAGTGGACAAGTTGACCCACCAGAATATCTAAGGCGCGATGAGAGTGAGCAGCCAGTTTATTATGACCTTGGCAAGGCCCTTCAGATGCTGTATTTACCAAACACCGCATCAACTGTACCTGTTCTGAGGCCTGAAGCTTGGCCCTCCGTTGAAGGACTTCCTCTCAACAAATCGCAACTGGAAGCGTTAAAGACGGCAATTACAACCGAATTTTCTGTTATCCAGGGTCCACCAGGGACAGGAAAAACTTACGTTGGTGCCAAAATTGTGCGTTGCTTGCTCGATAACAGACGTGCTTGGGATCCTCATCAGACATCACCAATGCTGATGGTTTGTTACACAAACCATGCGCTTGATCAGTTCTTGGAAAAGGTGCTGGAATTTTTACCTAGCCGAAAAATAATTCGTGTCGGAGGAAGGTCCAAGAGCGATAAACTTCAGAACTGCAACCTGAAAAAGTTTACTTACAGATACAGACTGAACGGCAAACGTGAAGAAGTGAGGGAGAAGTTGAGGCAAAACGACAAAGAAATGAAAATGTTAAAGCAACAGCTTGCAAAAGCTGACCGCAAACTTTTAGATTTCGAGGACGTGGAACAACTAATCAATCCGGCACATTTACAGCAGCTGTGTAACGCTAAATTTCCATCCAAGGTGGCTAACGAGAGTCGCACTCCGAGCAACACTTTCAAGTTGTGGCTATGCAACAACAAAGAGATGGCTTGCAATCAAAAGGCAGAGGCACCAACCCATGAAAACTGTGTTGAAAGTGAAGAAAAGGAATTGTTTTATGACCCAACTATGTTCACAGAACCACAAGATGAAAGTGAAACATCCCTTGGAGAACCTTTAGCAGCAGTTATTGTAACGGCATTTGACGTAGCTAAACCCGATTTTCAGCAGGCGATGAAATTCTCAGAACCATTAGAACCTTTAACAGCGGTTAATGTATCAAACGAAGTAGCTAAAGCCGATCTTCAGCAGAAGATTAGCATCTCAGAGCAAAGAGAGGTAAACAAAAACTTGTACGAGGGTGAATTACTAAGTGATTTGTCAGAGGAACAAAGAAGTACCTTCCTGAGTGAACAGATGGAAATCAGGGCTTATCAAGACGTTTCTCAATTAAACAACAGTTGTTTGGAACATACGGCCTCAAAAGAAGGTGTTGATTTCATTCAAGGGACTGAAAACCTAGAAGTAGAGGGCAAACCTAGTGATGGAAATGCTGATGAAAAACGAGAGGCGGATGAAGAAACTATTGCAATAGAGAGGGAAGCGGATTTGATACAGCAACAAAGATGGATAGAGGGTGATGAAGATCTTCTGCTACCTATATCAAAAGAAACATGTGGCTTACTGAGTGAAGAACAACAAAAACGAGGGACAAATAAGGCAAATGACGAAGACGAATGGACACTTGTCATGCATAAGAAAAAAGGCCAGTCACATTTCTGGATGCCAAATGACGCAGATAATTCTAAAGAGGACGGCAAATTGGATGAGGAAACGGGAGGAACAACGTCTTCAAAGAGAAAGAAGAAAAGAAGGAAGAAAAACAAGAAAACGAAAGTTATTACTGAGGAAAAAGGCCAGTCACATTTTTGGACGCTAAACGACGGGGAAAATTTTGCAGAGGACGGCAAAGTAAATGATGAGGAATCAAGGGAAACAATGTCTTTAAAGAAAAACGTTATTACGGAGGATATTAACTCTATACGTAAAGACCTAAGCAAAAGAGAAATGATGTCCACCGAGGAAGCGTTTGGCATTCAAAGCATCTGGGATATGTCACAATCAGATCGACTCCGACTATACCTCTTCTGGATTGAAAACTACCGTGAACACTACAGGGTAGAAATTCACCAAGCTGAACGGGCATATGAACAGCTTTGCGAAGAATTAAAGGAAGTCCAATTTGAGGAGGACGAACAAGTCATCCGTCAAGCGACCGTTGTTGGAATGACAACCAGTGGGGCGGCTAGATATCATTCAGTTCTTCAAAGGATAGCTCCTAAAATCGTTGTTATCGAAGAAGCTGCCGAGGTGATGGAAGCCCATATTATCACTTCTCTTTCGCACAACACCAAACACACAATTCTCATTGGAGATCACAAACAACTCCGCCCCAAAGCGACTGTTTACGAATTGGCCCGGAAGTACAACCTGGAAGTCTCACTCTTTGAGCGAATGGTATTGAACAGCATGGATTGTAAACGCTTATCTATACAGCATCGCATGCGTCCTGAGATTGCCACATTAACAAAGAGAATTTATGATCATGAAATTGTAGATCACGATTCAGTTTGCAATTTCCCGCCAATATCTGGCCTTTGCCACAATCTCTTCTTCATTGATCACTGCCAACCCGAGAAACTAATAGGAGGTTTACAGAGTTACTCTAACAATCACGAGGCTGAATTCTTAGTTGCCCTTTGCGAGTACCTTCTACTCCAAGGATACGAACGAAAGCAGATCACTATTCTAACCATGTATACTGCTCAGTTGCTGCTTCTTCAAGAGAAAATGCCACGACGAGCTTTCGAAGGAATTAAAGTGTGTGCAGTTGACAACTTTCAAGGTGAAGAAAACGACATCATTCTTTTATCGCTAGTAAGAAGCAACTCTGAAGGTCGCATTGGCTTCTTAGGCGACTCCAACAGAATCTGTGTAGCGTTGTCACGTGCCCGCCAAGGCTTTTACTGCATTGGAAACTTCAATCTGCTGACAAGCCAATGCAAGCTTTGGAAGGAGATCTGTGATGATTTAAAGACAAAAGAAGCCATAGGGGACAATCTACAGCTGATTTGCAAGAGACACGGCAATGTAACGAATGTAAGATGGGCACGCGAGTTGAAACAGTGCGAACTTGGAGGATGTACAATGCCGTGTGGAGACCGCCTAGAATGTGGCCATGCGTGCGAAAAGCTATGTCACGTCTCGTACGTTTACCACGTACGGTGCTACAAAATGTGCTTTAATTCGTGTCCCAGTGGTCACAAATGTCATGAAATGTGTCATTACCCAAGAGAGTGTTCCAAGTGCTCCGTTCTTGTGCGAAAGACGCCTGCCTGTGGTCACGCACAATCCTTAAGGTGCAGCGTTGACCCAGATGACATCTCGTCTGGATTCAAATGCGAGAAGAAGGTCATAAAAATTCTCCCGTGCGGACACAATAATATTATGAAATGTTACAAAGATCCCATCATTTACAGCGACTGCACAAGCAGCTGCACGAAAGTTTTGGACTGCGGCCACACTTGCTCTGAGAGATGTACACAGGAATGCCAATGTGCCACAATGATAGAAATTCAATTGCCATGTAACCACAGGAAACAAGTATTGTGCCGAGAAAAAAATAATTCAATCGTGTGTAAAGAAAAGTGCGAACGAGCCTTGAATTGTGGGCACGCATGCCCTGGAATCTGCCATGAAGAATGTGCAAGGAATTTATGCAAGACCGAAGTTTTGAAAGACCTTCCATGTGGCCACCAAAAAACTGTTCGTTGCGACCAAGATCCCCGTAACGTATTTTGTTCTTCTGTATGTCAACGACTTCTGAATTGCGGTCATAAGTGTCCTTTGCTGTGTGGTCGTGTGTGCCAGGAAATTCCGTGTAAAGAGTTGTGTCAAAAGAGATGCCAAAGAGACCACCCCTGTCAAAGGCAATGCCACTTTGGTTCATCCTGTTATGAGTGCACAGTGCCAGTGAATGCGACGTTCCCCACATGTGGTCACAACGTTAAAGTGCCCTGTTTTATTAACCCAGCTTCACTGACATGCAATCAGTCATGTGAAAGATTGAGAGTCTGTGGACACCCCTGCAAAGACATATGCGGCATAGACTGCGAAACTCGACCATGTCAGGCACCTGTAACCAGGCTATTATCATGCAAACATGTTGTGCCTCTTGCTTGTCACAAAAATACTGAAACGTTCATTTGCAAAACTAAAGTTGAAGTACTTTTGCCATGTGGGCATGAGACTTCGTTGGAATGTCATGTCGTAAAAGCAGGGTTTAACGATGTTTTATGCATAGAAAAGGTAGGAAACGAATTGCGTTGCGGCCATGAAGTCAACCTTCCACAGTATTGCTTCCAAGAAAAGGTGGAAATCACACTTTTTTGCGGACGCAAGAAGTTTACAACATCCTCTAGGAGGCAAGAGCAATTTCAGAGCGGAAGATGTAACGCAAAGGTGAAGAGAAGACTACCTTGTGGTCATGAAAAGGAGATGCAATGTTCAGATAAAGCAGACAGAGTATTCTGCGATGAAAAGTGTGAACGCATTCTCCCATGCAAACACCCATGCGGAAAAAGATGTGGTGATGACTGTGCAAGCTTTAGATGTGCTGTCTGGGTTAAAAAGGTTTTGAGTTGCGGGCGCCATGATGTCAGTTGCTTTTGTTCTGAGGATGTTTCCCAACGTATTTGTTCAAATCCGTGCACTCGCAGTTTGCCTTGTGGCCACCAACAAATTGTTCGTTGCTCCCAAGATCCCCATACCGTATTTTGTTCTTCACCCTGTCAAAGACAGCTTATTTGCGGTCACAGCTGTCCTTCTCCGTGTGGCCGTTTGTGTCAAGAAGTTCAGTGTAAAGAGTTGTGTCGAAAGAAGTGTCCCAGAGGTCACCCCTGTCAAAGGCAATGCCACTTTGGTTCATCCTGTTATGAGTGCTCAGTGCTAGTGAATGCAAAGTTTCCCACATGTGGTCACAACGTTAAGGTGCCCTGTTTCATTAACCCAGCTACACTGACATGCAATAAGCCATGTGAAAGATTGAGAGTCTGTGGACACCCCTGCAAAGACATTTGCGGCATAGACTGCGAAACTCGTTTAAGCCTGGAAAAGGTGGGAAAAGAATTGCGTTGGGGCCATAAAGTCACCCTTCCATTCTACACAAACCCCGCACAGTATTGCTTCCAAGACAAGGTGGAAATCACACTCTTTTGCGGACACAAGAAGTTTACAACATGTTCTAGGAAGCAAGAACAATTTCAGAGCGGAAGATGTAACACTAAGGTGAAGAGAAGACTACCTTGTGGTCATGAAAAGGAGATGCACTGTTCAGATAAAGCAGACAGAGTTTTCTGCGATGAACCGTGTGAACGCATTCTCCCATGCAAACACCCATGCGGAAACAGATGTGGTGATGACTGTGCAAGCTTTAGATGTGTTGTCGGGGTGAAAAAGGTTTTGAGTTGTGGGCGCCATGATGTCAGTTGCTTTTGTTCTGAGGATGTTTCCCAACGTATTTGTTCAAATCCGTGCACTCGAAGTTTGTCTTGTGGCCACCAGTGTCCAGGAAAATGCTATGAAAGATGCAGTGAGTATAAGTGCCAAATGGTGGTTGTTAAGAATCTACCTTGTGCAGGAAACCACTCTCTGAAAATGTTTTGTAAAGATGACCCCAATATCATGGCATGTCGAGCGCGTTGTGATCGCAAACTAGAGTGTGGTCATCGATGCCCTGGATTTTGTAGTCAAGCCTGTGGAGCAATCATTTGTAGACGTAAGGTGGTGAAGGAATATGGCTGTGGCCATAAACAACAAGTACGTTGCTTTGAACGTAAAACTGTTATTTGCAAAGCACCTTGTCCACGTCAACAAAGATGCACACACAAGTGTAAGGGGTTCTGCGGGGAGCCCTGTTCCAAATATCCCTGCGAAGTTCCTTCGGTTAAGACCTTGCCGTGTGGTCACAAGGTTAAGATGCCTTGTTGCTTATCTGTTGATGATGTACAATGTCCTGCTTCTTGTCAAGCTCAGCTGCCGTGCGGTCACGAATGTACTGGAACCTGTTGGGAGTGCAAGCAAAGGGGATCACATGAAATATGTCAACATCCTTGTAGCCGAGTTCTCGTTTGTTCACACCGTTGTCAAGCAACGTGCGGCAGGCCATGCCCACCTTGTGTTAGAAAATGCTGTCGCCGTTGCCCTCACAGTAAATGCCCCAAACAGTGTTTACAACCATGCAGACCATGCATAAAACCATGTACTTGGATTTGCCCCCATTACCAGTGCAATAATCCATGCGGAGAGGAATGCGATCGCCCTCGATGTGATGCCCCCTGCCCCAAGAAGCTTCCTTGTCGTCACCCTTGCATTGGTCTGTGTGGAGAGAACTGTCCCACTGTGTGCGCTATTTGCCACTCTAAAAAGCTCTGGTCCATGATTGGCCAAGGAAATTTTAAAGCAACAGAAACTACGAGATATCTGCAGCTTTTAGATTGTGGTCATATTGTAAATGTTCAAGAGATGGACGAATGGATGCTGCGTGATATGGGAAGTGATGTCAATCACATTCAGTGTCCTAGATGCTCTACACCGATTACGTTCAGTTATCGGTATGGAAATATCGTGAAGAGGACCCTAAGAAGCATGGAAAATGTTAAGAATCAAATACGTGAAATTGGAGATGAAACCACCAGGTTTACCAGAGAGCTTCTGAGTAAATTGCGTCTCCCCCGAAAAGGAATTCTGACTGTAGTTAGCACACTGTCAGGACTTCCAGGCTCAACGGTGTTGTATAACGTACAAATGCACCACATTCCCTTTGTTTTTGCTCTGAGAAACAGCCTTCTTATCATCCATCAAATTGAGAAAGCATATCTCATTTTGCAAGCAGTTGGAAAATGTCAAGATCAGCTGCAGGTAACGAATCACTCAAGAGCCATCAAAGATGCTTTAGAAAAGATCTCAAATTACCTCACGACCCCTCAGTTTGATTTGGCAACTTTGAGACAATTATATGAACATACAAGAACGTTTACCATTTTCGCTTCCATTTTAGAAGCTCAATGCCAAGTCATCACTTGTGGCGGATCTTTTTCCAGCATTGGGGTATCATGTTTAAAAAATGCTCAAGAAAGATTCGAATTATTCATTAAAGGGAACAGTAATATCCTTCAAAACGATTGGCTAGAAAAAATCGCAGCTTCTTTGAGAAACGAGGTCGGCCTTCTACCCCTTCCACCCGAGGAACCCAAGACGGAATTCAAGAACTTCCCAGGCTATAACACCAGTGTGTGGAAATTGTGCAAACTGCATGGTCAAGTGTATCTTACCACATCATTTATGCGTGAAGGAGAGGATGTGACCGCGATAAGTGGTTGCAGACAATGCGATGGCACAGATGACACTGACGAAAATACTGGATAGGAGTCGGAGGAGTGGCAAGTCATCACGCAGTCATCGGAAAGGAAAACTGTTTTAAGCACAAGTTGCAGTCACGATGACGGCTTTTTAGAAAACCCTGCAAATGAGAGCATTCTCATCAACTTAACAAAGTTTTTACATCTAAAATGCAAACTAGTGGTACCAAACTGATTATTAAAGCCTTCACAGGGCTCGACCAACCCACCGTAAAATTGCGAAAATAAGCCCCCTCCATGTATAACCCCTCCAAATATAGCCCCCCCAAACTCATAACGCAAAAAAAAACCCTCCGATAAATCGCCCCTCCAAATACAGGCCTCCGGGGACTTGTACTCGGAAACTTCCCTCAAATTCAAAATAAAGCAAAGCAAAAACTGCAAAACTTGCTGCAGATTCAGGGCCGTAGCTAGATTTTTGTAACAGGGAGGCATTATCGCGACTGCTGAAGGCACGAGTCCTGTAGGGGGTTCTGGGGGTATTCTCCCTCCCAAAATTTTCAAATTTAGAGGGTCCGAATTGCTATTTTCAGTACTTGCTATGAGATATGTCTCCGAAAAATCGACCTCGAATAAGTGCTTTTTTCTGAGGTCCTATTAAATTGAAACACACCGTATATCCAAGGACTAGTTCACTAAACATTTCACAATACTGCGTGATGAAACCTATAAAAAAATGTCTCCAGTTTGATTTTCGTTCCTCTGGTGTATGTAGTTGGTTTCACGATGAATAAGCATCATTGCGAGGCCACCAGAACGTGTCCGTAGCTTCAGATGACGCAGAGAAGAGAAGGATCTTTCACAAGAAACACTACCAACTGGTGTGGTGAGGAAAATTGTAAGGACTTTGTAGAGTGCTGGGAACTATTTGCACACACGGCAGACCAACCAATTTCTGGGCCATGAAAATGGCAAACTATTGAAAGTCTCAAGAAAACAAATCCATCCACAGAATTAATTTGTCTGGCTCAACAGGTCGAGGAGGGGGGGGGGGGGGGGTGGTAGCTCCTACCCCCCTGCTAGCTACGGCTCTAAAATTACTGACATGAATTTCCTTCCAACTATAAGCTAGCCCAATTGAGATGCATATTTCCCTCCTAGTATAAGCCTAGCTGATTTTGAAACGCAAATTTTCCTCTGTATATATAAGCCCTTCAAAAAGGGCCTTTGGAGAATATAAGCCCCGGGGCTCATTTTCGGAATTGTACGGTATACCATTTATGATTTAACCGGTATTAATTCAGTATTTTCTTGACAAAATGACCCTCTTGCATGAGTAACCTAACAGTTTTAATCCAAAGTAAAGTACAGCAGTAAAAGTTACCGCCAGATCACGCATTACCAAAGCCAGACGTCTCTTAGTAAAGGCTACGTAGAGCTAATCCTCGGTAATCCTAAACTGAAATAGTGGCAAAAATAAACAGAAAAAGAAGCAAATAAATAAATAGGTTACACCAAGAAAGACAAGCTGAAAGTAACAAGCAATAGTATAACAGTTAAGTATATATGGGCGGTTCAGAGCTGATAATGATTTAAAAAGAAATAACACAGGATGATTGCTACGTACTTTAATCATTATTTCTGAATGACCGAAACGATGGTTATTAAGTCAGTAATTCAGCAGGTTGATCCGATCGCTTCTAGAATTGAACTTCCAACAATTTTTTTTGTAGTATATAACGGCAGGAAATCGAATGGCTAACAAATGAAAAACGGAGTTTCTTTCAGGAACGAAGTCGACATCTAAAATTGGAACCAACCAGATTGTGTAGACGTGTTTACTATAGTTGTAGCTTTCGCCTTGATTGGGAAAGACTCCCAGCTGTCATGTTGCTACTACCGTAAAAGGTCCAAAGCAGGACATTACTGTGATGCCTTACTGTTCGCACCATGTACGGGAATCTTGCTTGTGGAATCTGGAATAGTTGAAAATTCTGCTCGTGGAATCCGGAATCCTGGGCTTTTGGAATACACGATACTGCTCAAGGAATCCGGAATACCACCAACGATTGGAATCCAGAATCCTGGTTCCACCAACAAAGACTGGCATCCAGTTCCTGGAATCCGCTGCCTTGAATTCCCTTACATGGGGATGGGGCTATATATTTTGGAAGCAATATGGAGAATGCGAAGACAGTTTCTGTTTTAGTCTCTTCCTCTTGTTCTCCTCTCTTGCGTCAACAGGTGCGTTTTATGGAGGTGGAGGTGGAGGAGTAGGAAAATGACCTGGCATATATAAGGCAGGATATTTTCGATCATATTCAATTAATTTTTTATCATCACGATGCAGTACAACGTGACTATCGTAGTTGTATTAAATGAATCCTCAAAATAGCAGTAGTTTTAGCTTCAAGATACTTTGTTTTTAGCTCAGCCACAAAAACGTACATTTATCAAATCTGACAAAAACCAAGCGCTGGAAACGGCAGGAGCCCACGAGCACTTCCCTTGTGCCCATACAACAGCATTCTTCACAGGCAGGTGTATATAAGATCGATTTTCCTACGAATTTTGAATACAACAATGAAATGTCTTTCAAATCAGTCATCAAAAACCGGAGACTAAAAGATAGTATTTCTGGTGTTTTGATAGCATTTACTTCTTCTTTTTGTAGTTATCGTGCTATGGATGCGCACGCATAACGTACGGTGCCTCAAATTTCGCGGGAAAAAGTGCTCAAAAATGATACTAAAAATAAGGTCAAATAACTGGATTTGTGAAAACGGCATTGCACAAATTTATGGCAGTTGCACCCTCTGGCTCATTGGACTCCTGCTTAAACCATGCAAGTTTCATGTTCAACACCCCCTTCGACCATGGAAACAAATAATTATATAAGGAAAAAATTAATGTTTTTTAATTCTTTGTAAATTTAGTTGAAAACGGAATAAAACCAGAAGCATATAACCCCTTCTGATAAAACTTAATCTTAACCTGTCTTTGTTTTAGTTCGCAGAAATTCGCAGGATGTTACAAAATGTGTTTGAATTTGCTCGTATCCATGATCCACTGCGTAGACTCCCAACCGTCACGTGATGAAGAATGGCCCAAAAAGAGGGAAGAAATGAAAAATGGAATATTCCTGTGAAGGAATACAAGATTTTTCATTGATGATGAAAGAATCCATTTTTATCGCTGGCATTTAACAGCATGATATTGCAATTTGCACTTAGACTTTTAGAAAAGCAAAAGGATTGACAAGTATTTCTTTTTATACAAAACTCACATTCAAATCCAATCTCAGACGCACTAAACACGCTCCACCCTGTTCTGTACAAGTTTCCGAGGGAAAAAATCACAACGGAGACAATATTTTTTTGACCGAAGTGATATATGATGTAGAAAATAAAAGTACTCAATTTCAGCATTAAGGTTAATTATCGATACACACACCATTGAAACACTTCCAACTCCAAGAGTACTTGAAAAAGGGTGTGTTCACGTTGCTGTGCAACGAGTGACGTCCTCGGGCAGCTGTTAGCCTGCGTAAGCATGGCGGTTTTGGTTGGGTGCGCAAAGTAAATAAAAGCGGGCGAGGGCAGAGAAACCGCGAGGAGATTTGGGCCTCGCGGCTTGGCCTCTCGTTCGCGCTCGCTTTGCCCGCGTTTTTGTGGCTTCGCCGCTCAGTAGTGCTCTCAAAAAAACCGCCATGCTACACAGGCTAGGCACCTGCAAGCCGTGAACACAGCCTTAGCAACACTCGTCAAGATCATCAAAACCACTGTAAAGACACTGAACTCACTTTCTGTGTACTAGTCAAACAACATAAAATCTAGGCTGGTCACCACCGTAATTTGGACTTTTTCTACGAACAGTATACAGGGGCACCCAACGACCGAATGCTTCAACGCACGCCAGAAGTGTCTCAAATGATTTTCACTGTGCTTGAGAAGCCTCTTTGGTTAAGGGACAGACCATTAGAAAAGTTATGGGGGGGAGGGGAATTTTCGAGCTGCAAGAATTTTTTTTCGGTATCAAATTCTTTGCATGAATTTTATTTAGGCCATTGCATGAATATTTTTTAGGGTTAATTGGCGTGCATGAATTTTTTTTCATTTAATTTTCCCTTGCGCGAATATTTTTTTTGTACTTCGCCCCCCCACCCCATAAGTTTTCTAATGGTCCGTCCCTAATTTGGAGTTGCTCCAAAAAACTATTTATCTGTTCCGATGTCTTGGGGAACTGTGGTTGTCACGAAAGTCTTAGGTGTCTTTTTCGTCTCATCCGCAAGTGTTAGCTACCCTTATGGGTCCGGTCGAAAGTTTGAGGACATGAAGTAGCCTTGCTTTCATTAGAAAATTATAAGGAACGTATTGTCTCTTTGCCGAAATTTTTAGGAGACCTTTTTGAACCATAATCGTAATATCTTGGTATTAAAAAGGGCAATAGCACAACTTCCGAAAATAGTAGAAAGCTATTAGAAAACCTCCGGATATCTTAGACGAATGGAACGGTTATCCAGAAATTTTAAGCTTTTCTCAAGCTTTAGAAATTTCTAGACAATATTTGCTCCTTCGAATAGTCATTGTGCAGAAAAAAGTCGCCGGGTGTCCCTGTGTATAAGCCCGACCCTTCGCAGCCTACTTCCCAACCCACCAGAGAGACAAAACCGAAGGCAATTTTTTGGGTCTCTTTTTGTGTGTGTTTTATTTGACTGGGGAAAGAATTGGAGTTTTGGGGAGGTCAGGTGCGAGGTGTATAGTATAAAGACTCGGGATAGTCAGCATTCCACTGTCTAGGAAGTCCAAACAAAAGATCGTCTCATAAAAAAGCTCATTTCTTAAGTGACACCACTTGTACGTTTGACATTTTTAAGGCGATCTTTGTTTCTCCATCAGCAATGACTGCGAGATCTAAATGCTGTGTAACAGTGTGTGTATAAAATGGTGATAAAATCTGACATGATGACGTGAACTTCCGTTACCCTTAAAACGGTCACGCACGCATTCTACCACGTTTTCGACACAAAAAAAGATTATGGCCGATGAAAAGGTCGCGATAGTTATAGACAACGGCTCTTGTACTACAAGGGTTGGTTTTGGTGGAGAAGATGCCCCTCACGTAACATTTCCCTCTATCGTTGGTCATCCTAAACACTATGACCCGGGGGTTGGCAAAAGTTGGCTACACTGCTCCATCGGCGACGACGCACTCGTGAAGAGGAATGATCTGGATTTGTTACATCCTATCAAAAATGGCATCGTAACAGACTGGGATGAGATGCATTGGGTAATGAAGCTTTTTGAAAAAGAGTTAGAGGAGCTGTGGCACGAACTCAGTAATCTCAAACAGGGGGAATCGTCACCAAACTGAGTGACGCATTAAATAACAGCTCAAAACATGAAAAGAAGACCTGTTAACACAGCAAATAAAAACAGGAGAAACGTATGGGGAAACTTGAAGAAGATTGAAACGGATTAGTTATTGTGGTTTTTCAACACTTCTAAGCCTTACAGTCTTTTGTTGTTGGTATCGTTTCATATGCTGCTTGGGAGACATGTTTGTTTGACACGAAGCTGTAATCTGGCCATTCACAAGTAATTTCGAAAGTTCCATGGCGACTAAAGAAGTGTAATTGGCAATATTAACAAAATGAACAAGACAACCGTGACACAGCCCCTTTAATTTCTTGGCGTAGGTTATTGTAGACTTATTTTAACATGCATGGCTTTGTTATCTACGATGCAGATTTGGGATCATATTTTTAACAAGGCGTTTGCTGCAGAAACCAAGGGCTGTCCGGTTCTACTGACAGAGCCCCCTTTGAATCCAAAAGCTAACAGAGAAACGACTACTGAGGTAAAAACCATGATCATGTATAGAGTCTGAAATGTCATACGTCTCCATGGGGTGGAGACGTGTGACATTTCAGACTAGGTCATGTCTCTACTTGTCTTATAAATGTATATGAGGACTCCAATCGAATTATTCCGGCTTCTATTTAGCCCGGATATTGGGCAAACGTCAACATAAACAAGAAATATAAATAAATATAAGTCAGACTGCTCATGTTTGAAAATTCAATGATAAATTGCTATGGATCTGCGTGACGCATGCGTACGGCATTATCATCACACAATCTATCCCTCATGAGCTTGAAGACTGCGTGACAAGCCTATATAAAACTTCAAAAAGCCATCTCTCAACAATGGCCCGAGACTCAAATTAGAACGCACTCTTTTTAAAAAGTGATGTACCTCCTCCCTCAAGGGTTCTTGAACTAAAAACTACTCGTTATTCACGCCACCCTTGCAGATTCTCTTTCCCGTCCAATTCTCTTCTTTTTCCATTTTCAAATAAAATGAACAAATAATCACTAAAACAATACTACACGTTTACCATACTCGAAATCAACATTACTGTCAGTTTTAAGGGAACATGTTTTAGAGGACACGTTTTGTTTTAAAAGAGATCACTAGAGCATTTCAGGGTGTCTGAGAAGTACAGGTTCTAATTTATTTATTTATTTATTCATCATTATTATTATCTATTGAAAACAAAGTTTAAATATGTATCCCTTTCTGTGATCAGGTTATGTTCGAGACATTTGATGTGCCAGCTTTGTACATGGCAACTAAGCAAGTGTTAGCACTCTACTCTGCTGGTCGTACAACTGGTCTTGTATTTGACATCGGAGATGGTGTCAGTCATGCAGTTCCAGTAGATCAAGGTTACTCTCTTCCACGTGCTATTGTTCGCCTTGAATTGGCTGGTAGACACGTGACCGACCACCTTGGAAGTCTACTGAAACATCGGGGTTGCTCATTCACAACTACAGATGAGTTAGAGATACTGCGCAAGATTAAAGAACAATTTTGCTATGTTGCTACAGACTTTGAGCTTGAACTTAGCAATGCTGATTCCAACACAACAAGCTATGAACTTCCTGATGGTCATTGTGTTGATGTCGGCTCTGAGAGATTCCAGGCACCTGAGTGTTTGTTCAAGCCTTCCCTAATTGGAAAGCCAGATATGCTGGGAATTCACGAGATCACTGCCGATGCCATTAGAAAATGTGGTGTTGAATTGGTTGTAGATTTGTTTCAAAACATAGTGCTGACCGGAGGCTCGAGTTTGTTCTCTGGGATACAGAAGAGGATGGAGAAAGAAATACAGTCTCTGGAAGTTTCAGTTAGCTATAGAGCTCGAGTCAGTGCCACTCCTGAATGTCAACTGGCTTCATGGATTGGAGGCTCAATCCTGGCCTCAGTCACATCATCCTCCAAAGACATGTGGATTTCAAAAGAAGAATACAATGAGACTGGTCCGACTATTGTTCATCTTAAATGCTTCCAATGACCAAATTTTGCTTTTATATCACTGTATCAACCCTTGAGTTTTTTAGTGCTGTTCTAAATAGCAGGAGAGGTAAGGGATGGCATGTGAACTAGGTGGCCGAAATTAAAAATTGTTTATAGCATGTATCTGGAGATATAATGAAGTAAAAGGTAAAAGTGTACAGTATATGAACAACGTAGTTTGACATATACACATACTTGGAATTTTCCAAGTAAACAGACACATAACAGCCTTGTTAAGCAGTTTAGCCAAATACTTGGAATTGTCAAATCTTCCTCTTTCATGCCAATGTTATGCACAAGTAAAACAGACTGTCTAACATACCAGACAAGAAAAATGTCTCTTAGTCGACCTTGATGATCACGTTGTTCCATCACAGGTAGCCCAAACTCTCAGAGTCCACTGAACTTTGTTATGTAATCTTGGTGTTGTGATGGCATCGTTTTGAAATAGTAAGAATTTGCATGGAGGAAAAACATGTGATTCTTACAGTAAAATTAAAAATGTTATTATCATTCTTTTTTAAACAAATATGGCTTACCTTAAGTCCTTTGTTGGTCTTTTTACGTTTTACAAATCCCTATATTTTCGCTATTATGCAATGTTATCATGACACTCAGATTATCTTACAAGGTTTAATAGACTCTGTTGAGCTTTGGCTACGTGTGGGTCCATAGAAACAGAATCTTTACTGGTCTGTTGAGACTGTGGCCAGAGTGGGGGTGATCCTGTAGCTGGACGACATTAATTCAAGCAGTGTAGCTTGGTGCCGTATTCATTACTCTTTCTTGACATCTGGATGTTCTTTAGTTACCGGTACACTGTTATAGTGAATCAGAATCAAGCCTGTTAGGATCAGAGATGTGCCTAACCACCATCTCATGGTCAAGGCCTCACCAAACAGCAAACAACCCAACAGGGCCTGCAAGAGATAATCCACCTTTAGCAACTCTGCTCTTATATGACATAAGTTTAAACAACAGATTGCAACTATTTTATGATCTTTCAAGATAGAAAGCAACACTGCCAGAGTGCAATGACCACATGAAAGTAAATTTATTATTGATGTGATGACCCTTCATTTCACATCACTTACAGCTTAGATATGTTCAGAGGCATCTGCAAATAGCAGCTAATCATAAGTCAATGTCTGGCTGACTTAATAATTTATACCCTAATATCATGGGTGATGAATTAATTCTTTAATTTTGGCATGAAATTTCAGCGTTAATTAAATATTTCACATGTGAAGTTACAAATTGCCATGGCAACCTTCCGTAGGTCTCGGTGCCTAGACGACAATGAAGTTGAATTTTGTAAATGAAGATGTCAGGGCATTTAAACACGCTTGAGAAAACCTAAACACACGAAAGAGCAAGTCTCGCTTATTTGTAAAAAAGTCAATAATCAACTGAATGTTATGATAAGACAACGCAAGCTTGTATAAAATTGTATAAGGCCTTTGTTCTGCCACATTTTCAGTATTGTTCTGTAGTAGGGCTTATCTGTAGCTCTGGGAATATTGAAAAACTTAAGTCATTGAATAAGCCTGCTCTGCGTGTAGTTTTTAGTTACAAGGAATCAACATACAGTCAGCTACTAGATAAATTAAAGGAGCAGCTACGTCACTTTACAATCTAAGAGTATAAAATATGTTAATCATAATTCATAAATTTATGCATATCAATTTCTACCCTGCTAATACTAATAATTTAATCCTAAATTATGAGGATTTGGACAAAACACTCATGAAATTGAAAATTTGCTGGCACTGAAAATTTTCTTCTGCGATTCAGTTGAGTACATCTAATGACTGATACCAAAAATATTTATTTTAGAAGTAATACTTTAAAAAGCTCCATAGAGGTACCAAAACAAAAGTTCTGAAAAAACTGTGAAAGATGGAACTTATAACTATTTTTGGACTTAATAAATTAATATAAGAAGATGCTTTTGTTGAAGAAGTATATTTTCATATTATAAAAGGAAATAAAAATGATATTCACTTGATTAATAAATTTCAATCTGAGTAGCCACTTCCTGTTCTTTTTGATTGCTTGGCTGGCTTTTCAAAAAATTCTGTCTTTCTTCTTGGGCAGTTAAAGTTAACTGCTACTACTCTGTCCAAGTTATTAAACTGTCCTTTACATAAAGGATTCATGCATAAAATTACGAACCTATCCCTGTGTAAGTTCTGATGGCAGGATTCCTCCTGATTTATATCATTAATAATGGTTGTCCAAATAACATAACATGTAAGATTGCAGTACTTACAGTGCAGATAAAATTTGAGCCTGTATTTATCACTGTTGCTGTTGCTGAAGATGAGGAACCTCTTAGAGACTTGACAAACAGTGTCCACATCAACGCATTGAAAAAGAACACCAGAAGAAAAGATAACACTCTTGAAATTATGACAATCTGAAAATAGTTAAAAGACAACTCCATATACAGGACACTGGACAGTGTATGATTTTTACCCTCTCTGTCCTATAAAAAACAGGGTATACAATCATGTCCTTATGATAAACAGGGTATTGCTTGCCTGCGTGCAGACGTCTCCTATTTCCTTTGCTGCACGCGGAAAAGGGACGTCTGCGTAACGCCATCGCTAATCGTGTTCCAGCGTCCTGCTGGGTTCCCAAGATCTTGGGAACACGCTGTGATAGGCTGACACACAGTTCGCATTGTTTGACTTAACGCTGATTAGTTGTTATCGAATGTGGTCCGATAATGTATGCGGTGATTTAAATGATTTATGTAAGCGGGGTTTTTTAACCAAAACAAATCAAAACATGTGCGATTGTGTGCTGTGTTTTTCGTCGATCGAAAAGCAGAGCGATCGGAAAATTTAACGTGTACGAGGAAATTATTTCTTTACAATTCACTGTGCATGACACATCACATCATATTTGTAAACAGTGTCTGAGAAAACTACAAAAGCGGCATGGACTTCGCACCAGGCAGGCATTTCGGAGAAAGCCAGCCCAAGAAACTAAAATCTTTATTTAGCCGTAACAAACAGAGTCAAGAAAATTTAAACACTTTACAACTGCATCTGAAATCAAATCCTATCGGGAACACCCACAGAAGCATAAACCACAGGAAATGATTACTCAGTATGCATGTAAGAAACCTGCTTCATGACCTCTAAATGGAAGACTTAGCGCAGCAAAAATGAGATTTACTCAGTCAAAGGTTAGAATGCTACATGCACTGAGTAGTGCTAGTAATCTTCGCGCGAGAGAGAAAAGAAGAAAAACCTCTGTTCAAGCAGACTCTCAAGGTCACGTTTTGCCCGTATCACGAGCTTATGATGTTTTGTTTGGCCTGTCAACTCTTATTTCTAACCGGATATTATTTCACAATTTATGCGAAATAGAATACCCTGCCAGCGGGACGCTGGAACAAGATTAGCGACGGCTTTACGCAGACGTCCCTTTTCCGCATGCAACAAAGGAAATAGGAGACGTCTGCACGCAGGCAAGGTATTGCCTGCATGATTGGTTTGACTAATCTTGTACCCAGACCTCCCATGGCCAAGGGAAAGGGAGATCTCACTTTTCAGTGTAAAACAGAGTGAGATCTGGGTACGAGCTTATGGTCTGACTTGCTTGATAAAATTTGTAATTGTCTGCACTACAAGACAGTACACAAAAGAAATGACTATCACGTGAATTTGCTCTATATTGCAATTGCTAATAAATGACTTTAAAACAAGACGGGGTGAATGTTGTCCTAAACAGGGTTTGTATTTTAGGATTTTTTGTCCTAAAAAAGCTCCGGGTTTCAAACCAGTATCCAAATACTGGTCGAGTACCCTCTCCCCCCCCCGGATACCAACCCAGGATCCCCCCGTTCTTTGGTAACCAACGGTTCATTAGCTCCATCACCGACACTTTCGAAGTCAAAAGGACCGAACTTAACTAAACATATTCGCACCTAGATCATCTATAACACTAATTACGTTACTAAATAATCTGTATCATTGACTCTATTTCAAAAGAGTAAGAATCAAAGCGGGGTAACTGACCGTTTCGCAGACTGATGAAAGCGAGGGACTCTCAGCCACCCTTTGGAGTAACAAATCGCACCAAAAATTCCTCTGAAGCTCAGGCGACATCGCTAGTTTGGCACATGTTGAAGCAGTCGCTGCACAAAAGCCCGCAAAAACAGCATAAACAAACCCTATCATCGCTTAATATGTGTTTCGCGTTGAATCGACCAGGCTTGAAAATATCTACCGAGAGAGATTGGGTAACAGTGTGGAAGAAATGAGATTTTCCCGTATTTCACGCGTTACTGCTCCACGATTGACGTTCGTGCGGGAGGAACGCGTGACGAAGCCCTGAGAAGGTCTGCGTGGGAGGCTATGATTGTGCAAGCAAAGCTGCCTTCTGGATAGGTGTAAAGGGGGTAGCCCTGGGGTGGTCATTGCTAATATAAGAGGGGGTGGGTTGTGTTGTTTTAATCACCTCTAGCCAAAGGGCAGCCAACTTTTCTAAGAGGAAGTTTATTTGAAGGGAGCCCTAATTCCAGCTTTTATGGTAGTCCCAGGCAAGGAGAAGAGGCACTCCCCTGGTTAGTGTGGGGTGCCTTCAAGGATCTTGAGCTCAAAATAATCAGAACTATTTGTTAGTCATCTGATTAAAAGGATTTCAGCAACAACCAAGAGCACCGTGCAATTTTTCAAGGGAGGGCTGCTTGGCGAGAACTCAAAAGTCACTTTTGAGACAAGTGCCAAAGGTGACAATGAGGGATACTGATACCAGTGTGTATGCCTCTGTAACAGCAACAAAGGTGAGGAGACAAAAAGATGTTTTTTGGTGCAAAGTAAAAAAAGTTACCCCATTTAGAACATTTATTTAATGTAAGTGTCAAACTTAACACACTGCTCATCTTTGAATTGCATTCATCTAATGTTCTCCAGAGAAAAGAGCCTTAGCAATTAACATGAGGAAGTTTTTAACACACGAAGGAGCTGGTAATCTTCAAAGAAAAACTTCTTGACTAATACTCTATCATAGTGACAGAATTTAACTGTTTGGCCAAATTTGTGCTTTCCTAGCTCATTCTTTGAGGGGCAGCTGCAGTGCCAGGGTTCGTACCCATTTTTGAACAAAAAATTCAAGGACTTTAAAGGACACATTTCCCATGTTTGAAGGACTCAATTCAGTACAAAAAAGAGCCGATCATTTACGTTTCTGTGAAACTGCCCGTCTACCCCTTCCCTAAACCAACATTAACAATTAGTTCTTACTTAGGGCAAAATGTTGGCTTAGGGGAGGGATTGGTGGGTAGTTTCACAGAAAAGTAAAATGATCCAAAAGAGCCTTCAGTCTATGTCTTTTTTAGTTCTTCCACAACATGAGCAATTTTATCCTGAAGGTCTTTCTGTGTTTGCTGGGTTGGATTAGGTGAGCACCAAAATTCAAGGACTTTCTAGCACCTACTGCAATTTTCAAGGACTTTCAAGGCCTTGAATTTTTTTATTTTTAAATTTAGGGACTTTCAAGGTGCAATTTTCAGTAAAAAAAGGACTAGGAATCCAAAGGTTTATGTTAACTCTCACTGTTAGGGCCTTTTAGAAGTTACAAAAAGCCAAGATTAAAACTTTATAGATTTGGTACAAGTGAGTGAGCGACAATTCAGTGACAATTTATTTTCAGACAAATGTATGCAAAAGATTATGGTTCCTACATATCAGGATTACAGTATATATATTATTAAATACCTAAAAAAAAGCTAAGTCGTTGTTTCAGACAAGTTAAAATTCAGGTTGCAAGAGATAGGTCAACTAGTCTGTTGATGTCTTTGTTCAGCCAATCTTGTGTTATGTCATCAAGATGGTTGTCAAAGTCTATGAGACTCTGGTATGCTTTTCCATCAAGAAGATCTGTTGTAAGACTAAGGGTGTCTTCTCCACCATCAAGTAATCTGTTAAAAAAAAAATCAAAGTGAAGAACAAAGGCTTAATATCTAGTTAAGAAGTTAGTGCAATGAACTGAACTGAAGCCTGTTTTCTAATTTACACAAGTAGTTTTCATCTTAACTGGTACTTACAAATCTTTATCACTCTGTTTCCACTTATTATCTTGGACTACATAGCACTAAAGATGAAAGACAAAACCATGTAAAATAATTTTACAGTAACTATTATCTATCTGATAGCTGCATGCTACAGCTGTAGTTGAGTCCATTTATGAAGAATTAAATTTAAAACAGTTGCTTATTGGAATCAAACAGTGCAACACCAAGCATTTTTCTAGGTTTTCAATTACTGGTTGAACAATAATTAAACCATTTTTGGTTGAAGGACAGAAGAAACTATTGAAAGGTAGAGCTTATTCCTCTCTTCTGGCAAAAAGCATGATCACTAGCAAAACCGTAAGTAACTGTCAAAAATAATTATGTCACAAAAATCATCACAATTAAATGTTTGCTATCATGTACATGTAAGTAGACTCTACTTACTTTCAATTGCTTAAACTGGGTTTTAAGCTGGTTGTAAAAGTATAATCAACCCAAAATGTTGTGAGTTTGTTAGTAAGAGAGGTTGTTCATTATGTGTGGGTTCAAATTATTAGCCTGCGAATACAGACCAATTATTTATGGTCATAACTTGACTCCATCCAAAAAGTAGGCGAGAGATGATGACCAGAGACATTTGCAAATGCAGGCTAGGGTACAATACACAAGAAATAATCAACAAATCAATATGGGGGAGTGCCCAAGTCAAATTAAATAGCAATGATTCTTTAACTAACAATACTATCAATACCTTACAAGCTATTTCTTCACATGGTACTGACAGCTTAGTATTATCAACCTGTTAAAATAGATAACAAATTCTTTCTAGAACTTCTCTTATAAGACATAAAAAAGTTAACTATTTTGTTTATACTTTGGTTAAGAAATCAATCATAATCAAACATTCAAACAAACAACAACTATGATATATTTTACATGTATAATAACTACTATTGCAACCTAAAAGCATTACACTATAGAAAATATTGAAAAAAATCTGACTTACCATTAGAATGAATGCATTGTTAAACTGGTCACATATTTTCTCAGCAATTTTGTAACAGATTACATTGGGACTGTAGAAGTAATGAACACTCGAGCGTAAATCAATGATGAACATTTCTTTTTCAAGAATACAACGAGGATATAATCATCAAAATGAACAAAATGTTGAGAAAAAAGTCAGTATCAGAGGTTTGAAAGATCTCGTAAATATGATTTCAAATACTTTTACCATACCTATTGTCATTAATGTGCTCATTAGCTTGGTAGTAACCAACAATCTGTAAGCCACTTTCTTTACAGTAGATATCAACCTAAGAAAAGAAACAAATGGTTTACCATGAATTAGAGCAGTGGACTTGAGCGCAAGATATTTTTTAAAATGCAAATATAAATAAGCATAAAAATGACAATCAATTTAGTGAACATTTTAGTCAAAAATTGTCCTCTCAAAACACTAGAAATGTTATTTCAGAGGATCAAGATTTCAAATTTTTCTGGGGGAGCATGCCCCCAGATCTATCAATAGTGTGCTCTCCCCTTCGGCAGTCACCTGATACCTTGGTTATAAAAATATCCCAATTTTACATAGTCAAAAGTTTGGACAGTCTGGTCATATAAATAAGGTTGTTGTATGGGGAGCAGGAGTGGGTCTGCTGTACAACCTGAAAATTACAGTCATTTACCCATTTTACGGTGTTAAGTGTTAAAACAGCAGCATAATCATTCCCAAAAATGTTATCATTCAAGTGCCTGAAATAAGCGTACCAGAGCCAAACACGTAAGAGCTAGGTGTTAATACGTCCATCTAGACCCTCTACTAAAATCCACTGGGTGAGCACAAGCAGAAAATAAAAATGTGCTTAGTACATATGGTGGAAAGAAAAGCAGACAGGGTTGTGTCCCGGGATCCGGTAAAATCGAGGAAAAGAGTGATTTCAAAGTGAACCTGACCTCTCTGCTCTGTCTCTTCTCTAGAACTATAAAGAGAGTCTCCTTATTTTACCAGTCCAAGGTCGATTTCAGATTAAATTACGGAGCTAGCTTTTACTTAAGCTTTAATTTAAAGCTTTTAAAAGTATCAGTCTGTTGAACTGCCTAAAAGTTAACTTCTGCATCAGAGGACCTCGCCAAACATTAACAAGAATCCTTAAATGGACGTTTATCTTACCCTTGCTAAGGCAACTTCTAACATCGGAGCCAAACCAAGGCAAATATGAAACAAAGGAACGGCATCTAAAACATACACTTCACCATCTTGAAGGGTTTCGTCTCCTAACAGGACTCCATTCACGGCCTTGTGTGGGTATTTCGAGGTATGTAAGAGGACCTTGGCATATGCTCTCGGTGATATATGAAATTTCATTGTCCTAGAGTTATTTCACGGCTCGAAATCATAATCAAGAAAAACCAAATTTCATTTCACAAATCTGTCCGCCATGATGATTCAGGGCCTTGTGGTGCTTGGTAGCCGCGCCGCCCTTTTCGGATATCATTAAATCATTATTAAACGGATCAATAATAACTTTTCACGGGGGCGCTGACTGTTTTTTCAGTGGAACACAATTTTCAACTTCGTTTGCGGTGACAACAACCTCTGCTTTGTTTATTTGTTTGTTTGTTTTTTTAATTTTCATTCTGTCATGTGCTCCATAGGCACAATAAAAAAATCATGAGATAAACAAGCTTGACTTTCTTTTTCTTCGTTTAGTCCCGCATTTTTGGAAAGCTTTTTATAGCAGATGACATTCCTCAGACGTGGAACGTATCGCATGCAGCGTTTTATAACCCACATTTAGTTTATTCCCATTTCATAACCGGCTTAATGTCGCCTGTTAGGCTGAAAATTAATAATCCCGGGCGGGAATAGTCTCTTGTTTATATTTGGTCTGAACGGGTATGTGGCATTGAACAAAGTATGGTCTCCAGGGTCTGCGATAAACAGGGTATACAATCTCGCTATTTAGCGTCCTGAACGGGGGTCTTTTGGGACAAGAAGCCTTTCAATTTGGAGAGTAAGGGTTGACCTCGCAGTTTGAAAAACTGCTTAATTCTATATGCGAAACGAAAGAAATATGGTCTCTTGACAGGGTAGCGAAATGAAAGGTTTTTTTCTTAAACAGGAGCAATGTTTGAAGGCCTCGGCGGCACAACTCTACACAAACTCCTCTCAAGTGCCTCCCGGGTAAGTCTAATCTAAATTGATTATCCACAAAGAGGATTACCCATCACTATGGACTTGCGGCAAAAAGCATAAAGGAATGTAACGGATAGTTTTGAGGGCGTATGGTCGTAGTGGAGAAGTAGAAGAACTGCAACTTTTTAAAACTTTATTTTACAGATAGAATCATCAGAGTGGAATAAGAATGTATTTTCTGGAAGCTGGTAAATTTCATTACATTAGTTTTTCAAGAACTGATCATTTACCAGCTTGCCTTGAGAACTTCGCAACACACGGGGCAGGAGGAGAGAGAAACAGGAGATCTTCGGCAAGACCATTAGTTCCTCAGCAGGGGTCTGATACTACTTGGATATACAAGAGGTTAACTTCGGGAGGGACAGCACGACTTCTAGTCTCCCTCGCAGCCATTTTTAGTATCGTCAGGCAAAAATGGCTGCGAGGGAGACTTCATAACTTCAGACCGTGCTTGAAAACTTTCATAGCGCCATTCCCCCCGACTCGACTGACTACTCCTGGGTCTCCAAGGGTGACCCATCCCTTAAGATTACTACTAGTAATTCTCCTGAGAGGCTATAGTCATTCTTTATTGCATTCGTTTAGAGAAAAATTATTTTCCACAGATACTTCCACACATTTTTTAAAGATAATGAAAACTTGAAACTGGCAAACAAAAATACCTCACAATAAATTTGACAAAAGAAGGAATTATTGCAATTCTTAATTAAAATATATCATTTCGTTCCCTTAAATGTCACCTGTAAATACAGCTCTCATAAGTGCATTCAAAGCTGTGTGCAAACTGCTGATAATGGTGAACTAAATTCACAGGCTGACTTGGGAACCCCTCAGCATTTAACATTTTCCAGGCTTTGTACTCTTTGACTGCAATACTTTATCAATTTCTTAGCCATATAATACAATGCATTAATATTTCACAGTCTGTATTAGGAAAAGCTGATGGGATGAACTTGTTCCAACTAAATTTTTACTTCTTAAGAACAGTCTGAATCTCTTCAAACATACCATAAGTGTTAGTGAAGTGTATATATTAAAAACGTCTTCGTATAAATGACAACAAGACTTGTTAATACTAACAGAGTATCCTATGAAGGTGTTATGAACTCACTGGACTCTTACTTAAGTTGTCTGATGTTGACAGTAAAACTCGGATTCACACTTACTCAGACTTCGCAAAACTAGGATCAGTGCAGGTTTTTTTTTTTCAGTACAAATCTTTCACTCTCTCAACATTTCCTCACTTGAAGGAATTTTGAAGAAACATTGATCAAGCTACTGATCTCCCAGTAAACAAAGACACCCATAAATACTTTGGCAACATTAGGAAAAATTGCTTTAAAGCTGCAAGTCCGGTTCATGTGCAGTGCAGGGCATTTTGTGCAGTTTTTGAATTCAACCACATGAAAGAGAAAAAAACATAACAATGCACAAAACAAAATGCACTAGATCATGCTTGATGTTGACTTTTGGTATACTTAATGATAATGATTATTCAAAAGGCAGCCATAAAATTAACAATGTGGGTGTTGCAGTTTACTAGAAGAACATGTAAGTTGCTTTGTCAATGCAAAAATAAATCCATAATGACACTTAATAATAACAGCGGCTCTGCTGGCGTGAATCCTGGAGCTACTCTTAACTGGCTTCTGAAAATCTACTAGTTAACCATACCAAAGTAATTCCTCAGACACTTTTATCTCAGTTTGCATTGATTATAATAACAAAGCTCCTCCAAAAGAACTTTAAGAGATTGAAAGGTTTTTCTTGAAGATGCAAGATGAAAATAAATTGGGAAATTATTTCACAAGGAGACCCAACTGCCTAACAGCAGCCTCCACTGTCTTGTGATCGGCTACCTCCCAGGGGAACTGACGGGTTCGAAGGTGAGTGTTGTGGACCAATCTTGATTCCATTAGCCTAAAATATGGAAATCAAAAGCAGAGTTACAATTATTTCCCTTAGTTCTTTAAGTTAAAAAACCTGAATGCAATTTTAGAAGGCACACTGATGTCCATTTATCCCCAGTGTTTACTAACACCCAGATGAGTGATTCCTTAGGCAAGAAACTTTGTCCCACCCTCTGTAGTCTCCATTTAAGCATTTGCACATCACGGGTATTAGGAAACTTCAGCAACAAGAACGGCAAGGTCAACGAGAACGACAAAAAAACAATAGGGAAAAAGATTGGCAAAGTAACAACCCCGCACCTTTATCATGCTTTTTTGTACATCTCTCTTGCCATCACTTCTTGACTACTACCGGGATGTGAAAATACCTAATTTTACATTTTGTGGAGGACATGAACACAAGGCAACAACTTTCTTTCTCCTTTAGGTTTGAAGCAGCACAAATTCATTTTTTAAGTGACATTTTTGTAGCTGTCGCCGCCTCCGTAGCTCCCTAATGGCAACAGAATACACACTGTACTAAGCACTACCCGGCAATCTCTTGCCAGCCAACTGGGCAAAGTAGAAGTTCAGTTCTAAAAACACTGTTTGTTGGCTGAGGTGAGGGGTCAATGAAAAACATAGTAGTTCCATCGTTAAAATACATGCATTTTACCACAAAAACAATCCACCCCTGCTTTAATGACAAGCCACTTGGAATTATTGATAATTCGTTGATTCACTCCATTGGCCTTAAGTTTTTACTGTACAAACATCATTCATTCTTACAGTCTCTAATAATATGCTCAGTTATAGAGTGATTTAAATCATGTGACCAACATCTATGTAGGTTTATTGGAACAAAAAAAAGCGTTTGCATAAGAAAAGAATCCGACGCTCACAGGATCATCTTAGTACACCAACATGGCCACCGTTTCATTGTTTTGGAACACCAATATGGCTGCCATAATGTCCTGTAAAAACACTCTAAATAATATACTAGTTTTGTTTGGAAATGATGCACTAGTTTTAAGAGATTTTTAAGAATTTTTTTTCTCTTTCATCAAAAATAAATAGAAATAAAAATAGAACCATACGCACCTCATTGTTGATATCAAATACACCTTCCTGAATTTTCTGGTAAATTTCCTTAGCTGTGTTGATGAAAGCCTACATGTCAAAAGCAACAGTTGAGATAATGATCAAAAGCAATATTGAAATATAACTTACTTAAAAAAACACTGCTGAAAGTTCCTTCTAAATAATACTTGCCACATGTACTGAGTATTAACTTTGACTGTAATAATGTTGAATTTTATTCTTGGATTTACTTGTTATTGAAAGGCAGTATTAAATTACTTTGTCAAATAGTCAAGTTATGAACTGAAACATTCTTACCTCTTCGACATTCGCAGCAGTCTTTGCAGAAGTTTCCATAAAAATAAGGCCATGTTCCCTAGCAAAAGCTTCCCCCTGTAAAAATAAAGAACAATAATATTATTTGAGTAAAACTTACCACAAGAATAAGATAAATTACCAAGAAATTTACTTTACATTCTTTTTGGCAAGCTGATGGTCAAAGCCTGGACAAAGCACGTGAATGCTGTCAAAAAACAGCTAATGAGCCTAAATAATAGTAAATTTAGGCACAATCACACTGCTAGATAGTTCAGTTTACATAGAGAATCCTTACCTCTTCTTTCCTAACGTCTCGGCGTGCCTCTAGATCACTGTGTGCCAAACAAAAAAGGAATTAATAACAGATAATAACGATAATATAAAAGTACATCTTGTGGGTCAAATAAAATTCAGTTATATGGTTTCAACCTAGTTTGATTTTCAGTTTCCTTTCCTTTGTTCATGATTATGAATAATTAGGGTAAGAGACAACAGAAATTGAGAACCAACAAGGGTTTTAATCGGAATTTCATCTTGAGCTATAACATGCACATAGCAAACTTGAAAGCTACTAGGTAAGACCTTTTTTTAGAGAAATGAATAGGTACAGTAATATTGTTCTCACCTCTTGTTTCCAATCAACATGATGACCATATTTGAACTAGAATGTTGCCTAGCATCCTCAAGCCAAGTCGTCAAATGGTTGAATGTGTCTCTTCTGCGAGGAGAAACAGAAGCACCCATAAATATAAAACCAGGGACATGAAAACTGGCTATCATCATTCATGCAAGAAATGTCCTTGTCTAATAAGGTTCAACCAACAGCCTTAAGCCTTATTAGAATTATCCATTGCACTTACGGAAACATTCAGGAGGGCCACTAGAAGTTTTAGGAATAGCGATACAATGTTCTGGTGAAATTTGCTCTTTACATGAAATACAAATGAACAAAATACTGAAGAATCCGATCCTTCAGTTTTTTTAATAATTTAGTGTCCACATATTAATAAATTATTGGTTCAACAAAAGTGTGTCTGAGAATTTTTTAATCCAAAAACTGGATAGTAAAGTGAGGATAAGTATGTTCATTGAATTTGTATGTGGAGTAATAATAATATTTTAACATGACTACTGGTAGTTACAGTATATGCTACTCACCGTGTGATGTCATAAACTAACAAAGCCCCTGCAGCACCACGGTAGTAAGATCGCGTGATAGAACGAAAAGACTCCTGGCCAGCCTACAAATACAACAGTCATTCATAATAAAAAGAAATAAATAGCATTATTTTACTGACCAGCTCTATCAAGGTTGAATGCTTTAAACTTAAGACAAACTCCAATTCTCTGTCTGGCAGTGGTCACTGTCTTGCAGTCAGATAAGTCACATATATTTTAATTTAATCATACCACAATTACCCTTATTTAGATCCCCTGTCATACACAAAAGAGAAAGGAAAATAACAAGATTTGAATCAAGGGACAAAATAGAACCACAACACAGAAAGACTTAAGTTTGGTTGGGGTCAGCAACCAACTACTGATGTGTGTCTCAGGAAGGTCAGCCCTTCTCTGAAGTTTTTGCTAAAGAGAGGTCACTATTATCTTTATATTTTATTATAACCCATGTTCAACAGTGCACTTTAGGATTAATGCTAGTCCAACCCTCAAGTTTCAACCATTTTGGTCACCATGGCACCTAAAATTTTGGAGCTGGCAACTTGATTTGTTAAAAAGTCTCCCTAACCCAAAAGAGTTGGTTGCCAAATGGCGACTAAGTAAAAACTTTAACTTGGAGGGTTGTAGTCACACAAATACCCACTGATGTTATGAAAAATGATAAAATCTATATTTTCAGCAGTATAAACTGCTTTGCAGCAGGAGTAATTCATAAGATGGTGGCAATAAAATCCAGTACTAAAATATTTATCAATCCTTTACTTTTTATTAATTTGCTCAAGGGCATCACTGTTATCTATAATCTGACCACTGAATAAGACCATTTGATTTTTCACATAAAGGAATCCCTGACTTTTAGAACATCCCAACTAAGTAAAACAAAAAAGAGCTAAAAATCAAATTAAAATTAATTTCCAGTTATCAGAAGGGAAATGTTCAATTAAAATCTATTTTTCGGTTTTCTTCCTTTTTATTTTTGTGATAATTATAAAATAAAAGGAAATATAAATTGACACAAGGGTTAATTGAGCTGCATAGTGTACAAACATGATCTCTTGTCAGGAAATGAATGATGATCAATTGTGCAAACAACAAAATTAATGTAAATTACAGTAATTCACTGTATCTAAATCAACAAGAACCACAGTTATTAAATTTGTGACAAAACCAACATTTACCAAAAACAAATCTTCCTATAAGCAAACTTTCCAAATTTTTAAAAGATAGTATTTAATCTATTTAATCAATATATTGGCTTGCATAAGATATCATAAAGATTTCGGATATTCTCTATTAATCACTTCTGATATATACATCAATAATTTTATTGACATGTTTTCTCAGAGGCAAACTACCAAGAGGAGATTTAAATATGTTTGATAATTACGACAACTATTCAAACAAAATACAGCTGAAACTGTTTTGACTGGGCACCTGTATCTTACATCAGTTCACTCCATTTTGTTCAATTTTGATTATTTTCCATTTAGTGTGGCTTTCAACAATCAATAGCCATTTTATTGCACACAGATATAGCGAATTTAACTTAACTGAAATTCACATTCCATTTTTGCGTGTTGATAATTTTAGTATTTTTTAAAAATTTAAGATTAGTTTTCGTTCAAGGATGTCACTTAGTAGAATCTACAACTTGAAGGAATTTCAGCTCACCGTATCCCAGATTTGCAGCTTGATCTGCTTTCCATCAATCGTGATCATTCTAGCTCCAAATTCAACACCTTAATGAAGTAAAAATATAAATTTATTCCTACACAGTTTAATACAAACACAAAGAAAAGTAAAGGTTTACCTTCCCCTTAATCAATAAACCTCTACACTACTGACGCCCGGCACAAACTATATTAGAAGTGAACTTCTTTTCAAAGCAAACTTACCTATTGTGAGGTCATGTACAGGTTGGAAACGTTTATCTGTAAACTGCAGTAAAAGGCATGATTTTCCAACGCCTAGATCAACGTGAAAAAAAAACAAAGGGGTCAAAACAGGGAACAAAATTAATGATCTTGAAGGCCACATTGCGATCAATGGCGTCCATTTTGATCTATAAAATGGATCCTATTTTCTTGGCTTTTACTGAGAAATAACGTTCCAAAAAAGCAACGCCGCCCTATGTTGACATCTTACTAACCTGTATCTCCTATAATAATGTACTTAAAAAGATATGCGTAAGACATTTTAACGATTGAATCTCGATTTTTCTTCCTTTCTCTTTCAATGTTGTGATGTCATTCCTAACTTATTCATGAGAAATTGAACGTACGCATGCGCTCTGACGTCACCAGTGAAAGCCACGTTGTCTGTTCGATCCAGTCCCTGACTCCCTGCAACCCATATATTTCGTTAAGGCACTGCACCATTAAATCTAGGGGTTTACTCTATTTAAGCCAAAATTACAAAAAAAAATTTTCCTGGCATTTTACCCTAGCTAACTCTTTTTTTAAAATTTTGTTGTTTTTTTTTTCAGAGAGGGATCACTACATGACCCTATATATATATACAGGAGAATAAAACAAAACTGAATGAGGGCTGGCACTCCGGCAAAGGGTTGATTTATTATAGGCCAATATTTCGGCTAACAAAATTAGCCTTCCCCAGGGCCAGAGCTATGCCGATGGCGAGAGAATATCTTTTAACGGTTCCTAAAATTTAAATTTAAAGTGGTTAATAATTAACTACAATTATAAATACTGGATAGAATAATATACAGGTAAACAATAAATTAACCACTTATGTAAATTTTAAATTTAAATTTTAGGAGCCGTTAAAAGATACCGTAAAATTCCGAAAATAAGCTCCGGGGCTT
>OZ037776.1:5936335-5991335 GCA_964035525.1 Porites cylindrica
GAAATGTCGTGAGCATTAGTTAACTAATCACCTGAGCAAAAATGCTTTGATCTTTTATCAAATTCTCCCACCTAATTCTTTAAGGAAATGATTGGAGATCAGTTAGGAGAATTTGTACATGGATACTTGGGCTTAAAAGGTTAATGAGCCAAACAGAAAGGGTTGTATTAAAGCCAGTCACGTTTGTCGTTTCATAGCTGCTATTTGGGTCCTCACTCAAGTTAAGACTGGAGTTCAGAGAAACGCGAACACACAAGTACACAAGTTTGTAGCGTAAAGACTAGGCATGTGCGACCCTCTCGGGTCTACTACCTCCGAAAATCATCTAGAAACATTAACAACTTCTCATTCCAAATTTTAAGTATAAACTAGACATTCACACCATTGCGGAACAAGTTGAAGACATTAGAAGCAATAAAACGTATTGTAGAAAAGAGAATTTTCTTGGTCTTATGAATTATAAAAGTTGAGGAAGAGCGACTGTGAATTTTCTCCAACGGAAAAAAGCCTTGAACTGTATTTATAAGATGAACATTTTACGATTGACACCATCGTAAAATTTATACTTAAGGGAGAAAAATCAACGGTGCTAATAAATAAGTGTCTGTCCTCATTCTAGTTTGACTGTATAGACCATTTTTTACGGAGCTTTGCCAGACTGAACGATAAAAAGTACAAAAGTCACCTTAATCATAAAATAAATAGCAGGACTGCTGCAATATATTAATTTTGGCACCATTGGCTTTCCACATTTTTCCTTTCACCGATGGTGACACCTGACCATTCAGGTGATATCCAGTTTTATAAGAAGAAAGAATTGGCATTATAAAAATTAGAATCCAATGTTGTATAAGTCAATTCAATGTACAATGCCCACTGGCGTTAACATGTTTGATACTTTTTATATATGTATAAATCATGCATATGTATATTATAAGAATAGGTTTATGAATAAGAAAAGCTCTCTGAAAACCAAGAATCAGAAAACAGACGTGATCAGATTCTCCTGGGTGCAACACAGGCTACGAGAGGCAATATGGTTGGAGAGAGAAGAAGAGTATTGAAGCCTGCATGCAAAGCCAGTTTGAGCGAGAATACAGGACAAATACGTTTATTCAAATGGCGCATGTATTAAGCCGAATTTCGTCTTCTCCAACTATATCAACAAGGATTTGCTTTTCTAATCAACGGAAAAGGAAAACGGGAGAAGATCTAGAACGTTTGGGCTTCAAATATGTTAGACTGGTTTTCCAGGTTCATTTGAGAACCCATATAAAAGTCTCCATGACTGTAACATGAAGCAGACAGCAGCATCAATATAAACAGCTTAGCGCAGCAACAAAAATTCAAAGCTGAATTTGCAAATGTTAATAATGACTCTCGACGCTACAACAGAAGATATATCGGACACATCTCTTTGAAAAACTGGTACTACATTCTTCAAAGCCATCTAAAAAACAGCCCATGTCAATAACGGTTAGATATATCTGACACCTAACCATCAGCTAAGCTTTGTAATACGTTAAATACCCTAGAATAAAGCTTTTGCTACCATCAACAATCATTGCCTGGGCTTCCATGAGATGAAATGTCACTACCGATACTTGGAGAACCATGACTTGGGCTGTCTTGCATTAAGTCTCCTTTAGCAGACGACAAGGGCGATGGTGCAAGATTCCCATTGTTCATAAGAGGATAAGAAAAAGCAGTTGATCCAATGCCAGGAGGGTATCCCTGGGCAACACTACCGGACTGTTGTCCTGAATACATTGATGAATAAGTGTTATTGAATACGAGATGTGAAGATGAAGGACTGGGACTAGATGGTGATTGTCCCTGTTTTGACATTGCACTCTCGCCAAAAGTAGCACCTCCCTGAGGATTTGCTGTCCCACCCATCCCATAATGCGAGTAGTACGGCACATGACTGAATGGTCCAAATGGCATGGCATGCTGAAAGTTCCCAAACTGTGAGTCGAATGGGAAATTGGAGCGAGTAGGTTCACTGTGCGAATTAGACGGTGTTGTTGATGTCAAAGACGTGGACGATGAGTCAAACTGAGGTTTAGAAACAGAAGTGCCGTAGTTCATCTCATTATAACTCCCATATAACTGATGCGCTGCTTGTGGCCCGGCAGCCGTGGGCGTAGTAGGATTGGACTTTCTTCCACCATGGATCAATCTGCTCTGAAGAGATTCTGGTAGAATACCCTGAAATAAATAAACAGTTTTTGGGCTACCACATTAGGGCAAAGAAATGACCAAAGGTGGCCATAAATCACATTCATTCCGTGAGATTAGCAGGGCTAATATAAACGTGAATTTGGGATAGTCCTTTGGGCAAGCAGCTCTCACCTTTTGCTTTCTCGGGGCCACTTCTTGCTCATCTTAGTTGATAATTTAGTTGGAGGATGACTTGCCTAGAGCATGGCCCATTGGGCAAATAAGCTTTAAAAGTTACTTGCCCAGCAAGAAAATTCACTTGTCTCGGACTACTGGATGGGATTTTTTTCGAGCCATGATTAGGACAGGCTTCCACTATCATACATGGTCACAAACACAAATTTGATTGTTATTATTATACTGTGTGAAACAGGGGAACCAGCCAGTTCTTGAAAGATCTTGGCTGGACTATGACGTTCAATTTAATATTGGACTACACATGGGTGTGTGCATGCATCCAGTGTCACATGTAATACACACAGACAGCTGAACACAGACAGGGATTAAGGACCCTGAGCACTGCCCAGCAGTCCCACAAGCCATCATGAAAGATGTTTACCGTCACCCTTCAACGTTAACCCTTTCAAAAGACCCATTTCGATATATTAAAAACTTAGTTCTGAGGCTTAAGGGAATAAAACAAAAGAAATCATCTTCAGGCTCAGCAATGAATGATACATTTCTCTTGTTTTACTCCCCCAAGCCTCGTAGCTAAGTATGAATTTTTATACATCAAAATTGTTCTATTCTAGACCAAATTATGACGAGGTTATTTGTCACTCCAAATTTGAGTCTGTGGGCAAAATCCGAAGCTGTTACCAATCAAATAAAGCCTCTTTGGTAGAACTTTAACATGGTGCTAATTATTTAGTTTGAAGTTCTAACTTTTGAGTCTGTGGATGAAATCCTATGGTGTTACCATTCAAATGAAACCTCTTCAGTTGTACTTTCACATGGTACTATTTGTTTAGTATGTAGTTCTAACTTTTGAGTCTGTGGATGAAATCCTACGATGTTACCATTCAAATGAAACCTCTTTGGCAGTACTTTTGTATGGTGCTATTTATTTAAAGGGTCTTACAAAAGGAAATTCGATTTTTTGGGGGACTTTTTTTGGCCACTATTTGGAGTGAAGGAGTTAAGATGCCAATTCTCCTTTCCCGTTCTCACATTTTGAAAAGTGTACAGGTGTGCCCTTTAAGACCATCTACGTCCTCCTCTTAAAATCACTGGTTCATTACAAAAAACAGTTATGGATCAAAGATTACTGTATCGTTCTGAAGATGTGTTTTATGACACATACCTTGCTATGAACTAATGCAGCAGACTCTTCGGCAACATCAAAACTGCTATTCTGTTGCAGCCATTCTACAAGGTTAGATAACGTGGGTGCTAGACTTCCCACCAACTGAAGAGAACAAACAACCATATGTTAGTACTCAAGTCATTTCTATGACTGGCCAACTGATTTAATGATGTGACTACATTTAAAAAGTTTCACTTTTGGAGAGCGAGTTTAAAATGGAGTTGGGAGGGAAAACCTACTGGCCTGCTAAAATGCAAAGGGCTTGTTGGCCATTTCCCCTGAACTTTTTAACACCTACCACACAGGCTTAGAGACCCTAGTGCAGTCAAACATTTTTGCCAAGACATTTAAAGATCATTAAAGAGCTGGAAGGACATAGGAAAGATAATTTTTATTTCAAATACTCACCTTCCTTCCACTTTCTCTATCAACAACAGCAACTGGTTCGTCTAAACCACTTGTGCTTAGTGAATTTCCTTCCACACTCGAGTTCTTAAACTGAAAGAAAAATATAATGAGGCCTTTGAATTCCGTAAGACAATAAACCAGTATTGTCTGCAATACTAGTCCAACATATGAGGACATAACGCCACCCGCAACAAGGTGCTCACATGGAGTACGAAACTTACATTTTAAGCAGTGTCAAAAGGGAGTACCCAATCAGCCCGAAATGAGCAGAAAAAAAACAAAACTCTTGTCAATGCAAATTGAGTTCTTTTTTTACCGTGGAAAGGAGACAGAACAGTGACGGAAATCTGGTGGAAGAAGTTCAGTCACCTAAAACGACACCAAATCTTCTGAAATCGATTAATTCCAAAAACAGAACATTGGAAGAAGACTCTAATTTTGAGAAAACAGCTGCTATTTGTGGGGCTGAGAAAAAAAAACACTGGACAAAAACAGTTACTTGCTAACCAAACGAACTACTAAAATTATGTTCCTAATCTTCATGAATTTTTATTCTGGCTAAATCATGCTTTGTACAAACACTGTTAAAAACCTAGGGCAGAATACCCCCTTGCCTTCCCACAATCCTAGGGAGAACACCGCTCACTGTTGGCTAAATGATCCAACTTTCAGAAGATAGCTCATACTTCTGGCCTAAATACATTCTCGCGGCAACTCCTGTACGAGAGTAGTGCTATTCAATAAAAATCGCTCAGATCATTAGGGTTTGCTCACACTTTAAAGTGATTCCCATCTTTCTCCTGTGGGTCAGAGGTCATTTTATACATTAGCAAATAAACAGCACTTTCACACTTTGAGCACTGTTTACACAACCACTTGGGAGAATTCTTGAAAAACTGCCCCTCCCACAAAACAACAACCTGATGCCAAACAAAACTGAAATTTTCTACTACCCTCACCTCTTCTCCAAATGCTGGCAAAGCAGTATTCACTCCAGTTTCATGGGGTGACTTTGAAGAAGAAGCTCTTGTAAGGCCAGAATTGCCTTCTTCTACCACAGACACCTGCTTCACTCCCCCATCAACTCTATTAGGATGAGTAAAACCGGTCCATTCAAGAGAAGCCCCCTCAGGTACCATTCCTGCACCACCAGTGTCAGCCAATCTGCCCGCAGATCCGAGCTTATCGGTTTTTGGCTTTCTTCCTCGCTTCTTTCCAGATGGCACCTTTTCAGGCTTTTCCCCTTTCTCTTTTTTTGAAGCTCGCTTCTTTTTAGGAGGCTTTATTGCAGTAGAAGTATCCCATCTGAATTCATGACCGGTTGCTTCCATGTTGATCAAGCCTTCTTTCCATTCTCCATCATGGTGAAAATGGGCAGGCAGTTTTCCGTGACCTACAAGAGGCAGCACTCAAGGATATGAAAAAATTATTGCTTAAAAAAATGTCAACTGCTGTAATGAAGGTACAATGTAAGGATCAATATAGGTTTCTGGGAAACTGCCCACCTACCCTTCCCCTAAGCCAACATTGGCAAAGGGTGTAACTGTAGTTGAAATTGTGCAACAATCAGTTAAAACACGCAGGATTCGCTATTATGTTGAAAACGAAAGCACGAGATGTGAGTTTACTGAACAACAAAAAATCCTTTCCCTCAATCTGCTAATACTCTTCTTTTCATTGTTAGGATATTCATTACTGAAACAGAGCTAAAAACTCACTAATATAGACACTACTTAATCAAATTTATGTGACCTGTAACAAGCTGTAATTTTTGGGAAGGCTGTTGTAGTAGGACAATTGTTAATTTTCTGTTTGTTTTGTTCAGTTTACTTTGAAATTTGTATGAGAAAAAGTTACTTTGGCTTAACAGACCATACTTCCTTTAAAATGGTATTCCTTGATGTCAGCAAACTACTGTTGGTTCATGAAATCAAAATAGGACCCAAGACTTTACCTGGTTCATTATGTGCACGCTCTTCATCTAATGAGAGGCCTTCAGCCATTTCTGTAAGTTCACACAAAACATGCTTTGTTATTGTGCATAAAATATAAGATGAAAAAAGTAGGGTAAATCTATATTCACATGTCTTCATAGAGTTGCCTATGTCAAACTGATAAGGTACAAAGTTTGTTATTTTTTCGACCCAATGTTTGACCAAGTTGTATTATTCAATTTTTTTTTTCTTAATGCAACCACTGAAATATTTGCACACATCCAGGAACTGATTCTCTACTACATCTTTTTTAAATTTTGCATCATCGCCTGGTCACAGACCGCCCCCCCCCCCAACACACACACAAGGAAACCCCTCCCCCTATAGCTATATTTCTTCTTTTGACACAAATCTTGCAAAATCACAACTCAACACAAACCTGCTTCCTTTTTTCTTTTTCTTCTGTTTTTCTTGAAAGTAAGTTTTAAACCATCAAGCTGAAACAGGCAAGGGGAAAGGTCATAACATAATTAACTTTTCACAAAGCCTGGCTATATCTGTTTGATAGCACTGAAGAGAGACAACATGTAAAAAGAAACTGCACTCCAGCTTGGCTATGTGGTGTGGTTTAATATTACACTGTAATGGCCAAATCAGACACTGCAGATACTTCACCCTTGAGTAGAGTAGGATGTTGTTTAAATCTCAGGCTTAATCAGGGTTAAAAATAATAATAATAATAATAATAAAACTTGAATTCTGGCAAGCAACTGTCCCCTTTTGCCTGCCCAGGGCCACTTCTTGTTCATCTTAGTAAATGATTTTGTTGGAGGATGACTTGCCTGGAGCGAGCTTCAAAAGTCACTTGCCCACCAAGAAAATCTACTTGTTCTGGACTACAAGACACGACTTTGTTCGGGTCCTGTTAAATATTACACAGAAACATGATGTACAGCTAAGGACCTCTTGAGTTGGAACTTACCCTTTTTAATTTAAAAGCTTTGGACGGGTCCTCAGGTAACCCATCATCACCAACAGCAAAGCCAGGGGCCAGTGAAGCCATGTCCACATCCCCAAGACCTGTCGACATGGGGGAATTAGCAGCCAGTTGACTCTGAAGTAGGGCCTCTGCTGCTTTACTCACTACTGGCCATTCACCTTTCAGGACACACTCACAGAGTTGGTCTAAGCGCTGAATAACCACTTTATCCTGTCAAAAAGTGATATTTGTGGGGACTATAAATCAAAGAAAGATTCCTAGGCAGGATTTAGGTTTAAGCAAAATTCTTTGAGGGTAAAATTTTCTACCAGAGAACATTTTTAACAAACAAATCTTAATGTACAGACATAAGATGTATTTTTTAAAATTAACCAGGGATCAAAATAAGGGTCAACTGACAATCTTTTACCCGGACCAATGGTCAAACTCTCGGTTTGCCAGTCATTTTGACAGGACACATAATTGTACTGTCAATGGATTTGAATGTATTTGTTTTAAAAAAGTTTCAAGGTCCAAGTACGCCTTTTCTACAGGACACATCTTTAAGCTATTTCCAATGTTCAAAGATCCTGGTTTACATCGTTGTTTTATTTTTAATATTTTGGTCATGACCAGTCAAAAAGAGACGACCGAGCTGAAATTTCTTTGGCCAGTTAGTATGACTGGTAACAATCAAAAAAAATATTTTGAGCCCTGTTAATATAATAAATTGTATTCTTCATCACAAAGAGACTTGGACATAAAAAGTTGAAAAATCTTACGCAACAAACAAATAGTACAAAATGTCCACAGAGTTTTGAGTCGCATTAGAATAAGACACATCTAACATACATTATTGTAGTAGCATTCTGTTTGTACCTTAGGCCATCTCACAGAAAATACAGACATTTCACCAGACTGACTCTCTTGGTTGAAGCTCAGTTGAGAGTCCTCATCTTGAGAGGCTGCTGGATTGAACTGAGAAGCCACAGGAGTGTTCCTAATAGTTTCATCCATTTCCTCAACCTTAGGATCTGCTGCCATAATAGGATCATCCCTGACAGTCTGATCTGAAGCATCTGTAGGGGAACTTGATTCCACTGCATTTGGCAATACTGTTTGTGTCTCGGCTTTTGGCACGTGTTGCATTGCTGTAGATTCCTGATGCATGGATACCTGTTCATTGGGTGATAATGAAGTTGAAGCACCCGTGTCTGCTGCCCTTTCTTCATTGGGTGCCTTAGTGGCATCTTCGCCTTGTTTCCTTTCATAGTCGTTGTTCATAGGGTAAAGGCTATCAAATGAAACTGACGATTCTGTCTTAACACTTCCTGTAGGAGAAGATGACTTCTCATCTCCAAGAACTGTTAAAAAATAGATTAACAAACACTCTTTAGCTCAGAAACTATCAAGAAATCACTGTTCTTTACTCGCCCGATGAGCAAGTGAGGTTTTTGGGTATTTAAATTACAGAAGAACCATAAAAAAATCCTAAAAAATCCTGAAGACAGTAAGGTCGAAACTGGTCCGGCAAATGGCTTGTTTTGGTTGAGACGGCTGGATCGGTACTCAACCATAAGTACCATCCTTAATTTCCAGTGTGAAACCGCACTTGGGAGGTTCCATTACGGGGAATGACACCTTCTCTTGGCAAGAGAGCCCGTGCAAATTATATATATATATATAAATTGGGGGCTGGTTAAAATGATTCTTGGGCTTATATAGGATACAGCTTGTCAAATGGCTTTCTTTGCACCTTGTATTGTGGAATTTCAGACCTCTTAGTTATGCAACTTATCAACGGCATTTACTGGAATAAAAATATTTTGAATTTAGATAGAATGGAAAGGGGAACTTACATAAGCTTTCACTACATTGTAATCATGAGATATGTTACACAATATCCTAGGTAATTATAATTTTTATACCTTTATTGATGGGATTTGATGGTATCTTTGAAATAACTTCCATAAAGGACAGCTCAGGATCACTGAGAAGATTAAAATCTGTTCTGCTGATGCCATGACTGCAGGAAAGACAGAAAACAATAAAAATATTACTGTTGTACTCGTGAGACATTTAAATTACAATCACTTAAAATACTCAAACAAAAAACTCAACAAAATCAGAGAAGAAAAAAAAAAGAAATCTTACGCGTAGCTGCAATACTTTGTTGCAACAAAATAACAAAATTTTTAACTATCATTAGCGCAATTTTTGCTCACTTGGCAACACCAATAAGTAAATCTTTGTCATGTTTGCCACATATCCACCAGTCAGGAAAGCTGGAAGATGGCTGCGCTAGCTGCAGTCGCTCATCTAGCTTCTCATGAGGTAAAACCTTTAAACAAAGATAGTGGCAATGAAAAATTAGTCACACAACTCACACATCCTTGATGATGGGCTAGCACTCCTAACATCAGCTCTTGAATCTCTTTGTAGTGTTCAATATTAACCCATCACCCACTAATTCAGTGTTTCACTCACTACTTATGCAGCACTAGAGCCTCTATTGAAACTATTACATTTATCAACCGAACAATTACAAAAAAGCAAAGTTGACTAAATTGTAGCAGCAACAGGGCAACAATAGTTAAACAGTACCTCTTCTCGAATCTTTGAGAGTAACTGTATTCTGTAAAGACTTCTACTGGCCCGTTCTTCTGAAATAGGTTCCACACTCAGTCCTACCCAAAAATATACAGTCATTTACAGCATTACACCTTGTGCAATAAAAAATTGAAGAGCCACTGAATAAATTAATGTTCCAAACATTTTTCAAACACAGCCTCATTTTGTAATTGGTAAGCTTTCATCAAACTTGTCAGGATGTGAACAGCAACTAATCAAAGGCTGCAATACACATACTAGTCACTCTTAACCATTATTTTACATCCATTCAGTTACAAATGGCATTTGTTTAAAAGTTAGCAGACTAAGTGTACATTAGCCTAGTACATGCCACCCTGTAATAATGATTCCTTTTTTTCTCTGTAAATCTGTTCAATCAAGATAAAATTAAACAACAAGGGCTTACCTTTCTGATCTACAGTATTTACAACATTTTGAGCATGTTTCAATCTTTTTTTTTTTTTTTTTCACTCACCTTTGCCTGCATCCTCTTCAGTAGCTTGGCCACATACTCTTCTACACATGGCCATGAAATCAATGTAGTAAGCAGTCAGCCTTTCATCATTCTTCTTGTCTAACCGGGCTTGTCGTCTGAAAGATCAATCGAAGCAAGATTGCAGTGTCATTCCAGGATTCACTTCAGTCATGGTTTATTTGACCACAATAGCCCACTTTACAGTTACAGGTGGAAACGAGGCTGGAGTTGACCTTGTTTTGATACAACCCTTCCTGCTTTTTTATGCAAATCAATTTGTTCTTTTGCTAAATAGTATTTTTAAGGCATAACTTCCATAAGAAAAGGAAGGAAGTTTGTCACAAAAATAGGTCAACTTCAGCCTCACGTTCAAAGGATAGGATACTAAGCCCAAGACGGTAAAATGGTCTATTAGGTAACTATGACCATAAAATGTTACAATAACCACTGTCTCATTGTAGGTAAGGTTGTGTCAACAACAAAATTCAGGATGTGAACAGCAAGATTTTAATCATTGACAATGGTAAAGGAACAGATGTAAACATTTATGACCACAATTTGATCAACACTCTACTCACCTGAATCTTGACCAGTCATATGTACCTTCTTTTTTGTTAAACTCAACACCAAAAGTGGTCACTGTGCGATAGAAGTCCACCTCCTCTCGTTTTGACCACCTGGGAGAGAAGAAGAATAGGTTAAGCCTCTTTACAATAATGGTATTGATTTTACATGACAGTAAATTGCAGTTCACAAAGTAAAGAATGACACTAACTTTTGAGCCATTTCTGCCTTTTTCAGTTCTTTCTGGCGGACAGCCTCTTCAAATCTCTCCTTTCTTTCACGTTCCTGTATAGGAGACAAGAATCAATCACCACAACATTTACCTTAGCTATATATGCTTAAGTCATAAAGAATAAAATAATGAATCCCAGCATTACAGCTGCAAGACAATAGTATTATTACATTTAGGGCAAAATCATTCCATTGTCTATCACAGATGACCTGTAACAGAGCTTTCATGAACAGCAACTTCAACTCAATCACATTCTAAGTGTTTCACTAAGGACTTGATTGTAAAGATTTAATTTTATCTAACACAATAAGAGTAGAAAACAACAAGAAAACAGCTCCACTGGTTACAAAAAAATTGGATGGGATTGCAGTTTTGCTGAAAGTGGGGGAGTTCACCTTTTCTGCAGCAGCCTTCTTCAGCTCAGCTTTCTTCACCACTCTTTGGTACCCAGCAATGATTCTTCTGAGTCTGGTGTTTAAATCAGATGGCGTTGGCCATCTGAGACTTGGATTACCTCTAGGCTCACCTCCAGTAGCTAAATTAGAAAAAAATGGCAACAAAGGCATTTTATTACTAAAGAAGTAAAGTAATACTAACAGAACAAGAGAATGGTAGATGCGGCCAAATACAGCAGGTCTTCAAGAAGAAAACTTACCTTCATACAACTTCTCTGCCTTCCGAGGTGTGCTGGGTGATGAAACAGCAGAAACAGTGTCCTGAAATGAAGATGCCAACTTATTAAATTTGCAATTCCCTATTTACCTTGAATGTACTCTGGGTTAACGGGGATCTGTACATAAAAACCTTGGAAAAAGTACACTAGCAAAACAATTTCTCAAAAATATAGAATATACTAGTAATAACCAGGGTGACAGAAGGTGCAAATGCATGTGATCATGTAACATTCTATAGTTCCATCCACACTAGTGCTGGCTATAATACATGCTGCACATGTGTATAGCTATCTCAAGATTAGGATTGCAGTCTCCTCAGTACTGCCCACCATTAGTATCAAAGGAATAACCACAGTCTCATAGTAGGTAAGGATAAATCATCATGTTTCAGAAAGAGTCAAAGTTCCAATAACTGACTGTGAAAGAGGAATACATAATGGTTGTGTGAACAGTCACCTTATCATCCTCATCCTCCATATCATCATCTTTCTGAGACACACTGGCAGGCTGTTGATAGTCAGGGTCATCATTGGCATCATCGTCATCTCTAAACATCGACAAAAATATTCCTGATTATTCAGGTACATGACACCTGCAACACCACTAAACAAATAGGGAAATTTGACAAACTACGGAATGTTTCTATGTTATTGACAAAAGAAAAATCACAACCGCAACTGAAAGACTTCGAATTAGCAAACCCATGTCTTGCCAGTGTCTTGTAGTCTGAAGCAAGCTCTATACATGTAGGTTCAGGGGTTAGAGTTTAGGGTTAGGGCCTCAGGGAAAAAGAACTCCAATACAACAGGGATGGGGATGCTCATCAGAAAATTAGAATCAAGCCCACAAAGGAGAACAACCTGGGCGTAACACAGGCTCTAAGTCTTCAAAGCAGTATTACAGCCCTTGGTTTGGTTTAAATGGGCATTTTTTTCCTCACAACCCTAAGTGATAACCTACATGGGTAAAAATAATCTTAGAAATGTCTTTAGAAACACTTCATGTACTTGCCTGTCATCTGGGTCAGTAGGTTCACCTGCAGTGGAGTCATTCATGTCAGTTGGAAGACCAACTTTAGACACAAAACACAAGCAGGGATCTGCTCGCATTGTCTTGTAATGTTCATACCCTATGAAATACAACAGCAGGTTAGAGTTGCGAAAAGTTTAGCTCATCACTGCTGAAGGTCACCATACTTTCTCCTTGTGACTTGTTGCAAATTAGATAGTATTAGCCAGAAACTTTATAACCCCAGTTTTATTTCACACAAAAGCAGGAGCTCTACCACTTGACTCCATTTAAAATGTCTACTACTCACCATACTTGTAGACTCCAACTAAGAGTGACTTATCACAATCATCATCCCACCAAGTGGCTGGTGGATCACCTTCAGGTGGATGAATGACAATGTCCAAATCACTAAGAAGAAATGACAATATGGTATTAGGTTTGAAAGAGTAAAGAAAGAACCAAAACCACTATTAGGGCTTGAGCAGTTTATCAATGGTGTGCCAAAAACACAGACTTGCAGACTGGCAGGTGAACAGGGTAAACATTGCTGTGAAATGCCCTCATGGATTCCACATCCCTAAAATTTAAGTCTTTGAAAAGGATTGCTTCAGGGATAAAGAATCTTTTAGAGCATATCACAACAATGTTTACCTGATTGTTTACCGGCCAGTCTGCAAGTCTGCAGTCTGTGTTTGTCGCACACCGGTTTAACAAACCTTGCATTGCATCCCTCTCTGATCTTGTGTCCAAGAGTGCCAATCACCTCATGTCTCAAGAAAAACAGGAGTTTCACCCGCAGCAGAATCCTTGCAAAGAAAACAAAACAAACATTAGATGTCTGCAGGTAATAACAGGGACATAGTAAATCACAGATGATTGGGTTATGGGTTAGGTTTAAGACCCATCACATTCACACATTACATCATACCAGCGAATGAATCTTATGCCTGTTCACATCGGACAAGCAAATTCCACCACCAAACCTTGTTTGAGATCAAAACTCTTTACATCTGCAATTTTTCTGTACTGGTATTATTTTCAGCTCTACGTCTGCCTTACAAATTTAATTATGTAAAACTTTGCAAAGTTACAATCTCAAAACGAGGCTTGGTGGTGAAACTTGCTAGTCTGACGAAAACTTATTATAAGGCCTATTACAAAATGTGATTAACTACGGCAACAACATACTTGTTACAGTGGTGTTGCAAGTGCTTCTTGTAACCCTCATCTAGTATAAGAGTTTCTGGATCACATGTCCGCCACTCGCTACCAACTTCCAGTAGAGCAATGGCACTTTTGTTTTTATTAGAAGTCTTGCCCTTCTTGTTTCTTCCCCTGCCCTTCCCTGAGGATGGAAGTGGCATGTAAGTGGCATCTCGCTCTTCACTCGGCAGTCGTTCTCGTGTGGCTGAGGCTTTAATCAGATCTCTAATAAAACCTTTCACTTTTTCATCTCCTCTGTAATGGTGCAGGCAGTATACAAGTATTGTGCGAGAAATGGCTTCAACATCCCTTTCAGAGACCTTGGTTTTGAATCGCCCTGAGGCAATGACATCCTTCCACTGTCCCCAGCTGCAAAGGAAACAAAGAGAAAATCTCAGCATAACTTCTTATTTCTAGACAAATGTCACACAAGTGCAAAGCAGTAACAGAATTAAGGTAAAAGTTGTGTCAACTAATGTAACATGTTTCTTTGAAACAATAACAGTGCAACTAACAATTGCCAGAATATCACAACAACTGACATGATCCAGTCTAGGTTCCTAATTCCTGTTTAATTGCCCTTTAATAACAATGATAAAGTTGTTGAAATGATAACACTAAAGCCTTTCTTTTTGTTACAGCATCCGCTATACAACTGTTGCCAGTAAAAGGCTAACAAGAAAAAATATTAATAATAACATTATAATAACATTTATTTATACCACAGAAATTCAACTATACAGTTTTCAAATGTGCCATATTTCAACTTACCCATAAATAAGCAAATTCTTTTCCACCCTAAAGCACTCTACTCGCGTCCAAGATGACCTCCGTGGCAAAGGTGCTTCATCATCTTCATCAAGATCTAAGTCTGATAGTTCAAAATCACCATCCTCATTGCCATACCGCTTTGTTTGTTTCCTTTGTCGCGGGGCATCAATAATGCGATTGTCCTGTTTACAATAAAGAAAAATTACATCATCTCACTCTAAATTCTAGAATTCAGATGAAGCATGAGTGTAAGACACAGTTAAGGTTGTGTTGGCTAGTATAGAAAATGTAAACTGCAAACCTTGTTTATAAGGTCGACATCGAGGTCAGCTTTTTTGGCCCACTTCTGCCAGAAATCAGGATCATCAATATCAATTTCTTCCTCTCCCTTAGACGACACAAAGCTTGCCTACAAAAGAAAAAAAAAAGTTAAACAAGTCATACAACATCTTACAGCTGGAGGCTTCACAACTGGAATATTATCTGTCCACAAAGCTTACAAATTCAAAGCCCAGTCTAGTCCAAGTGTCTTGCAGTAGTATATACAGGGTAACTGCTGTAGCCAGCACCAAAGGCTTCTGATTGTATGAATCTCACTTAGCATAATTTTGCTTAAGTATCAAGTACATGTAGGCGGCAAGTTTTCCATCGAAAGTGGCGAAATTACCTTCTGCCAGCTGCTCGCTCATTTAGACAGAGATAAAGGCTACAGTTTGCCATGGACATATATAATGAGAATATTAATACTCAGGACCCCTTATTATTTATTTACTTGATTATTTCTCTATTTTATCTTCTTTTCTTAAAAATTAGTATAGAAAGAAATTAATTTAACATGATCATATTTTACCTTAGCAAAAGTAGATCCCTTTCCTTGGGACTCAATCTGAATGACTTGAGTACGGCGCTCTAGAATCTGATCAATGTCTTCTTCACAAAACCTATATGCAGTAAAATGATCCATGGGTTAGCACTAAATTTACAGTAACTGTGGGATTTCTCTCACTGATTGGTCGAGAGCTATGTTGTATAGGAGTAAAGACCAAGGAAATGATCTGATGGTGGTACAATTTGTTTTTCTCTTTCTAGTGTGCACAATTTTTCACCAAACTTCATTAGAAATGGATATCAGAAAATGTCAAAATAAAAAATAATGTTACTTTTTGAAAAAATGCAGGCAAGTGGTTCCACTTGAGTTTTGAATAATTTGAGGTCATTGCTACGGTTGATAAGAACATACATGTAGACCATAGAAAATTGTTGTCCATATGTTTAAGTTACCGTCAAGAAAAGCCGAGTCTCATGTTCTCAATTAAGTCACTTACTTGGAGCTATCATCATTTTCTTCCTCCATGATGGCACCATAAGCACCCTTTCTCAACAAATCTTCAATCTCTCTCTTGGACAATGATTGCTGTATAAAAATAATAGAAACTTGAAAGATCAAAACTCTGGAAAACAAAGGTTGTTAGGGAACGAACCATGCCCTATTTGTACAATACTGGTGAATGGAAGCTAAACTGTTTGTCATGGTTTGTCAATCAACATGTACACTATCTTTAAAGTGGCCTTTCCCATAGAAAACACCAATGACAACATGAATACCCATTTTGGTCTCCACCTCTACATTGTAACTTAACTCTAACACCTAATCAGTGTAAGTATCCGAGATATTCTGAAATTCTACTGTAATGCAACTTATTCTGACAAATCATCTCCCTGTGCCAGCTGGCTCAATCAACTTTATAGAAAGGCAAGGGTTGGAGCTTGTTCAAAGGTGGACATCTATTATTTTATCACCAGCTAGCTGCTTTGACAAACCTGCAAGGATCCTTGTGGATTTATTAAAAACTCTGTTATTTGAGTGGTTCTCATTGTTACCAATGTATTAAGTAATAAAATCTAAGAGTGAATAAAGCCCTTACATTGTTGCTTGCGTTCTCCTTGGTATTCATGGACTGGAGCACAGCCTTGTCCAGACCCAACTTCATGCTTGCTCTATCAAACATTTCACGCTCATAAGAGTTCCTAGTGATAAGTCTGTACACCTTGACAGACCTGCTCTGCCCAATACGATGGCACCTTGCCTGTGCTTGAATATCATTCTGAGGATTCCAGTCAGAGTCAAAAATGATAACAGTGTCTGCAGCTGTAAGATTAATCCCCAGTCCTCCAGCTCGAGTACATAACAAGAACACAAAGCGGTCAGAGTCCGGCTTGCTGAATCTATCAATAGCAGCCTGCCGTAGGTTTCCACGTACCCGCCCGTCTATTCTCTCGTATGGATACCTCATGTGAACAAGGTAATCTTCCAAAATGTCAAGACATCGAACCATCTGAGAGAAAACCAGGACTTTGTGCCCATTTGCTTTCAGTTTTGGTAGGAGCTTGTGAATAAGCACGAGTTTACCAGAAGCATCAATCATAACTGTGGCATGCTTGGGAGTTTTTTCATGCATTGACAAGTTATGCTCAGCAAGCACCTTTTCTTCAGCACCAGTGATCAAGAAAGGATGATTACAGCACTTTCGAAGTTCCATCATGGTGTTCATTAAGTTTGGTACATTTGCACTGGATGTTGCTCCCTTGCTCAGAAAAGCAAAGTTACGTTCAAGGATAGCTCTGTACAACTTTTTTTGGATGGTTGTAAGCTCCACCTGAAGATAAAAATGAATAAGTTGCCATAATGCAACATCTGCACTATTGTCTGATATTTTTAATAATTCTTTATGCAACTGGTCTTCGCAATGTTGTGAGTAGCAATATTTAAATGACACACTACACATGTTACACCCCATTTTTGGAACATTGGCAAATAAAATGAAGGCCAATCTAATGTCAGGCCATCACGTTCTCTGACCAATATTCTGTTTTGTGCTACTGCTTTGGCTACTTGCCAGCTCTTCCAGCCAGCCTTGTTTCTCTTGGACTTTTGAGAAAGATAGAAACAAGGCCAGGTGGAAGAGCTGGGAAGTAGCCAAAGCTGGCACAAGAAAGGGGGTGTTTGTCAGAGAACATAAAGGCCTAACTCTATATATAGCACTCACATCCCTTTAAATCACAGGCTGACAAAACATATGAACATAACAAGAACTGAAGAACAGACCTCTATGATGGTTTCCTCTTTTGGAGCAATGTTCTTCTCAACATCTTCCTTCAGTCGTCTCAACATCATTGGTTTTAAAAGCTAAAGGAAGAAGACAAAAGAAAATATTGGACGCTTTGAAGAAACAATACAACACACAAAAGCAACTATGAAAAGAAAAACTTGCTTTCAGCATCCTTGATCAGTGTAAGATTTTTCTTCCTGTGCTTCAGTAGTCTAACATGTTACAGCATCATTTCAAGGATGTTTAACTTCACCTCCTCTAACCCAAGAATTTAATTCCCATATTCCACCATCTATTCAGCATATACCATACTTGGTAGTAAGAAAAAAATACCCCATAACATTAATGTTGACAACCTGTTTAGTGCCAAAAAACCCTTCAAGCCATAGAAGTGTAAGAAACAGCAGGACCTTTACTTTTAGCTTGACACTATGTATTAAAATATAAGCTGAAATTGTGCATACCTGTTTGAGTTTTTCTACTTGAGCTTCTGTCTTAAGGTCACCAAATTCCATAAGGAAGGCCACTTGAGAGGGAAACTGCGCAGGTTCAAGGAAGTTCAGAAGACTGAAGAGCTCATCTACATTGTTCTGTAGTGGCGTTCCTGTCAGCAATATCCGATGTTCCTTGAAAACAGCATTATTTAACATGCTGTTAGTATCAGAGCAGAGTGATGAGCCAGTTTTGCTTTCCAGCACTATTTTATTAATTTTTTCACTCCCTCTTATTCATTCAACCATTAACCATCTTGTTCAGTCAGTTTGTTAGTCTGGCAAAACTGCTGTAATCAAGGCTTCTACCAACCATCAACTCCACCCACAGAAAGCAAAACCATGACCCGTGTATCACTCACTGGCCACTTAATAATTAATTAGAGAACCTGGAGAAATATATTTAGTGTACATGTATACCATGCTTAGGTTGTTGAGGCCTTCAAGAAGTTTGCAGTTTCGATTCTTTAGCCGATGAGCTTCATCTATAACCACACATCTCCACGGCACTGAACTGAGTTGCATGTTGTCAGCTTTACAGACAAAAAAAGCAAACAAAAACAGGTTTATTGACTTGGACTGTGCACTAAAAAAAGGATACCATCTGGCCAGTTACATAAAAAGAAGGGATTTTCACCACAAAGCAAAACATTATGTTATATACATCTTCATACCTATAATTATTTCGTACGTTGTAATCATTGCTTCAAACTTGTACAATCCATTAAATGGTTGGCCCTGGGAAAAAAAGGAATGCTATAACATCAGTAATGTGGGATGACAAAAAAAGGTCGAAAAGTTGGTAACTGGGAATATGATGAGGAAATGAATGGACCTTCAGAGGGTCAAGCTATGCAGTATTTCATTTTATAAAATAACTAAGATAGAAAGTTTGTTCTTATTGGTTAAAAACCTATGGTTTATTGTGCCAGTAAACTCATAGAAAACTGAAACACGCTTTAAAGTTATTTTATAAAAGGAATAGACCACACTTCCCATGGGTTTACCGGTATGATAACCCACTTGGGATGTTGGGAGAACACGAGAAAAGTTTGTAAATCACGAGCCGAAGGAGAGTGATTTACAAGCTTTTCTTGTGTTCCCCTAAAACACCACATGGGTTATCACGCTAGTAAACCCATAGAAAGTGTGGTCTATTGCTTAAGGAAACCTATATGGCAATTTATACATTTAAAGTAACTATCACAATAGAAATGACTAGGAATGGTAAAATAATTATTATTCTACAATTTATAGCAAAAAGCACTGACTGAAACTTACATTTTCATCTCTGAAGTAGAATTCATACTCCTGTATCAAGTGACGACTTGACGCACTGCAAGGAAAGTAATCCCCATATCAGCAAGTTGTAACGTTCATTTAGAATCACTCTTAGTAATAAACAACAACACCACCAACAACAAAACACTTACCTCCCATGATACACAACAGCATTTATATCACTCCAGGTTTCAAATTCTCTTTGCCAGTTAGAAATTGTGGAGAGCGGTGCAATCACCAGAAATGGCCCCCTCACACCGTACCGCTGCAGTTGAAAATATTTTTCTCCTATTAGTCTTAATATTAATTGTTCATATCTTTTCACACAAAAAAAACTTTAGAACCATTGTACAACTAGCTTGGAACATGCCAAGACTGTATTCTACATGTCATAATATTAAATGGATGAAGCTGATAGGTGATCCCAGATGGGGATTTACACTCACCTGCATTTCAATAAGAAAAGAAATAGACTGAATTGTTTTTCCAAGTCCCATTTCATCAGCTAAGATGGAGTTTTGCCTAAACAGTAGAAATAAGTTAAACAATGCCTCTAACAAACAGCAGCAAGTTACTGAAGTACATAAAAATTGGATCACTATGGATGTAACCAGAGAAAATAGCCAAATTTTTGCAACACTGCAACAGGTTTCCCTACAGAATGAGCACAGAAATTCCATAATGATGACGTGTCACTATCCAGAACTGGGTAGCGATTCTGACTGGTTTAAGCAAACTTCTTATATGGCACAACCAATCAGGAGTGCTACCCAGATCGGGGAAGTGATACGTCATCAGTATGGAATTTCTGCGTTCCATCCTCAAACAGCATTTTGGGTGAAATCAGTGGTGACATCGCAAAATGTCAGCTGTCTTCATGTATGAGACCACCCTTGCAATAAAACATACCATCAGAACAAATATTATTGTGTAACAACATAGTGGAAGAACTTTTCACCTGTTACACCAACAAAAAGTGAGCCAATTGACACCTTCTAGCTGATATTCTCGCAACACATTGCCATTCTTGTATACAGGTGAGGTATCCATCTTGTACCACTCATGAGGGTATGGACGAGGACGAAACTGCAAGAAAAAATTTTACATTTGAGTTTATGCAAGGTAAAATATTAGGAGACAGCACTGCTGAGCGATTAGAGTGCTGGGATTGTAATTCAGAGGCCCCAAGGTTTAAGTCCTGCCCTGACTGTAGCTGGATTTGTTCTTGGTAGTCCTAAGTTAAAAAAAAAACAATAGCTAACTGGTTTGCCTCCTACCAACTGGGATTCTTAATCATGTTATGTTCCATTTGAATTACATTCTTTCAACCCTGAAAAGCTCCACAAAGGGAAAGGATAATTAAATATTTAATTTATTTATCTCATAACATTTTCCCAACACGCACATAATCTCAGGTGTCTTTAAATAAAGAAATAAAAATATTGTTTAAAATTACTTTTGCTGCAAAGGTTGTGTTTTGAATAAACTCTCTGTGACTCATCTCATTTCTATTCCAATGAAAAGACCTTAAAATCTGTGACAACTTTTTCACCCATTGTTGATTTATTGTCTCTTAGTTGCTACTCGGGAAACAAATTTGCACGTGACCTCAGTTACTCAATCGGAACCAACTGTGGTTAAGTTCATTGAGTCACTGGTGTCACGTCTTCTGATGTTGGCGGGCAGGTTTGGCAACAGCCCATCAATGGTGAACAAAGAAGCACATACCAAAAGAATGTATACGTATTATATTTTTCTCTAATTGTTCATTAGCTTCACCAAATAAGAAGAATAGGTAAGGCAGGGTTGTCATTAAGAGCCGGGGGCTGGGGATTTTCCCCGGCTACTAAGAGAGTGGCCCCCGGCTACTTTTATTGGAAAATAGAAGAAAAATAGAACCAAAAGAAATCCCTAGCCGTTTGGTTCCCCGCCTACTTGTTGTATTTACCCGGCAACTTGAAATCTTAGTGACAACCCTGGGTAAGGGAATACTATTTTTACTGATAAAGAATTTTGATTTTCTTAATTCACAACAAAATTGCTTCACAGTGCAAAATGCAGATATCAGAATAAGTCCTATTTATAGGTAATACAAGATGATTTTTTGAAATATAGGTTCTTTATAGGATCCTATACAAATTATAGGATAAATCGGAAATAAGGGTGGTCTGTGATGCCTGTCAGAATGAGAGGCATATGCTAACACGGCAAAAACTGTAAAAAAACATTTGCCTGTACGTCATTCCTTCCTCTTGCTCCTAATTTACCATACCTGTCTTAGTTGCATTGGTGGGAGTTCCTTAAGCTTTTGGAAATGTTTGATCTTATCTTCATCAACATCAGCCTGCAAAGAAATATTGAGACACTATAAATCAGGGCTTCTGATATTTCGCGCGGTCGCGGACCCGCAAAATTCTGGTATTTCCGCGCAATCCCGCGAAATTCCCCCAAAAACGCGAAATACCACGAAATCCGCCAGAAATATTTCCAAATACATGTCGGCAAAACATATTTAATGCTTATCTTGGCCATTAGACCTGTTTTATTCACCCCAAACGTCCAAATTTATCTTGAAACTTCATCACTGCAAAGAGTAAACAACGTCCCAAAACTACCAGGCATTCTTAGATTAATGTTGCGAAAAACTGGGCACTAACCATAATGTTAATGGCTTAAGCATTCGCTCATTCCTCGAGCGAACTGTTGTTGAAAGAGCAAATGATTATTCCTGTTAAAAGAACAACGCTGGTGATATCGACGCAAAATTGATCGATTTTAGCGAAATTTGCCCAAAAAAATCCAGCAAAATCGGCTGTTTTTTACAGATTGTTTCTTGGCTAAGTTTCTCCCCGAAATTTCCCGTGAAATCGGCCGATTTTTCTGAGAATTTTTCCCTGAAAATCCTTCGAAATTTGACTTTTTTCCGCTAAAATCCCACGAAATCGGCCGATTTTTCTGCGAATATGGACTTTTCTCCTGCGAAAATCCCACGAAATCGGCCGATTTTTTTTTTTCCGCGAAATATCAGAAGCCCTGTATAAATTGACAAATTCTCAGAATCATTGTAAGCAATCATTTGCTCGACAGGAATTTTTGCAGAACAAAATAAGTTGAGGAGAGTTTTTTAATCACTCTGACAGCCTTTTTAATATGGGGAAATAATCTTGCAGTTTTACCATTCAATTGAAACCTCTGGAAGAACTTTTTATTTCTAGGAGTTTTAATTGCTTTGTGAATTTTACCTCAATTTCCCAGGTGCTTTCTTCGTAAGGTTGTGATCTCCACTTCACAAGGTAATGTGTGATTGGCTGCAAGCAAATTGTGAGAGGCAATAAATAAGGTTATCAATGAAAACTTTAATCAATAATGATTTGGAGAAACATAAACATGGAAAAACTAACAAAATAATGTCCCAAGGCTGGGTGACTTCAAGATGCATTTATTTCCATTCCTTGATAATGGCATCACGAGGTTGCCCAAATTTCCCCACATTATTGTGTTAGTTTTTACATGTTTAATGACAACTTTACAAAAGATGGATTTGTAAAGACCTAACAGGAGACAGATGTTTGTTGTAAGTGCACCAAAAAAGTCACTTAAATAATTAATTATCCAACAACAACACACACTGACCCTTCTTTGTCCTTAGTGAGAATATTTTGTATGCTTGTAGTGAAGTGTCCTGACAACAACTACAGGAACTTGTCTGACAAGCATCAAGTTTGTTCTAGGAGGATCTCATTTCACTGTTATGAGTTTGAAATACACAGCAACAGGACAATAGAAGTAAACCTCCATAACAAATAAACCTAAATCTTAAAATAGTACAATGTTAACTCTGGAAGGACTTAGTAAACACTAAACTTCACCTGCAAAATTAACACTCTTTTAGCCAACAGTGAAGAGTTTTGGATAGATACAGGAAGTTTAAATGGTCATGCAATCTAAGTTGCTCATCATTAATTTAAACTTAAAAGTGATTTTAACCATCTATGTACATCTTGTGCATTAAGAAATTCCTAACCAGCACCACAGAACAATTTTGGTTGAAATGCTTGTATATGTCATGTGAACCACTCAGGGCTCAGTTGTGCAAAGGCTGATTAGCACCCAACCTGAGGTAAATTTCAATCCGGGTTTCTTTCATTCAAAAGCATAGTCTAGCATAATTTTCTGTATTCTTTTCAGAGCAACCAGTCATCAAATTGTACACAAAAACAAATTTAAACTGAATTTGCTCTTTACACTGTCATATCCGAATTAAAATTTTGCTATAACCCTGGCCTGAGTCAACCCAGTTTTGAACAACATGGCCCAGATTTCAACAGCCATGAAATTCAACCAACAGTTCAGATCACATGACATGTTTCAAGAAGGGCAAAGAATAAAGCAACTTTAGTTACATAATATATGACATTACTAACTTTTTAATCACACCGCAAAAACTGCAAGTGCTCTCAATAACAAAGGTCAGGATTAAGATTTAGTACAAAACTTAAAAGCCTTCTTCAGTTGATATATTAACACAGAAGGAAGCGATATCAAAGAGGAAATTTTTTCTTTTTTTATGCTCACAGACTGTTTGCTTTGGTACTTCTGTTTAATAAGTTAAACAAAACCTGAATTAGTCTGTGTGCCCCCATTCACAACACCAATCAACGTGAATGATGATTGCTGTTATAATAAGTTTGTAATTGCATGAAATACAAAGCGTACAATCAAAAATGAAACAATACAAAAAGACTGCAGAGACTGAACAATAATCACACTGAAACATGATAATTATCAATGACAGCCTTACTAGAGCTGATGCAGCTACACAGTATAAACTACTTTCCACTTTAATTGCCCAAAAACACCAAATGACTGTTGTACAACCTTAACTTTCAAATACTGAAATCAGTACTGTGCGAACTAGACAAACAGCATGATCCACATGAAGACAATAGCTAGAAAGTGACAGAACATTAAAACTAAACATCTGCAGAAAGTACACTGTCAGAAGTGGAAGCAACTCTAGAGATGGGACAAGAGTTTTGATGAAAACAAATTTTTTTTGTTAAATGAATAATACCAAACTCTTTGAAGACATTTAACAAGAAAATGAGCTCAACAAAGAGAAAGGGAACCTAGAGTCACATTACTGCTGTTGAACACTTCAACACATCGCACTTGAATACAACCTTTACAAACTATAAGCAAGGTACTAAAAAGAAAATTATATCCATACAACTTGGAACCGCCAACATGTTTGACTTTGCAGAATATAAATTACGTGTGAAATATTGCACCATGCAATATACATTTGATACCATATATCTTTTCAGGGTTAATCCCATGAACTCCACTATTTCACAGATTTAAAACAGAGATGCAGTCCAATGATGCCTGTAAAAATGCTACTCTCAATATATCTGCTAACACCTTGTAAAGTACACTAAGATTTATTTTAAAAGGAGTGAGATAAAAACTCTATTTCATGCATGGAAAGAGGTGTAAATTAATTATTTATGTTCCCTAAGGGTGGAATGTTTAACATTTGCATAATACTCAGACAAGAACGGCAAGGTCTGGTTTAATAAATTTCACAAATGAAGCGGCAAACTACACTATGCCAATATATAAATGTAGCTTTGGATCATGTGATTCTGAACTAACTCTGTTCTGAAGTTACACGAGTGCATTAACCTTAAATTTCCCATATCTAATAGCTTTAGCCAATGCTCAAAATCTGTGACTATTATTTTCAGATTTACATGTGACATTTATCTAACTATGTGTTAATACAGGTAAATCAACACTAAAAAGTACCTTCCACATATTTTACAAGTTTTAGACTGATGTAAGTTTAAGGTCATTTCAACTGTATGCACTTTCAGGCAGAAATACATTCAAGGAATTCATTCTAACAATTTGTTATCAGTGATGCCTAATAAGTTAATTTCCATGCACCAGCTTCATATTAAGCAATGTCCTAACACCTTACTCTATCAGCAAATAACGAAAAAAAAATCCCTTTTTTCAAAGAGGAACACATGGTATTTCTTGCCTCTTTAAAAGATATAAGGAACTTAAAAGAAATCAATTGCATGCATTTGGTTTTTGTATGGGGTTAGAAAGAAAGGTGTGATTATTTTTATCTCACTTTGATCCCTTCTCCTGTTTAACTACGTGTATACATGACCTCTCTTATAAAGACCAGCCATGTTCATGCAAATATGGTTATCATCATCTGGGCAAATATGATATACATGCATGCGAAGTGTAAAGTTAAAAAGATTTGGCGACAAAAATAGAAAGGGTAATATCAGGTTATTAATAACTTGAAGACAGCATTTTTATTTACAAACCACATTATTGTTATCAGTTGACTGTGGCACAGATTATCGCTAATTGGAGACAGTGATATAACTCTAACATAATCATTCCCACCTTGATAATGTGTTAATGCGACAAGCCGCAAAAACCGACCACTTGTTTCAAAAAGTGTCACGCAAAGCAATCTTTAATAGATGCAACAGTAATAAAGCTGGAGCTTGGGTTGTTCATGATGAACAATGATCTAACTATCATTATTCAAACAATGCTCACCTTTTTATGTCCACTATGCATTAATTATTGTTCAAACTACCACTAAAAAAAAGAGGGTCCTCTTGTTGCCCAAAAAGGGTGATTATTGGTCTTTGGGTAGAGCACAGTAAATCAGACTATTTGGGAGACTTACTTGTAACAGTGACATTAACTACACGTAGACCTCCCACAATAAGAATTTAAGTGGACATACTTCCGGTATTAGACTTTTCTAGCTTACCTCTCCACTATTTTGGTCAACTCCTGTAGACTTATCCAGTACACGATCAACTTCAACATAATCAGGGTTAAATGGTTCTTCATCAAGCTGTCAACCAAAATAAAAGAACTCAACAAATTGTATTATCAAGAAATTGGCACCCCAAAAAGAATTCAATAAGATAATGGCACAGCATTAGGCGCTAGATCGTTTTCCGCTGCAGTGGCTAAAAAATTGAGAAATTAACGTTCAAACCTCACTGAAGAAAGCCACTGCATTCTGTTTAGCTTTATATCTCTTGATTTTCATGTGTATTCTCTTATCACCTCTCGCTAGCTTTTCAGCAGTTGCCCATTCACAATGAAGATACGAGCTTGAGGAAGAAATTATATGGAATGATAAGTAAGTTTCCACAAAACTCATACTTAAGTTAAATTCAGGATCACAATTCAACTTACTAATTCTTAAACTTGACAAAAAATTCTTCATAATTTCCCAGTTCTTCATCCTGAAAGAAATATTGATTTCATTGAACACAAACTTTAGAAACCTAAAGACTGATGATAAGTCAAGAAGACATAATTCTTATTTAAGAGAGAATTATACATAAGATCTAGATATACCAGACAAGTGTGCTAAATGGTATAACAGCCATTGTACCTTGCCATATCCTCAATTGTTACAAAATGACATAAAGAGCCAGATTTCTAACAGAATCAAATATAATAGTTAATAGCCTACAATTTTTCCCCTTACTTGTTTAGTCCTCATAGCCAGAATTTTTTCAACTACTGTTGTCTCTTCCACTTCTGGCGCCACTGGAAAGTAACTGGCGGCAACATCAGTTGGAAAAGTTGATGAAGCTGCAATGTCATTGATGGGCTCTTTCTCTCCTTCCTCTTCAGACAAGTTATAGTCAAAGTCATCCTTGTATGTTTTCTTTTTACGTTCTCTGAGAGATCGGCGCTAAAATATCAGAGAATGAGGACATAATAAACAGGAGAGACCATTGGTAAACTCTTAAGACAGATTCATTTGTGTGCAACAGAGTGGTTGCACCAGCTGTCGTAAATTATACCGTAAAATAAATGACTGAACACAAAACGAGGCCACGTTTGTTTATTTTTGTGTCCATAAATGCAAATTAGACAGGCTGAGATGTATTGTTCATACATGACTTTAACTTTAATACTAAACAATAAAACACAATTTCTAAATTCTATTTGAAAGATGTTCTTTGAAAAAAAATAGTTGAAATTTGATGGTAATGGTAATCATCTTGTTTAATGTTAAACAAACCAAGCATTACTCAACTTACAGTGATACTGGATTCAATATCCTCTTCAAAATAGCTTGGTGAATTGGGAGGCGATGGTTCTGCATCAGATGAATCTTTTCTATTACGAATAGGGGCTGGTTTTGCCAAGACAGTAGCTGGAGGCCTATAAACAATAAAGCACCCATGTCAACTTAATTGTTGTGGTTTAAATAAATTACAACAAAAAGGAAAACACAATGGGACGACACATTATGTGATATTATCCTAGGGAAAGTGAAGCTCAATGTCAAGTCATTATCTGTGTATCAAGGCAATAAGATAACACTGTATTGGGCATGTAGAGAAGATGGATTTTATATGGCAATACCATTTCCTTATGCTTTGACTTTAGCAGTGCCCTTTGATAAAATCAGAGATTGTGATTCATGTTTACAAAATTAATAATAAAACAGAACCTTGAAGTATGAGTGCTCCGTACTGGTGCAGGTTTTGAAACAATAGAGGGTCCCAGGCTAATAGGTTCTGCAGGCTTAGGGTGCCTTGATAAATCAATCATTCCCGTACTAACTGCAGATGGATGTCCCATCATTCGCTGGGCCGACGACATTTGAGGAAACCCAGGCAATGAAGGTATTCCATCAGTAGTGTGTAATGCAGCTTTGGCCATTGCCTCTACAGCAATCCTATTGGCTTTCTCTTGCTGTCTTTGCTGTTGAAAAAACCTTAGCTGATCATAATTTTGAGGTTGGAAGTTTGGTTGCATTCGCTGCTGTTGTTGCATCACATATACTTGGTACAGCCGCTGAAACTGAATTTGTAACTGCTGAAGTTGAGCCGGCTGTCCCATTTCCCGCATTTGCTGAATCTGCTGTTGAATGCGCTGCATTTGAAGCAAGATTGCTGATGTCTTGACTTGCATCAAATCCTGAGGATTTGACATATTCAGATTAGTAAATGGATACCCACGTTGCTGCGCAGCCATGTTGTGCTGGTTTGCTGCACCGTACATGTCCTTGTTGTCAACCCCACCAGGCATTCCTCCATTGAAACTACCATATTGTGGATTTTGAAACTGCTGTGAATTATAACCAGACTGAGGTGAATTCTGATGCATAGCCATGGGTGGTTGAGGTCCACCCTGATAAGGATTGTAACCAAAAGCTCCTTCCCCTTGCCCAGAGAGTGGAGGCTTCCCTTGATCCATATCAACTACATTTCCTGCCATCAGATGCTGCAAACGATTTTGTCCCCCTAGTTCTGGTTGCTGTTGATTTCCTTCTGAAGCCTGAAAGTGTCTATAAAGTGCTTGCTGAGGACTGATTTGTTTGTGTTTCTGCTGCTGAGACAGCTCCATTGTGTTGGGGCTTGAGCCTTTGGGAGAGGAACCGGAAAAGGGAACAGACGATGATGACTGATTTGAAAGTTGAAGTCTAGGGGATTGTGAAGGACCAGTTGGAAAACGATCGGGTGAAGAATTCATGGGAGATTGATTAGCAAAGTGCTGTAGCCTCGGAGAAGATGATCTTGGAAAGCCGTAGCCAAATGGCTGTCGGAAGGGTGACTGTTCAGATCCCTGCGTGTATCCGCTGTAGTTAGGAGAGCTACGAGATGCTTGGCCACGAGGCCAACACATGTTAACCTGTGATGGCGAACGAAATTCGGAAAACTGTTGCTGTGAGGGCGACTGCATGGTATGAAACCGCTGCGGCGAGGAAGAGAGTAACGGATCGTCAAAATGTTGAAGCTTCTGTGACGGAGGTAAAAACGGGGAGCCTGAAGATCGTTCATCGAAATGTTGAAGCTTGGGTTGGTTCGAGTTTGACGGCGATTGCGACTGAAACCCAGGAAAAGAAGCAGAATGCTGTAGTTGTGTTCCTTGGCTTCCATGCGAGCCCAACGATGAGCCTAAACCTAAATCATCCAGGCCGTTATTGACTCCATCAAAGATTCCCAGAAATGGATCCGCCATGATGGGTCATCGGCGATTGAGCTACCGCAAGTAACTCGATTTTAAACCAGTGCCGTGGGCCGTTAAGTGTCCATCTCTACTTCCTTTCATCCGTCTTAATCTTTTGACTATCCTGATGGGCCATGAAAGCGAAGGTGGGATGTTAAACAAGACTATTCTACTCGCCGCCGTCAAAGGAGCCGTTCTGAAAGGGAAAATTAAAGGTCACGGAACATGAACAAAGTTAAAGACCAACAACTATAATCCTTGGAAAACTGTAGAAGAAAGTCAATTAAAGGTAATATGATATGTAAACAGGACAAAAGTAAAACGATGGATAAAAGACGAACCATCAACTTTGAAATACGTATGCGATACGAATGAATGAAATGCGAACTAGAGGGTTTGCGTAAGCCAGCAAGTCCCTTACGTACGCACATTACATCGCATGGTCTGTTATCCGACGGAATGCTTGCCAATTTAGAAACAATTTCTTTTTGAAACGCTAAAACCCTCCGAACAAAACGCACACTTTTCTTGAAAACAAAAGCAGTCATTAGAAGAAGAACTACTGTCTCTTGAAGAGCTTAAAATTAAACGATAAGTGCGTTCGTGTTGAAATACGGGAGCGAAGCCGGTTCAGGCAACACTACAACACGATAAAAATTCCCCCTGTCAAAACCTATTATTATCTTTACAGTCTTCGTTTACAACAAGATTCAATTACTGTGACAGCGTCCAGTTGAGCGTCAGAACCGCGAAGTAAGGGAAATATTCACAAAAGTGGAGCGAGGAGGGAAAAACAAAAGCCTTCATGCCAAGTCGGGTCAGGTGGAGGAAAGTTGTCCACAATAACAATGCGAAATTCGCGTTCACTAGTTGATTCATATGTGCAAATTGATGCCTGTCCCCGATAACCTAAACAATTTGAACTAAAATTTTGCAAAAAAATTCCTCAGAAGTCGAGTACCCTTAAATAACATGTAACTGTGCAAACGCCAAGTGGTAACGTCCATGCTTGTTTGCAACGTCAAGGGAACAAAAGCGAAATGTGGGAAACACGAAGGATATTTTGGCTGCCCTCACAAGCGCTCCAAGTGAAGTAATTGATGTCATACAGGGTCAACAATGCGATAAAAACATGGTCAAACACCAAAACACAAAACTAACCTACACAAAATGCAGTCGACACAGCTCAAAGAGTGCGAAAAAGTCGACAAAAAATTCCTCTTCGGTGAATAAGCGAAAGGTTTTGAGTTGAACTCGAACACGAATATCATGCTTTCACTGGCCACCACGTTACTACCTGCTGACAGCCAATCAGAAGCCAGCTTCTTGAAAAGTTCCCGGATGAACGGGGGGTTAGCATACATTAACAGGTCACCCCGAGGCCAAGTTTGACAAAGAAATACATTTTCAAAGGACTACTTTACGCAAACTTCGCGAGCTCTACTAAACGGCCCAATTAAAAGTATTTGTATTGGTCTCACAGCATCCGGATATCTAATTTGTTCAAAACGAAGAGAGATCTTTTTTTTTTTTTCAGCGGAACGCGTGATATGAATTTGACAAAAGTTTTTGAGCTCTGACACCATTATATTTTGGCATGGGTGAAGATTAATTTTCTTTTTGTCAAAAAACCTACATCGTATATAAAAAGGAATGTATATTTTTGGATATTTTAAAATTTTTAGCAGAGGCGATAAATTTTGTAAATGGCAAAAAGTACAGAGCAGAGCAGAGTACCAGAAGCCGTTACGTAACGTATAGAGACTCAGCGAGACTCCAACGAGCGGATTGGTCAACTTTGTGGGCAAATTTAGCCATGGGATACGATAAATTTGTTTATAAAGGAAACTCGTTAATTTCTATTTTTTCGATGTTTCAGTTTCCAAACCCATCGCTTGAAAGCGTTTCAAAATAGAATTGCATCAGTATCGAATGTCGACCCCAGCGGGGTGTATTTTGTACAGATCGCGATGAGCACCCGAAATGGAACTCCTCTGGTCCAGGTTTTTCGAAGTCAAATCCTCGATAGAGCTATCCACAGAATACATCACTATTCGTGAAGCGGATAAGTATTAGGAAACCAATTGCGCCATCTTTGGATAGAGTTTTATCCGCCGGAGTGGATGGAGTCTATTCGCTTTTGAATCGATTTCGAACAACTGAGGTCTGAACTTTAGGCCACCTATCTTAAAAGAATCTAATTGAAATGGTAGACTTTGACTCTCTCTTTGGTAGTCCCTTTGACTCTGAAGATGACTACCGCACAGCAGGTTGTCGAAACGTCAGTCACTGTCAACAACAACAGTCCTATTCAGGACTACGTTCACCCGGACGATCAAACTCAACCTACTTTTGAAATGACTCCTGGGTTCAAACCTTTCACTGAAATGGTAGAGTTCTACCTTTTTAAAAGATCACCTCGAAAGTTGTTAAGTTCAAAAGCCCCCGACCTGTGAATCAGTGCTGAAAGGCGTTTAATCATAAAGACGCCATTGTTGAAAATAGCAAAGTCAAAACCTGGACTTGGCTCTATAGCAAAAACCTCAACTTGAAATCTAGACTCTATCATTTTAAATTTTTGTGGAGAAAGATAAAGCAAGCGGCGATAAAGAATGAGATGAATGGCTTTATGACTTCGAACATGACCAGCTCAGGAATAAAACTGAGTTTAAGTTAGCATCTGTATCCTCTAGCATATCAGGGTGTTGCCGCATGGTGCTGCAATACCAAAAAAGAACAACTGAGAAAATTACAGGGGTCGATAATAAATCCATGTCACAAACCTCTTTAACCCTCCTTTAATACAAAGTTACACGAAACAATGAGGTTTTCTTAGCCTGCGAACACAACCGAGGAGAGACAGATATAATCGCAAGCTAAGGTTTTCTGCATTCAAAGAGAGAGACAAAAAACCAGTCCATATCCACGTCCTGCATAGCCAGCCAAACTTTTGCTAGTAGAAAAATATGAAACGGCAAACTGATTCTTACGGCAAGGCGATGAAGAAGTACACAAAAGAGTAAAACAAAATATACCTATTTAAACAAATTGGGCAATTGGGCAATTTGTTTAAATATATATATTTTTTATTTTGTTCTTTTTTTTTACTCGGCTTCATCGCGTTGCTCACCTGAAGGATCAGTTTGCCTTTTCACGTTTTTCTACAAGTCTAATTGTACTGATCCAGGTCTACAACTGGGAGATCCGGTACCACTCATTGGTTTGTTGCTGTGGACTTGCTGACATTTTATAAACTTTTGCCAGCTTGCAAAGGAGCTCCACATCAGGACCGCTTTGGCGAGGCGCACCGAATGTCAAGGGAGCAGCTAGTACGTCATTCTAACAAGAAAAAGTTTAAAGTTTGTGTAACAAAACAAACAAACAAAAACAGCAGAGTTCCCCATTGCCCATAATACGCTTTGTTTGCATAAGCATTTTCTTCAGTTTCTCTTGGAACGGCAGTACCAAGGAGAAATTGGAAACAATGATGATGCAGAATTTGGGGGATGTTACAAGGCGTATTATAGGTAATACGAAAGAGGTAAATAATATTTACATCTGAAGATTTTACGACTTCTAAACTGACACCTCCGATCCAACGCCCTGCCCTCATTATCACACAGATAAGTTGGTCAATTGTGATTATATCAAGAATGCGAGTGAAAACGGAAAGTAGGGACTTTACAAACACAGGCTGGTTATATCGGTTTGTTGCTATGCTGTTCAACAATACTGTTTGGAATTATTTGACAATTTTCCCGCATGCACTTCCCTGCTGGAAACCTGAGTTTCCACGAAGTTCCCCTCCTGCCGCATAAGTATTTGACAGTTTCATTTGGTTGCAAATGTGACGCGGGGCAAAGAACAACTGACAAGTTTCTAAAGGACATAAAAATTAATTTAATTTTTCTCCCTTTTTATTTTAAACGCGCGCTTTTTCCGCTTTTTTCATTTTTTGGCTCCCCAGCTACAATGTATTCGCCTTAAATTACCTTTAACCGTGTACTTTTATAATGATGGATGAAGACTCTTACTCAGCCTACCAGGACAGTAGAATATTTATTATTGTCAATGAATTTAAGAAAAGCAAACTGAAGCAGAGGGTATAATGAGAGCCTTCTGTTCTAGCAGCTGAATTTACTGATTTTAAATGTAATGGCCATAAGCACGTTTTCCAAAGGCGGAATCATTGTAGTTCTAAAACGTTTTTAAGAAACTGGCTATTGTCACGAACTGTATGTTTAACTAATGAGAAACCTGCCTTTTACGGGGAAGAAAACTCATTAGAATTACCAAAAAACCAAATTTGATAAAACCTGCCAATCATGAAATGGACCTTTAATTGAAGCACCGTTTTTGTTTTCCCGCCTGAACAATACATCATCCTGTTACGCAGCATGTAATGTATTGTTTTAGAGCTCTGCGTTGATTGGCTAAGTGCGGGCTACACCTGTTCAAACCTGTATGTTTGCCTTGTATTTTTCTTGTTTACACGCATTCATTAGAGAGTGACCAGCGCACACACGTGTTTCGAAGAATCGCCCGAAGAATCAGGATTCACGTGGAAAACCCGTAACGTTCACTGAACGTTATTGCTGCTGGGATCAAGTAAAATTCGTTTGGAAGGGATGAACTTTTGTATGCTATAATCAGTATGATTTTCAATATTTAACAAATGAAATGAAGGATTCTTTTGATTTTTCATTTTTTTTCTGAATCTTCAGAATTTAAATACTTTTAAAGCTCGAGAGTTTGAGAGAGTCGGCAAATTCAAATCATTGGTCATGTGCGCCAGGCGATGGAAAGAAACTGAATCATGTTTGTATCGACTGAGAAAAAATCTGGGAAATAACACAGAGACAGTCAAAACGAGTACACGGATACGCGTGAGTTATAGCTGACAGATCGAGGTCGAAGTTTGGTTACTCATGTAGCTTTGCGAAGGCCCCGAAAGTACAGGAATCGAAGTCTTTGGTCAAGCAAATAAAAGCAGTGCAGCTATCAAAACTCAGTGGCACATTGTGGTGGAAATTTTACATTCGAGGTGAACCATAAAACTTCATGGTGTGTCGTCTGTTAACAGACCTTTTTTTGTATGTGACCCTGTAGGCGGGATTTGAACCTTTACCTAAGATGATTATGTTCACTGCTTAGACATATCTTTCCTGTCTCTTAGCCTCAATGACCTTCAGCTGTCTTCTCGAGTCTCACACACTAATGTCCGAGCACGGGCTAACCTAGCAACTTTGTGAAAAACAAATAAACAACAACACGAAAGCAATTAAACATGATTAACTGATTTTTGTAGTCTGAAAATTCAGATCCGTATGTCAAGGTGCTGTACTGATAAATTTATTTTGGGTAAGATGTCATACTTCAAGTCTTTTAAAAGGTGACACATATCAATTTACCGAGAATTTTCAATGATTCCACCACTCTTTTGTAGTCTACTTATAAGTTACTTCTATGAAGAGATGATGGTGAGAACAAATGACCATACTTTGTTGTCTGAACATTCAAGTCTCAGTTATTTGCTTGACTTCGCAGGTTATAAAATCCACAGAGTGACACCTTGACAACAACCCCCACCCCACCCTCCCCCCCCCAAAAGGAAAAAAACTTTACATTAGGTTCTAGTTCGACGGGTTTGGTTATAATGAACAACATACTTAAATTAAGATATGCGGAAATACAAACATGTTGCTTAAATTGCATGCAATTACCACTGCGACGATCATATCTTCATTTAAGTTTGTATTTCCTTAGTTGACATCATCTAGATTCCATGATCAACATGGTGTTCAGAGCCACCTTAGATATTTGACAATGTAACTTGAACGTTTATGACGGAATGTACTATTGCTTAGGTAATCTAATATGTCGAAAATAACTTGTTCTTCAAGATCAACAATTCTACCATAACGTTACTCGAAACAGGGAATAAATATAAATAAATTAATATATAGAAAATAACGAGTTTAAACAATAATAGGCATAGAGAATAAGTATTTTGATTGGTGAAAAATCCAATATTAAACATTTGAAGCATGTAGGATCAACAAACTTTTACCCGTTTGGCTTTAATTTAGAGAAGAGCGGAAGAGATTTTTTTTTACATCCAAAGGAGAGAATGAGCTGTTGACAGGCGTTTTCCTAATTTCAAGAGCAGAAACCTAATACAAATCCCTGATACAAATCATTCACCGGTCTCGCTTAGGTCAAAGTTACATGCCAGAGTAGGGACGGAGGGTAATAGAGTGATAGTTAAGGGTAGGATGGGAAGAAGTAATGAAAGTCCCGCGGTCTCCAAAGAGAGAGATCTACAAATTATGATATTGTTATACGCAAAAGCCAGAGGTGATCACGCTGCAGTGGACACGATCAGAGTAAGACATTAGTAGGGAAGGAACTGAATTTTTCCAAGCTTTATTGACATTTGATCACGAGGAAGGATTGTCGATTAATCCTCTCTCATACAATACATATTGTATATTGTGTGGCCGTTGCCCTATTGGAATCTTGAGGAATTCTAGGGAACATTGTATTTAAGCTTCTATACAAGCTTCGACCTGCCTTGACCCATCGACCTACACTGACTCTCTCTTCAATGTTGAGATTCTTTTCTCAATGTATCTTATTGTTTTTGATCGCTAAGACAAAGATTGAATTACGAAAGATACCATCCGGATGAGGGAAGTGGGGGAAGGGAAGAGTCTACTCCCGGGAGGGGGGGGGGAGTACTTCTGGGAATTCTTGGTGGGGGTGTGCCGCCCGGTTCTTCAAATCCTGACCCGATTTCAGACCAAAAAGAAAAATCGTTTCAGACCTGGCCTTTAGGCAGAAATTATGTTATCATTACTTAATTAGATTAGGGCGCAAACACAAAAATTATTCAAATCTATTTGGAATTCGCATATTTCTCTTTCTTTCTTACTCATTTGGAATTGAAACGGTAAAATGTTCATACACTCCCGTAGCTCCCTCGAAAACCCAACCCGATTCCAGATCAAAATAGGCAAAGTGTATACCCGTTTGCAGACCAAAACGGCGCAAAAACCCTAACCGATGGGGCGGCACATACCCATATGGCTTATATAAGGGAGTACACCCCCGGGGGTCTACTTAACAACGTTTAGGAGGTCCTAACTTTTACCCTTTTATCCCTGGGGAACTCCCATATAATAAATTGCAGATATTAGCTGTGGTCACACTACAGACTTTTTACCTAGGTAAACACGACTTGTTGACAGTTTACCTAGGGAAACTTGATTTTTCAAGTGTGACCGATTTTTCCCTAGGTAACTTACCTCGGGGAAATTTTATCGTCTGGGTCTTGGATATATCTCGAAAACAATAGAGTTTCCCTTGACAGCTACCCCAAAGCAATAGCTAGGGAAAAATGAAATACTGAGGTTGCTAGCCAATAGACGCTCGTCGGCGAAGGTCTTGATGACAGAACCGGACATAGATCAAGCTGTGATAGAAATTTTGGGAGCACAAGTCGTCTACGTCTTCGCCTTTCTTCACCTTGCACGTTGAATTAGCGTAAGAAATAACACCAAGATAAAAGAAAAAAACGTCTCTTTGATCAGCTAGATCCCTGCGCATTTTGCCTTCTGAATTCACACTCCAAAAAATTTAACAGGCGTGAAAATATTGGGAGCCGATATCAGTAGTGTGACCTGCACAGAATTTTTACCTAGGTAAAACAAAACCCGAGATGAATTTACCTAGGTAGATTTTTGATGAATTTGCCCTAGGTAAAAAGGGTTTACCTAGGTAAAAGTCTGTAGTGTGACCACAGCTATTGATCTCACTTAGGGTGTTTGGCATGGAGGGTCACTATAATTGTCCAATCAGTCATCGCTTAGTACTGTGCATTAAGAAAGTTACAAAAAATGCCCTGACACAGACCACACAGAAATCTCCCTTAGGGGTCAGTTTAAGCTTGAGCCACACCCACATTGGTATCCCTTTGGAGTAAAATTTGAATTTTCTGGCGAGCATCCCCGTCACTTTTATATGAGAGTCCCCCCGGGCCTTTTATACACTAGTTTTAACCGGAAAGAGTCTGAAAAGGGTACCGTTTGCGGGGGGGGGGGGGGGGGGGGGGGAGGGGGGCGCATCCCGGATCACCCTCGCCAGACCCTTGCCACACTCGCTTGGGTGGGGTGGGAAGGGGGTCCTAACGGACTTTGTGAAGAAAGAAAAAATGATAAAATAAAGACAATCTAAAACTTCATCACTCGTTGAGATTTGTATGAAATTGTAGCGTGAAGTTATTTCGCGAATTCGTATCAGACGGTGGGAAATTTCTTTCAGATGGAATTTCATCTACCAGAATCATGCTCACGCCTTTCATGAATTTGCAGACCGCAACTGTCTTACGAATTCTTGAAATCACAAAAACTCCCAGCAAACAATAAATTGTCGATTTTCTCACGCAACAGACGGAAAACACTTTTCATTTTTATGTCTGTGGTAACTTACACACATTTAACGGGAATAATTTCAAAAAATAATTTTATGTTTGTTAAGAGCTCATGATAAACTTTTAAAATAGGACAGGAAACTTGCCTTTCGCCGAGTTATTAATACAAGAATCCTCCGTCATAATTAAGAGTTTTCCGCCGTACAAATAAGACGATTTCCCTGATCCTAATCCGATGAGAACAAACTGAGATCCGAGGATTAACCTACTTGGCTGTTGCAGACGCCTTGTATAGCTTTTCTAGGGTCATGAGTCAGTTGATGAGTACGCTCTACCTTTCGTATCCATAACCTTATCCGAAATCTTAGTTCATAGTTAAGGCATAAAACACCAAAAAGGGACAAAGAGAACTGCTTGGGTGTTGGTGGTATTAGCCTACACAATATCCTGTCGCAGAGGTTTTTCTTGAAAATTTTCTCCTCGCCGCTTCGTGGCTCGTTCTCTCTTTCGTGGAGAAAAATTTCAAGAAAAACCTCTGGGACAAGAAGGTGGGGGTGGAAGGAGCGAGGGAGGGGTACGTGCACAACAGTTTTCTTTGCTGTAACATTTATTAGGGAGTCTGGTCCTCAGGCATAGACCAACTGAAGACGTACACCAAATGATAAGGTTCCTTACCGAGCAGAACAGAAGATGGTTCTTATCAATCAGTACGGAGTTTTAATCTGCATTGTTTAACATATGCTTTTTCTTTAGTTTTCATTTTGTTTGTTTGTTTATTTTTTTCTTTCTGTAACCGCTTCACTGCGCAGGGACGATTTACACAGCATGTTGCCGCTCGAATAAAGTCAATGCAAGATTTTACTGGTTATCGTCAGGTTGTAGGGATCGAGCTGGTACATGTATGTCGTCCACAAAGTTACAAGACAAACTGATGTTAATACTTAGCCTTTTGTCACCTTTCGTGATAACAGGCAAAGCTGAGTCGTGTAGATCACGCAAACCCGCTTCAGCTCCGGCACGTAACTTAATGAACTTCTGCGACCATTGTCGCTATTGTTGTCCAACACAAAAGTTCTGTTCAGTGAAGCAGTTAGCAGGCGTAAGGCGTGTGCATTCTTTTCACGCGCGTTTCCTGTTTTTTTTTCTTTCTATTTCTACATACACTCTCTGTAAGCTTCATCAAGAAACTAGCTTCCCTTGACAAACTTACTCGTGTACTAGAAAGGAATACATAACTGTTTTTGGCAAAAGTTTTTTTTGTCTCCGTCTTCCTGCTTGTACGAGCGAGAGGTTTTCTTTGACAACATTTTCCTCAACCTCGTTCCCAGGTTAAGCAAGTGACAGGACCCTCGGAACGAAGTAAGATGCTCTTTTTTTCTTCTTCTTTAATGGTGCTCGGTCGGTTAGCTAACCCACCGCGGTCAAACGTCTTGGGCGTTTATTGCAGGGGCGGATCCAGGATTATTTTAGGAGGGGGTGCACTCGTCTCTTGCTCTACTTCAACACCAATAAACCACATAGTTTTTCTTTTCAGAATACCAGTTGTATTAGAAAACCGCAGGTCATCTCAGCGGGGGGGGGGGGGGGGGGGGGTGCGCACCCCCTGCACCCTCCCCCTAGATCCGCCCCTGTATTGCATTGTTACATTTAGGGTGATATAAACTTCTTTTAGTTGACAAAGCTTTGCAGTTTGCAGCCAGTATGGTCTTTTTGACAAATGACCTCCCACAGTTAAAACCAATCTCAGTTTTTAAACACTCAGACTTTTTGCTAGAAAACTATTTAAAAAGTTAGTAAATAAACAGCTTGTTGGTTAGACTTTTACCAGTGAAAGAGACGACCTCAGTTAGCTTGCGCAATTTCTCTCCTTAAACAGCGGTGAAGTTAGCTATATACTTTGCTCAAGTCTTGTAAACCACTAAATTATAGGTGGATAAATGGGTAGATTCAGTGGATAGGCGTCAACCGCGTTCAGTGATTTCCTAGAATCTGCGAGGATCCTCTGCTCCTAGCTCTGGCCGACCCTAAGTGATTAAAGGTAGGAAACTGAGTGAATCAGGTACCATTTAGGGTCATTAAACTGGGCAAACCGACCTGAAACTTGTTTCACTCAGTTTTCTAACCCTAATCTCTAACCTTTAGAGTCATTCGGCGTTCGGTATGGGGTTTCCGGATTCCGGATTTTAGGCAAACCAGGCGGACACGGGCAACTGCAGTGAGGTACTTGTCAGAGGCTCGTGTATCCAACCTCGTCCTCAGGGCTTTTCCCTGCAATTTTCTAAGGGAAAATCCCCGGGACAAGGTTGTCGCGTATCATGGCTTTCAAATAAGAAAGAAGAGGGAAAATGTTTTAGTCTAAATACATAAAGGTCACGAGTCAGTTGGATAAATATAGCTGTCATTTATTATTGGCCTTTATTCATTATGTAAATAATATATCTCAATAACATACTTTTGTCATTTTGTCAAGATAAGAACCTCTTTATTGTAAGATAATGGCTGTAGGATTTAGCAAATTATATGTGTTTATTTTATTCTTTAATATTATTCATATTATTGTTTAACATAAAAATATATCAATATATTTGTAGTGCAAGCAATACTCTCCAGGGTTTAGCTCATCAGATTCAGAGCTCAAGGGCGCCGAGCTACTGCAAAACTATTCATTTTAACTCTGTAATATAATAAATTTTATCAATTATTAAATTTTAATTAACCAGAAGCTAAGACACGAGAGCCAATCAGTTACTGACAGATTTGCTCAACTTCTTAACTAAAAAGGATAATAAATTATGTCACCAAGCAGTGAAGGTTGTCTCCAAACTCTTTTCCGCATTCAAAAAGGGCGGGCAAAGCAAACCTCCCAGAAACGGGTTTTGATGCAGGACTCCTCAAACCCAGACGAACAAACATATTTTTTTCATCTTCCATCCGTCAAACAAAACCTATTTTTAAGTATCTATCGGTGTTAAAACCTTGCAACACGCTTATTTTCAGTTGTTAACAAAGAGTGCTAAGATGCAACAAAATAATCGTGGCTTTTATCATTTACCTAACTAACTCAGTGATCATTGAAGTTTTCACAACCTATGAAGCTCTGCTCGCCATTTTTAACAAGGACTGCCTTTGTCCACCCCATCACTGTCTGTCTCAGTTCCAAGATCTCAGGGATGGAGTGGAGCTTGGGGATGAACAGGCCCAGAAAACAATGTGCATACAAACGGAGACAGGCTAAATAAACTAAATTTACTGATAAGAAACTTCTAATTTGCCATAAAATGAAACATGCATTATTGTGAAAACCTAGAAGTAGAAGTACTAGTTAATTTTATCCAATTGCAAGCTGGACTTGGTCATAATTTTCCTCACTAAGCATCGTGACCTGCAAAAGAGATAACACCAAGATTAAAAGAGGATGGTTACTTATACTATACAATGCCTACCCCCCCCCCCATCTGGCTTCCAAGCACCTAATAATGTTAACCCTTTCTTAGGGCCACCAGTGTTGTGTTGTTGCATCTAACTGCAACGCCTGGTGAATTAGAAGAAAATGTTTTGCTACCAGCAAAAAGTTAAAAATAATATCAGAGAATTCATCTCTTGGGTGATCATTTCCTAATTCTCATCACCTCTCCCAAAACATGATCAAAGATCACAAGGAGAAATTTTATATCGATCACAAATGGTCTGCACATACCACATTTCATGAAGTAGCTTCCTCCTTTTTCTCTTCAGGTTTTTCTTCCTCCTTCGGTTCTTCTGGTTTTGCTTCCTCTTTCGGTTCTTCTGGTTTTGCTTCTTCTTTTGGTTCCTCTGATTTTGCCTCTTCTTTTTTTTCCTCTGGTTTTTTCTCTTCCTCTTTCGCTTTGTCTTCTGCCTTCTCCTCTGGTTTTGCTTCTGCTTCCTGTAGCAGTAAATAATTAACAAGGACAAAAAAAAAGTTTACATCGCAGACCACAAGAGTAGGCCAAACCCTTGACTACCCAAGAACTGAAGAGGGAAAACAGTTCTTACACATTTTTACATCCTGATCAGATCAGCAAATTTCCCTACCTAGCCACACTTTGGAATTTTAAATTTGCAAAGTTTTACATTAATATGATTTGCCACTGAAGTAGTGTTAGTATGTGTAATCAAGTGGTGACGAGTGAAATTAGGGAATAATTTCACGTGCGTTTTGTCGAAATCCTTATAATTTCCCGAGCCTTTAGGTGAGGGAAATTATTAGGATTTGGACAAAACACAAGTGAAATTATTCCCTAATTTCATGAGTATACCATTTGATTACCTATTAATATCATGGGTTACGAATTAGGACAGCTACCTTGGATTTTTGACAGGTTTATCCTGGATAGTATCGATCGAGAACTCCTGCACTCTCTTGAACGTTTAGAGCTTAAATTTGGCTTATGCTTATGCACTCTTTCGTGTGTTCAGGTTTTTTAAAGCGTCTTATTGTGCCCTGACATCTTCATTCATGACATTTTAAAACTTCGTCACCATCTTGACACTGAGATGTACGTTAGGTTGCCATGGCAATTTTGTAATTAAATTAACGCTGAAATTTCACGCCAAAATTAACGAGTAATTCGTCAACTATGATATTAAAGGGAATATTCATGCAGGATTTTGTTAACAAACAAGGCCCAGAAGTGAAATTGTCTAGTCTTACCTAAACACCCAAAAGAACATGCACAACATGTGACTCTACTACTGGTTGGGATAACTTTGAGGGCCACATGTTTTTCAGTTCTTCAACCTATGGAGCTTAAGCAACAATGACAGGGACGTCAACGAAACTGGCAAAAAAGCAATAGGTTCAGTTCGGCAAAACAACAACTCTGCATGTGCAGCAGGCTTGTGTTCATTTCTTTGCCATCACTGCACGACTACAATGTGATAATACTTAATTTCATGTTTTGCAGAGGATGTTAACACAAGACAACAACTTTCTTTTTCTTTCCCTGAACTTCGATACAGTCTTTTAGAATTCAACTCCAGAAAAAATTGCCAACATTTGGTGAATTGAACGAGGTGGAATAGCATGATAACTTTTGACGCAGCGAGAATTAAATTTTTAAGTGATGTTTTCGTAGCCTTCGCCGTCGTCGTTGCTTAAGCTCCCTACTGTCTGGTGACGGTACGGAATTTCTGCGACTGTTCCTCAGACATCGCTTTGCAGGGATACCAGTGGTGGCTTCAGGAAATGTATGCTGATTTCTCAGGCCGAGGTCAAACATCAAATGTCTTATGTACCGACCTTAATACCTACTTGGGTCAACCCAAATTTATTTATTTATTTACTTATTTATTTTATCACTTCCACCATATGGTGCGGAACACACAACAGAGCAGGGGTCCCATTTAAGCGTGTCCATACAGATAACCCACCCAGCCCAGGAAAGGTTGACTACACCACTGGGGTCTATGTCCTCTACTCTTTTTGAACAGTGGTATAGGTTCTTTTACGTCCAAATGAAATCAGTGAAAGTGCTGTGAGACGGGACCTACGGTTTTTCTTCCTTACCTTAGAAGACTAGAAAGTTGACTAACTGTTTACAGATCTCGTTACAAAGGCAGCTCTTTCCTGAGTGTTGGTCTGGCCGGGATTTGAACTCACCACCTCCCTCTTAGCAGACCGGTACTCTCCCAGCTGAGCTAACCAGGTGGCGGTTAGCTAACCGGGCCGTGGTTCAAATGATACAAGTTTGCATTTGATACAGGCGTTGGACTCGATTCATTTTCAAGATGTACAATGGTCTAAATTTCTTTCCCAGTTAAAAATTAACAATTGCAGTTTATACATTTTATTCAACACATGAAAAGTTTGACGCTTGAAACAAAGTCGCTCTGCAGTAGAAATGATGTTCCATGTCAGGCCACTAGAACTTAATTCATGGGTTGACCCAAATTAGATATGTCAGACCAATATTGATTTAAATGTCGATCTCTGGAGAGATTAGGTTCAGTACATGAAAAGTTTGACGTTTGAACTGGGCCTTAGGCTATAAGTTCACCCACCGCAGTTTCTTTAGGAGGTTCTGCTGGAGCAGCAGCTGCTGCTTCTGGTTTGGGTGCCGGTGTTGGCTCTGGCTCAGGTTCCTTCATGGGTGACAAGATTATTTTGCCAACATTCTTCCTCTCATGCATCTTCCGCATTGCCTTGCCTACCTGCATGAACAAACAGAATAATAAACAAACAAGACTAATCTGAAAGTCTTACAGACCTTGGGTTCACGCTTCTAACTATGAAACAGAGATGGTATATTCATGTAACAACAATAGTGTGCCTCAGCAAAACAACCATATACTTTGAATGAACAGGGACCAAATTGGAATAACCAGAAGAGGGGGTTAGATATTCTTTAAGACGATATTAGCATAGGTAATAGCATGATTTGTAGTGATATTTGGCATAAATACCACAAGTGATATTTCAGAATAGTTACACGTACCTTCATGAGCTGTTAGGCGAGTGAAATTTGAGACCATTTTGAAATATCATAAATGGTATTCACAAATCATGCTATTATTTGTTTACACTACTACCCACAAAAGATTTGCGATTTTCACCTGTAGGTATTCCAAATTAAGCTGAAATAGCACTACTCTAAGCCAATAAAACTGCAGAAATTTTTCATGTAGTAGTATAAAGGGTGTAATAATAATATTAGCATGCATAAGATGAGACTGGCTGCAAAATAGCATTTGATTCCCCAAAAAGCACTAACCATCTAACAAAGTTGAGCTCTAAATGACATTATAGGGAGCTCCAAAACTCCAACAGAAAATAACAAATCATGGCTGACATGTTGTTCTGTGTTTCAAATCAGTATAACAGCAAGGAGCCCAAAAGCGTGACCTCCTTAAATTAATTCACATTCTTTCATGCAGGCATAAACCAATCAGAAGTTGAGGACAGTTTCCAGCTGGCTTCTGATTGGATTAAATCTGCACGAAAGGATGTGCATAAATTAAAAGCGGTAACACTTTTGGGCTCCTTGCTGTAATTATTGTCAAAATCACTGAGAACGAAAAAATTATGAGAAAAGATATCAAAAAAGGTAAAGACCTACCTCTTCAAGAGCATACACTTGGTCAATGACAGGCTTGATTTTCCCCTCACTGTAAAGTTGTATCAAATGCTTTAGAGCCTCCCCTATTAACTCTATAGGGACCGCTTTCAGATCAAATCCACAGACAGATTTTGTGTCTTTAAACAGCTGCATTGAAGTGTACGATACCCCTTGAAACCACTGCAGATAAAAATATGACGGTAAAACAGAACAATGTCACAGGCTCCACACAAAAAATTGCAAACATTAATTTTTTTAAGGACTTTCCAAGGACCACATTCCATTTTTAAGGACCACCTGCTTTTCAAAGATTGTGAAAAATGCACATTTCCAGTTCATTCTAACAAGACTTTAAGGACTGAACTTCTGAAAATTTTTTTAGCTCACTTGCCTTAAATTGATAGCCAATAATTGCATAAAACAGAAAAGCGTGTTATGAAAATCACCTTTTTTCTGAGCTATGATCGACATTCTGTCTTGGACGACCAAAAAACATTAAAAACACTTTCCAGGATGCTGCATTCAAAGTTGAACAGAATTCAAAGACTTTTCAAGGACTTGCACAGAAATTTAAGGGCTTTTCAAGGAAATAATCAAATTTAAGGACTTTTCAAGGACTCCCCCCTAAATATCAAGCACTTTTCGAGATTGTGGGACCCCTGTGTCAGTAAAGTTTAGCCCTGTTACTGTTTGTGGGCGGCAAAAATAGCAACTTTCAACGGTCATTCATGAAAGATTCCTCATATATAATAACTACATAGTGGAGTACATGTCAGTACCATAAAATGTTTTATATATTATTAGTTATTTTAATAAATAACCATTGTATAATTATAAAGATTGCTCAAAAGCATTGTTGTACTTGTAAACTTTTTTTAACTTCTCTTAGGTGTGTTCATAGCTTTTTCAGAATCAAGCCACATTGCACTAATAATAATAAATTATAAATTTATATATTTGTTTTGTTTGGTGAATGATCTGTTTGGAAATATGTTCAATGAATTTAATTTAAAGTACTCACACTCTTGGCTGACGAAAACATGCTCTTTGATTCACCAATAGACTTTGCATATCCTGAAGGGGAAAGATCTTACAGTCAACTCTTTAAAAGAAGATATCTCTTTAGTTTTCTCTGACCAAAATGCCTGGATCCTGATTTACTTGCTACATGTACTGCACTTGTTCTATTGAGCACCCCTACCTCAAATGCATCCATCTTAAATAACCACCCACCCCATAGCTAGGAAAGGTTAATAGGTGCCCACCCCTCCCCCCCTAAGAAAGTGACCTTACTGAAAACAAGATTGAAATTGACTGAGTACTACTGAGAGACTACCCCAAAAAATGCGTTTTCTAAGTACTTTCAATAAATTTTCAAATGAACAGTTAAAATTCTTCTATGGCACATCTTCATGTTTTGTTATTATAATTTTATTATTTTTATTGTTTTGTTGCAAAATAACTTACTACATACTTGCTGCAAATGGTGCCCAGCCTCAAATAAGCACCCAGTCTCTAGTGGTGTAACGATTAATCGAATTCTCGATTAATCGCGATTATGACTGTTTGGTTCGATTCACGATACTTTGCTTCCACGTTTCTATTTTGGTTCGAATTGTGCACACCTTTTCCAGGGTGCCCTTAGGGAGTTATTATATTGTAAAATCGGAATCCAGAACGCTTTAAATTGTGCGTTTATGATTGATGAGCAAAGACGATAGCATTTCGTGCGCCATTAATTTTGTGTTGCCTGGTAAAAAATGCTGTCCTTCAACCACACCTTGAGAAAAAGACATTGATAGAACCATGAGAGAGAACCATGTCAGATAGTTTAATAATATGTAAAACACCAGAGGCAACTAACCATAGCAAACAATGATTCCCAAAGGCTTCAGAAGATTGTACCCCTTCTTTGTATCAGTTCCACCAAGAGGATCAAGAACAATATCTACTCCTTCTGGGCAAACTCTGACAAAACAAAACAAAAAACCTATGAACTTTGTAAATTACCAATGGCTCACTCTCATTTTTGTGTCAAAACAAAAACTTGAATAACTTTAACCTTTTGCTGGAAGAAAATTAGCTCAATAGCAAATATGAATGTATCACTTATAAATTCACCAAGAGAAGAATAGTAAAACAAACAAATAAATAAAATGCATCTTCTCTATGGTACAGAAGGAGCAGAATCAGCCTACTTTTTTACTTCTTGGGCATAGTTTGTTGTTCGGTAGTCAATGGCGTGAGTTATCCCATTGGCAACAATTTTCTCATGCTGGAAAAGAAAGTTAAGAAACAACTTTTTGATAAACTGACAGGCAAAATGAGTAGTACAAAGATAAAGACTTAGAATTAAATAAATAATTATTTCCTCGGTCGCCTCGCCTCTTGCTTCTAAAACATTTAAGACTAAGAAATATACTGCAATTTTTAACATCCTGCAATTTTTCCTGCTGACCACAAGTTGCAAGGTAACCGCTTTACAAGTTGAGAGAGCATCGTTTCTCGGTCCCAGACCTCATTGCTACCCTCTGCTATACAATGTTTACACATTCATTTATGAGTAGAATAAAGAATTGTTACACCATCCACATCTCTGTGAGCTACAATAATAGTTTGTTATAAATGATGAACTCTACCTTTGCTGCTGATGCCGTGCCAAACATAGTTATTCCTTCTACCGTTTTACAAAGCTGAGTCACGGCTATTCCCTGACAAACACAATTCCAACACAAATAACATCAGTGATAAGTGGGTAAATGGCTTAAAACATAATCAGTGCCGGCCAGTCAGATTGTTTGGGACTTCTCTAACAATGATAGTAACCCTTTCACACCTAGACGTTGTTAATGCGAGATTATCTGTCACTCCATCTTTTACACCTCTGGAGGAAATCCCATGGTGTTACCATCTACAGCGTTCATACAAATAAACCAAGGAAAAGAATACCAAAGACTAATGAAATGCAAAGCAGTTTGCTTTCAACCCCACCACATTCAAAGTTGAGAAAAATTCAAAGACTTTTCAAGGACTTGCACAGAAATTCAGGGACTTTTCGAGGACTCCCCCAAAAAATTCAAGGACTTTTTAAGACGGTGCCAACCCTGAACTAAACTAAACCTGTTTGGTTGAACTTTTTTCTTAGCATTCCACAAAACAAAATCAGACATTCAGGGGTAATCAACTTTTCCTTCCTGCCATTTTTACTTCGATCTGCCCTTTGCCTTTTGAAAAATTCAGTTATTGAAAGAAGCACACGCAAAGAAAGCCATGCATGTCTGATAGCCTGGGGCAAATGGATTTTGCTAGGAAGTTCTTTTCTGACCTCACTGTCTTGATGGGCCAGTGAAGTTTTTTGGGGAATTCAAATTCCAGCTCATAATTTTTTTTCCCAGCTAATTCAATGACTCTTGGGCTATAGTACATGCTAGCTACAGCTTGCCTGAAAAGCAAGCTTTAGAGCTGACTTTCTTTGCACCCTGTTTTTTTTTTTATTATTCAAGAACAGCTGACAGGTCATGCAGCGCATCCATGCATGCAGCAGAAAAACGCTTTCAACCATTCAAGTTTTTAATAATAATTCTTACCACTCCTCCAGCTGCCATATGTATAAGAATACTCTTTCTTCGACCCAGATTGGCACAGTGAAACAGCATGAAATAAGCAGTGAGGTAATTGACAGGTAAAGCAGCTGCATCCTCAAAACTAAGGCTGTCTGGGATGACTACACAATTTCTGGTAGGAACACAAGCATATTCACTCCATGCACCTTCTAGTGAAATGCACACAACACGTGCACCAACCTATGTTTATATTAAAAAAATAATATTAAAGATAACATGTCAAAGGGTCAGTCCAATGTATTTTCTTAAGGCCTCCAAAATTAAATTTGCAGAAATTCTCTCAAGTTGCTCTCTGGAGTTAAAGCTGGTTTAGATGATATGGACTGTTGACCAATGACAACCAATAAAAATACACACTACAATGATAGTAGCAATGATATTATTTTACTATCACACCAAAAATAACATTATTTAGACTTACAATATTATTAAGACTTGCACAAATTCAGTAAACTTCATTAATCTGACAATAAGGACAGTGAATAAAATTCACACAAATTTGCCTATCAGTCAAGAAAATCAATGTTTTGAAGGAGTAACGCCTTAAGTATTTAGCATGTCAGTGGATCACATTTCAACAAGACTAACCTCCAGATCTGTGACATTCTCTCCAAGCTCTTCCACTGTCCCAGCAAATTCTAAACCAGGGACAAATGGTGGTTTTCGAGGACTTGGATATTGTCCTTGGCGTTGCATGATGTCTGCAAAGTTGAGTCCACTATAAACGAAACACAAGAAGAGAATACTTTACTTTAGTACTTGTAAAAAACTGACCAAGACTATGTTCACTCTGCACTTAGAGTGAATCTGTATAGAATGTCAGAATTTGTATCTGTAAAATATTTACATTTTTTGTCATAAGATAAATGTTAATTATGTGTAATTTGCGCACGATCCTGTTATCCAGCTCTTAGCTGCAAGGTGTTCTGAATAAACAACTCTACTACTCTACTACTACTGAATTGCTTTTCATGCCGCCGTGAAAGGCTATCTAGTATATTATGAACACCTATTCGATATGTGACTCTCCACTTTAGAGATCAGTGCAGTATAGCTTTGCTCCGTTGCAGAAACTGTGACGAAATCACCGTTTTTCTGTTTGAACAAGAGCCCTATGGTTTTCATGCTAGCACAAAAGCTATCCTATACCTGCCAACTCTCACGCCTGTGGGCTGAAAACTTCGATCTCACGCCGGCTCATGCTTGCGGGCCAATTTCTCACGCCTGATTGAAAAATGTGAGTTGTTGCTGTCTTGCTTGACACAACTTCCAAAAATATGTTAACTCAGACCCATGTAAGGAACGAAAACAATGTTAAAATGAATAAATCACAATACCTTTTCCTCGCGATCTCTGATTTTTGAAGTAAAAAGCACTGGGAGTGAGCTCGCGTTTATACGTGTCCTAAGACTGGGACTCGATAACTTCGCCTTCGACAAACTTCGGACGTCTTTGGAAGACTTCGGAAGTCTTCGGAAAACTTCGGACTTCTTCGGGAATCTTCGGAAATGATCGTGCCGTCTTCAAATTCCCAGCACTCCCAGGATAAAAATCTCACGCTTATATCTCAGAAAAAGTTGGCAGGTATACTATCCAGTAGTATGAACACTATTATACTGTGCAGTGAAATTCTCATTTACATACATACATACATACATGTTTATTGTGTTTTGAGGTTAAAGTATAATAATAAATTATAACATGCCCAGAGGTAGATATAAGCTAATCTAGGCAGGTCATGTTTACAAGAAATAAATTACAAATAAATAAACTAAAAGTAACAAGAGAACTAACGGAACTAAAATTGACAACGATGACCAGAGACTACAGGTAAACTAACGGTATTACTAAGAACAAATGACAACAGTATGACAAGAGACTAAAGATACACTTAAGATACACTAAACAATATTAATGATTACATGCTAACTGAGAGGAAAACAAATTCAACTTAACTTTTTAAACTCCATGCCTTCAACTGTATAATAAAAATTAGAGTGTACACAGTCCGCTATTTTTCTGCGAGATTGTCAAGATGAAGTAGTGCAAACTCTTCCGGACATTTCATATAGAAGGGACAACACAAAACCGTTTGTTTGGAAGTATTGTTTTCAAAACTGGATGCTTTTACGAATTCACAAGGTACATATTTCTGAAAACAGACAAAGGATTTGTGGACAGTATTTTGAAGATCAATCACGTAAGCCAATGTGCTTTTGAAGTAGCCTAGGCTGGGCGAATTTTGATAATTTCAGAAGTCTGGGAAGTTTTAAATTAAGAAGCACAGTTTCTGCCACAAAGACACAGAAAGACGACCCGTGTCAGAAATTTCAGGTGATTTATCTGGAGGTTTAATAGTTTTAATAATTATTGGTCTTGAAGAGAGCATGCTTGCCTCTTAATTTGGGAAAATGTTTCAGCTGTGCATGTTGGCCGACTAAATTTGGAAAAACATCCTTTTATTTGTATTATAATCACTGTTCGAAAGAAGATGTTTGTAAACACGCAAAGTCAATGCTAAATGTGTCTGGCATGTTTTCCATCCCAAGCAGAGTTTGTTAATAATGAATAGTAAAAGGCCTGAAATACCTGCCACACCCACTGGATGTGAGCTGCAGTGATGTTGAGACAGTCCCTCTATTTTTCTCACCTCCTCCCAAACCATCCCCAGCCCCCTAAACAGATTTGACACCGATCTAAGATGGCCACCCCTAACACAAAGTTTTCGATCTTGACAGTCTTATGGAAAAGTAGTGTACTGTGAACAGTAAAAAATTAAAGAACTTGATAAAGGGTTTTGATTTGTCACACAGTAATAATTTTCCAATTTCTATACTTCAGCATGAAGTTGTATTCTGTTCTATTTGGGTACCCATTTTTAAGGAAAACAAGAAAAAATGAAGGAGGACTGTATCCAGGCAGCTAAAAACTTGAAAAATATTTTTGGATTTTATGCTACACCCACTCCTCAAGGGAAATAGACCAGTTATCCTCCCACCTCCCTGGAATTTCCAGTCCTGTCCTGGGTTACAAAATTTTCTTTTCTCGTCAAAGTGTGCATTCTTTTGTATATAATTTAGGTCACTATTGTTACTAATTGATGGAATTTTCCTCTACACGCGAATTATCAAGTCAAGTGTAAAAATTAATGGCTTATTAAGAGCTCATTGTGTGTCCAACATAAAAATAAAATTGAGCGCGCAATAATTCAGAAATAACGCAATTTTATTGGTATTTACTATAAAAATATCCTCGAGATCAAGTAAATATGGATCGTAATAAAATATTTAGACTCATGAACGCCACAGCAAATACGTAATGGACGACGATCAAGACTGTAATTGAAATACACACTGCCAATTTCGCAGGATTTTTTGTTTTAATGAGGCACAAACAAAACATTTGAGTTCGCTATGCCTATTTTTATCACAACTTCGGTTTGGTTTTAATTGGATCGCTAACGATCGGAGCACTAAAGGGCTACACGATCCACCGATCAAGGGTTTACATGAGCCCCTCCCACATTTTCATTCACCAGGAACACTCGAATCAATTCTTGCTATAAAAAGGTTGATTTTAAAGGAAACTGTATTTTGCTTCACTAAGTCAATGAAAGAAACAAATATTAATTTATCGACAAAGTTTTTAATAATGTAAACTGGCCCCCGGGTTTCGAAAGCCGATCATAAAAGAGTGGTGGAAAACCCAAATCGTCCTCGTTGGTGTATAGTAATAGCTATGGATTGAAATATTACATTGCATTCCACAGAAAGACACTTGTTGTTTTTGGCGACAACATGAGGACTACCACGAAATCAGGTGAAAGAACAATCAACAAGCTCATAAATAAAACTCACCATGCGTGAACGCGGACCACAACTTGCCCACTCGCGGGTTTAGGCTTGGCGTGTTTTTGCACTTGAAGTTTGTTGTAGCCGCCGTAGCCCGTGAGGAAAACACTTCGCATTGTCTGCTGCTCCGGTTGCTTCTCCGCCTCTTTCTTTTCCTCGGCCTTTTCTTCAGGTTTCTCTTCTGCTTCTGGTTTTGCTTGGGGCTCTTCCTTTCGCTCCTCGTCCGCCATGTTCGCACGCTCAAAGATCCTGTACGCAGTAAACAAAGTGTGCAGTGAACGGCGTGGCCTGGCCAAAATGTGCCGCAGGGCAGGGAGGGGTGGGGCTTTCAACCTGGGTCAGGTCATTTGCGGACACTTGACGCCGCTCTGTTTTTAAAACAGCCGACAATTGGTTCAAATTCTAACTGTCAATCAAGATTCGAGAAATTATGTGGTAAGATTTCCCCACAGCCTCATATATTTATTATGCATACAGCAATCTCGTGTTATTTTGTAAAAAGCTATCACAGTCGGAAAACCTGCGGAAAACGTATGCTGAGAAATCAAATCACAGCCAAGAAATCTACACCCGGAAATCAATACTCTGTTTCATAACTGAGATTCTAACACCTGTATACTTGATAGCAAACCCATGCAAACGTACGTAAACACAATTCCAATAAGACATCTGAATGTGTTTAGAGCTATTATTGTTGTTTGGGAAAAGTTCTAAGGGCGGACAGAGAGGAGACACCATTTTCGGCACTAGAGCTACCCCATATGAAGATGTTTGGAACTTTTATCATAATGGAACACCCAAATTTTGCTACTTCGCCCACCCCCCGCACAAATGAACTATGAACTATGTGCAATTTGTGCTATAATTTTAAATTAATTGGATAAAGTCGATATACATAGGACTGTATAAGACTCCAAATAAAACATTGTCTTGTCTTGGCTTGTCTTGTCTTGACAACAAATAGCCAAAGAAAAAGATGGAATTAGGATTTTGTTTTTGTAGTTTAAGTAAATAAAGGAAGGCCGGAGGGGAGGGGGGAACCACATAACTTGCCTGTGCGTGCAGTGCATTTTAAAGTTTATCATACTTGAACTTCGCACCCGGAAATGCACGTGACGAATATTTAATAAAAAGGTCATTCAAACATTCTACCTAATAGGTGACATTAGCCACGATTTCCCGACGGTTTTTAACCAAACGCCATTTCTTGCTCACTTCAACACTAGTTCTACATTTTAATCTTTCCGGTTTCTTTCCGTCAAACCCCCATATTAACATTCCCGTAAAACCTCTTATCATTCTGTGGGAATTCCTCAAATTTTCTTGATACTAAACCTCAAACGTTACCGACACTGGTTGCTCTTTTTCGCTTGAGGGCAAAAAGAGAGAAAACTCCTTGAAAATGTTTATTTTGTGACCACTTGGAGACAAGGTCAATATCTACAAACGTGTTAAGAGACACTATCATCATTGAATCGTCACCACAAGTTTACAAGCCACAAACAAGAGGGTCACTTTGCCGTACAAGTCACGCAACAACTACATTATACCGGCACCTGAAAATACCTTATGCGTGCGGGGTAATTAGTTTCCAACAGAGGGACGGGTCCCGGGGGTGTTACTCAAGGAATTTTGGGGTGGAATGTGCGGTGGGACTTTGTAACCCAACTTCCCTATCCCAAGAACCATGGCTCTTGCCTATCCCAAAGTTGTACTACTGAGGTCCACGCTTTCTTTGTCATTTACGGCTGTTTCGGATAACACGCGACCTGCGTCGTCAAAAACGTTTCAGGATTTTGGGTTTCTCTTCGACGTCAATCAAACCGTTACCTTAGCATCTAATCCTTCGTTGTCAAAAAAAAGCGGCAATCACGAACAGAAGCTGCAAAAATAAATGTGGGTGGGAACCGAACGTACCAATTCGTTTTCACCTTCCCATATCTGTGTTTCTCCAGGATTTGGAAGCTCTATAAGAACAATTTCACCTTGGGAATTTAAACTTGCCATGTTTCGGTATACAGCAGGTAAAAAACTTTGACAGCTATAAAGTGAAACAAGCAAACTCTGAAGTTCAAAAGCCCGGAACCTTGAAATAACATACAAAACGGATCGAAATCCACCAAACACAAATCAGATTTTGACTGACGTTGCAGAAAATTCCAAAATCCAAAGACGTTTTTGAAATCGCAGGTCGCGTATTATCCAAAACAGCTGTAATGAACTGAGTTGCTGGTAAACTCAAATTTGACAATTTCATGGTCTGAAATGTCAGCACCCTTCACCTCCTAATCAGTGAAGGGGGGGGGGGGGGGGGGGGGAGGGGGAGAGAGTCCTTCCTCCCCGTGCCCCACTGGTCCTTTTTGTGTGCTAATTACCGGTTACCCTTGTCTTGACTAACATCTTAAACCAGCTGTTCAGTTTCCTGGAAAATGTTTGCCTATTCTAGACCCAAAATCTCTGATTTCTCTACCCTACCACAGACTAGACTGCTTGAAAGCAGCGCATACCTAACCCATCCCCCGGGGAACGGGTGTAGTATTTGGAACGTAGAACGGAGTATTACTGTTTTTTCCCTCATTTATAAGGCCAAAGGTTTCTAAAAACTTCCATATGTGAAAGCCTGAGCGGCACGTGACCGCCCATAGTGAAAAAAAAGACTGAGAAGGTTCGATTTCCGATCCTCTCTTGGTGGAGGAACGC
>OZ037776.1:5996335-6016335 GCA_964035525.1 Porites cylindrica
TGATTTTAGTGGGTTTCAAACATTGACAGCTCTGGAAAATGCAAACAAGTTATTAAATACCTTGGCAAGAAAATCTCCTCTTGAACATTCAGCCTTCAGGTCTTCTACTTCTTGAACATACATCTGCATGCAGAAAAATAACATTTTAGAGGAGATCTAGAGCAGCTTGATTTAATTGTGATTGTGTAATATGCATCTCTTTTCGACATGAGACGGTTAAGAAACATAAAATAAGCCCATTACTCTTGCAACATTCCTCACTATAATGGACACCCCAATATTATGGACAGCAGCTTAATCCCAGGCAAAAGTAAATTACAGGTTTTTGACTGAAGTAAACTCCTGCTATTACGGACTCTCGCTAATGAGGACACTAACTCGAGGTCCTTACAGTGTCTAGCTCCTATAAGAGGAGTTGACTGTGGTTGAACTTCTCAATCATTAAATGTAAAACTGTCACTTGTAAACATAAAGAAAAATTTGAAGACAAAAAAGGAAGAAATTAAACGAGAAAAATTTAAATTTAGTAAAGAGAGTTGCTTATGACATATAAAACTTCATAGAAAATAACGTTTTCTACCTCCAAAGTATTCCTATGAATTTTTTCAAGTTGACTTCCTGATTCATCAAGAGCCTGAAAGAATGTTATAATTAACAGTTAAAAGTTAGTGATGAAAAACAATTTACCAGTAATTCACCATATGGTTGTAACAATGTGTAATTTAAGGTAAAAAAAGGTAAAGCAACCATACTTTATGTTGATAGTGTGTGACAGTAATAACTGATAAACTAGAGGTCAATGGTGCGCTCATTTTACCCCACCCCTCTCTCCCTCAATGCTCCATTTTAAGGTTATTTAAAGCTAGTCAAAGCAATACAGAAAGGAGGGAAGTTGAAACAAGGATGTGATGTCACCAGGGACCGAACTCGGGACCTTGCGCACTTACGAACTGTGCCACCATTACTCCTGTGTTAGTAAGTCAGTAATAATTGCGTGATGAGCTTTATGTATACCTTTTTGAGCTGAACAGCTTGTCCTGAAATGTCATCATTTGTATCCACTTCTGAGAATCAAACAATAACTAAAGTTTAAGTTGAAAACTTCAAATAAGAGTGATTTTCATTTGTTGTTTCTGTTTTGTTCACACGTTTTCATTTCAAGGTCATACAAAAATCGCTCTTCAGGGCCAGTGTCATTGCTGTCTATATAGTTCATTATTTTTGTTAAAGTCAAAGCAGGTCAAGCGTTCCCGTTGCTAACGAACTAATGAATTCATTTAATTAATGGGAAAATGATTTCATTTGTTGATTCAATAATCCATTCATAAAATGAACAATCCAATATTCATATTCAGCCTCGATTTGTTAATTGAACGTTGATTCGATTACTGTTTTTTGAAAAACTACACTTTCCACAAGTCGACCTCAGAATTTCGTTTTTTCTTCTTTTTCTCTAAGAGTCGAGGGCGGGCGAGTTGTGAAGTTCAAACCCAAACAAACTGTTTAACACATGTACGCTATTTTGCTGCTAGTAATCAGTGCAACTGACCAGACCTCTTAGAAAAGACCATGCACAAACTGAGGTCAGTGTATGTGCGTGATTGGTGGATTTCGATCCTCGGCCTTATGTCATTGCATTTGCGGTCTGTCTCTATTCTAGCTGTTATTTTGATTAAAGGCAATGAAAAACGAAATCGTAAATGGTAGGAAAAGGGAAGCAAATATGATTGACCACAACAGACAAAAAAAAAAAGAACAGGTTGATTTTGTTCATACCAAATCAACATTTACTTATTGAATCGAGGCCCAATTTGTTTGACTATTGGATTGTTCATTTTATGAATGGATTATTGAATCGAGAAACCGAATCATTTTTCCATTAATGAATTGATTAGTTTGTTAGCGACAGGAACGCTTGACCTGCTTTAACTGCAATAATTGCCAATCACAAGTCCTTTTCTGCTAGGAACTTAACATAACAGGGCTTCTGATAGGTTGTGGAAAAAAAAGTCAAATTTCGCGGGATTTTTAGGGACAAAATCGCGGAAAAATGAGCTGATTTCGTGGGAATTTTTGGGGCAAACTTGGCCGGAAAGCAATCAGTAAAAAACAGTGGATTTTGTGGTTATATTTGGGCAAATTTCTCTAGGAATCGATTGGTTTTGCGCTGATCAGACCAGCGTTTTTAATGTTTTTCTAACAGAGAAAACGAACCAATGGCAAAGCCTTTAACATCATGGCTAGTGCCCAGTTTTTTGCAACATAATCTACGCCTGGTAGTTTCGGAGTGTTGTTTGCACATTTCAGTGACGAAGTTTTGACATAAATTTGTGGGTTTACGGCAAGTAAATACCCCCAGTAGCTGAGACAAGTTTTAAAATTGCTGTACAGACGTATCTGATAAGATTTCTGCCGAATTTCACAGGTATTTTGCGTGTTTTTGTGAATTTTGCAGGATTTCGCAGATTTACCTGAATTTCGCAGCTTCGCGACTGCACAAAATATCAGAAGCCCTGACACAAGCAAATTACAAAGCATTTTTATCAAACATTTTAAACAGCAAAACTGAACTTTGAAGAACTTTTAGGGAAACAAGTTTTCAAAAACCACAATGGAGTCCTGATGACAAGGGAGACTTGAGAGGAGGCTTTTGTGCGCTCTTCAGAATATTATTATCAGTGCATAGGAGGACAACAGGAAGGGTCAGGCTCAAGCAGAGAGTAATAATATTACTGTAAAGGCATGAATGCATGAGAGGTGCTAAAAAGTTATGCTTACCAAGTTTTCTTCCCCCAATCTCAACTTGAACCTTGGAGAGATGACTTAAGGACGTGACAAGAGAATCAAGTCTTTGATTTACTGCCTCTTGTGAGTGACTGAATGTATCCATTTGCCTTTTAATTTCAACCTCTCTCTTCTGCCTCTGTATCACTCTTGCAGCCTGAACTGATGCCCTTTCAGCTCTCATTTCTTCCCTTAATTTTTCTACTTCTTCTTTTGCTTTCCTCTCATTTTCTAAAGCAATGGCCAATTGATCCCTCAGGCTCTGAAGGGGAAAAGAGAATATTATAATTTATCTTAACAATGATCATCTGTCTCTTGCCTTAACCAACAAAAATGATAATTTGATACTCCAGGCTATATGAATTCACTCTCCTATATATGGTCCTTCTTCAGGGATAATAAGACATTATAAAAGGTTTGGAAACAAAATATAATGATAACTGGAACAATAAGACTGTGTCAGATCCTAGCTGGCATTATTGAAGTGAACTAGTTACAAATCTTGATCAAGTCTCCATAGCACCCTAGTCCAATCATCATCATCATCATCATAATCATCATCATCATCGCCAGCAGCACAAGGAAGAGCAGCACCACCACCAGCACCAGAAGCAGCCTCACCCTCACCAGGGGCACCCGTGGCTGAGCACAAGCAGCACCGACAGGACCACCATCGGCAGCATCAGCACCAGGAGCACCAGCACCAACACCAGCACCAGAAGCAACTAAAACCAGCGGCACAACCATCAGTAGCACCAGCACCAGGAGCACCGACTTGAGTAGAACCAGCAGCATCACCAGCACCAGCAACATCGTCATCATGATCATCACAATCTTCCCTCTGCATCGTAACTCCCAGCACCTTTTCTTTTTTAATGGGAAACTATTGCATTGGTCTAAAGAGAAAGGAAGGAGTTTACAACCTTTGTGACTTCCTCAACATCAATCTGCTGTTTCTGGAGGTGGTTTGTAAGGTCTTGATTTTCATCTTTATAGTACTTGGTTTGTGCCAACTCTATCTTCACAGAATTCAGCTCTGCACTCAGGTCACGATGCTGTTGCCGCAATTCTGCTAACGCCCTTTCCAGTGACTGACAATAATTCTGAAAAATTCATTGGAGTGAGAAAATGACACAAAAAATAATCTGATCTATGAAAAAAGTCATAATTAACATATGTCATCAACCTGTAATGCCGCAGTGCATGTTGATGTTCCCTGCAATATATCATTACAGTCACAGCTCCATGTGTGACCACCTCCCATAAGTGATCTTCTATCCAAAACACCAAAAATTTCCTTGTAAGTGAACACCTCTTGTAAGTGACTGCATGCAACCACTTTTTGGCCTGCTGCATGGTTTTATAGTTTTCCACTGTTTTTAACCTCTTGTAAGCGACCTCTTGAGGCATTTTATGGTGTGGTCTCTGTTCATTGCATGTACTATGCATGCTACCCAGAGTATACTGAGAACTTTCACGAAAAACTTGAAACTACATGTATCAGTAACTGCCATAAAGAAGTGTCAGAACCTCTTCTCAAAAGGGACCCCTGTGGTTTGAAACTCATAAAAGACCACCTCCCACAGGGGCACCTGTAGTGTATACGATGCTAATGCAAGCGCGTAGAAGCGAGAGAATGAATGTGATGTAGTACACACGGGAATTATGTAATTTGCATGTACTATAGATAGCGTGTGTTGTAATTTATTCGAGTCAGTTAGCGTTCTGAGTTCGGAGTGTAACGGTCGTGAATAAAGTGTGTTTTAACCTAACCGCGGTACTACATTGGCGACGAGGATATTTCGAGGATATTTCGAGGATATTTCGAGGATTTCGCCGAGGGTTTCAAGAGTTTCGTTGAAAATTTCGCTGTGGATTTCGTCGAGGATTTCGTCAAGGATTTATTTCAGCGATGCCGGGAGGCGGTGGATCGGGCGAAACTAACGCGACAAGCGGTACTACGAGCGGTGCTGTTGGCGGTTCTGGGATGACTTCTGTTACTTTAGATGTCAGTGGATTGGAACCATTTAATCCAAAAGGAGAGGCGCACAATTTAAGTCAGCGATGGAAGAAGTGGAAGCGAGCGTTCAGTTTGTATGTGACCGGGAAAGGTGTATCGAACGACGCTCAAAAACGTGCTTTGCTGTTGCATGTCGCTGGTATGGATGTGCAAGAAATTTATTTCATGCTAGCTGGTGAGGGTGGAGATGCAAGTTTTGAAGCAACGTTAAAGGTGTTGGACGACCATTTCGTGCCAAAGGCGAACATTCCCTTTGAGAGACATTTGTTTCGACAAATTTCGCAAGGGATCGGAGAGACAGTTGATCAGTTCGTTTGTAGATTGCGTCAGCGAGCAGCGACTTGTGATTTTGGCGCCGGCGAGGATGACTACATTCGCGATCAGCTCATAGACAAGTGTTATTCGAGCCATTTACGCCGGAAATTTCTGGAAAAGGAAGGAACTGTTACGTTAGATGAATATTATTGTTGCGTGTTGCAAGATCCCAAGAAGCGGTTGATCGACAACTGAAGCAATACAGTACCGACCAAGCAGATAACCAGGTCAATGCAGTGGGTGGCAGGCTGTATGGAAACAAAAATCCCAGGAAAGCGAAGACGTGCTTTAGCTGCGGACAAGAAGGACACTTCAGTCAAGACAAAAAGTGCCCGGCACGTGGTCAAACTTGCAGGAAGTGCGGCGAAACAGGCCATTTCAAAGTTAAATGCCCTCGACTCCATCAGCTAAGCAGGACCCATTCGGGATCTAGAGGACCTGAGAGTAGCAGAGGCGGGCGCGGCAGAGGAGGCAGGAGTGCTGGTGGACTGGGTCGAGGTGGACGCGGACGCGAAGGGCGAGAGACGAACCTCGTGACTGGAAGACCTAGCCCTGGAGAAGAAGACAAAGGAGACCCGAGACCCGATTATGCCTTTTCAGTGGAACAGGTGAATGATCGCAAGGAACAAAGGAGCGCTTTGGTAACGCTGGTCATTGGTGGTGTAGACGTACCCGATGTTCTCATTGATTCGGGAGCTTCGTGTAATGTTATGGGCCAGCAGACCTGGGAGTTGTTAAAGCAAAAGGGGATTAACTGTGAATCTCGCAAATCTGCAAAAGAACTTTTTGCTTATGGTGGTACAGAACCTTTACCGACCCTAGGAACGTTCACGGCAGATGTCACGCTGGCTGGGTTTGAAAACGGAAGTAATGCTGATTTTGTAGTGGTTGAAGGCGATGGTCGCACGCTGTTGGGCCGAGGGACTGCCGAGGCGCTAAACCTGTTGCGTATTGGTCCTTTTCAGACAAACAGTGTTGACGGTGGGCGATCGGACGGGGATGTCAGAGAGAAATACAAGCACTTGTTTAGTGGTGTTGGTCTTTTGAGGGGCTATGAGCTTAAGCTACACATTGATGAGTCGGTGAAGCCTGTAGCGCAGCATGTACGCAGGATACCGTTCGGGTTACGCGAGAAAGTGGATGCAAAGCTGGATGAACTTTTGGAGCTTGACATTATAGAGGAAGTGCCGGAGGGGCCGTCAGGATGGATTTCGCCGTTGGTGGTGGTTCCCAAAAGCGGTGGCGACGTAAGAGTCTGTGTTGATATGCGTCGTGCAAATGAAGCAATCGTCCGAGAGCGTCACCCAATTCCAACCGTTGAGGAGCTGTTACATGACTTGAATGGCAGTACGGTGTTCAGCAAGATAGATCTCAAGTGGGGTTTTCACCAGATTTTACTCAGTGAGGAAAGTCGCCACATCACTACCTTTGTCACGCATCGAGGGCTTTATCGTTACAAGCGGTTGATGTTTGGCGTAACGTCGGCGCCGGAGAAATATCAGCAGATCATTAGAGATGTGTTGAGGGGTTGTGCTGGGGTTGCGAACATTGCGGATGATCTCATTGTTCATGGGTGTGACGTGGAGGAACATGACAAGCGTCTTTTTGCGGTGTTAGATAGGCTGAGTGAGGTGGGGTTGACGGTGAACGGAGACAAGTGCGAGTTTAGATTGTCAAGGCTTACGTTCTTTGGTCACGAGCTGACTAGTGACGGCATAAACCCATCCGAAGAGAAGATTGCTGCTATAAGAGATGCTAGATCTCCCAAAGACGCAAGTGAAGTGCGATCTTTTATGGGTCTTGTCCAATATTCCGCTAAGTTCATGCCTGACGTGGCGTCCGTGGCCAAGCCTATTCAAGAGTTAACCAGGAAGGGCATCGTGTTTCACTGGGGTAAAGAGCAGCAAACAGCCTTTGAGGAACTGAAGCGTCTAATCACCCAGGCAGAGACACTGGCTTATTTTAAGGTTGGCTGCAGAACGCGAATCATTGCCGATGCGTCTCCAGTTGGATTAGGAGCGGTTCTCACCCAGCAGCAGGGGGGAATGTGGAGAGTTGTCTCCTACGCGTCGAGGAGCCTAACTGACGTGGAACGACGCTACAGCCAAACAGAGAAAGAGGCACTTGCCTTGGTTTGGGCGTGTGAACGGTTCAACATGTACGTTTCCGGACAGAGCTTCGAGTTGGAAACAGATCACAAGCCTTTAGAGCGTGTCTACTCGCGCACTTCAAAGCCTTGCGCCCGAATAGAGAGATGGGTCTTAAGACTACAAGGGTACGATTTTAAAGTGGTGTACCGCCCAGGGAAGACAAATATAGCCGACGCGTTGTCCCGTTTGAACTCCTTGGATCAAGTGGACCATGGAGAAGACTACGACTTTGTCAGAGCCATTGCTATAGGCTGTATACCCGTTGCTCTATCACCTACAGAAATTGAAGAAGCTTCCTATTTTGACGAGGAATTGACGATAGTAAAGAGTTGCGTGAGGTCAGGGGACTGGGACCGGTGTACACTTCCCTCGTATGCACAAGTCAAGGACGAATTATGCGTCTATGGTGAGCTGTTGCTTCGCGGCACAAGGATTGTGGTTCCCAAGCTCCTGCGCGACAGGGTGGTGCGGCTGGCACACGAAGGGCACCAGGGTATAGTGAAGACGAAGTATCGGCTCCGTAGTAAAGTTTGGTGGCCGGGAATGGACAAGGAAGTTGAGAAATTTTGTAAAGTTTGTCATGGCTGCCAGGTCACTTCTGGATTTAATCCTCCTGAGCCGATGTCCCGCGTTCTTCCTCCAAGTGCTCCTTGGCAGGATTGTGGAGCAGACCTGCTGGGACCCCTACCCACAGGAGAGAGTATTCTGGTGGTGATCGATTACTACAGTCGTTTCTTAGAAGTTGCTATTCTGAAGTCTACTACAAGTGCCAAGGTCATCGAAGCACTTGCACCCATGTTTGCCAGATTCGGTTTTCCGTTCTCTTTAAGGACAGATAATGGGCCCCAGTTCGTATCCGAAGAATTTGAAGCATATTTACGCGCAAATGGTATTGAGCACAGGAAAACGACGCCGTTGTGGCCTCAAGCTAATGGAGAGGTGGAACGCCAAAATCGCTCGTTACTTAAATGTCTACAGATTGCACATTTAGAAGGAAAGAACTGGAGAACTGAATTGCTTGTATGGTTGATGGCGTACAGATCCACTCCGCAAACGACGACAGGGACTACCCCCTGTTACATGATGTTTGGCCACGAGGTTAGGTCCAAATTGCCAGAGTTAAGGAGAGAGACGGTCGGGGTGCCAGGCGAAGAGGTGCGAGAGCGGGATTGGTCAAGTAAATTAAAGGGCAAAGCTTATGCAGATCTCAAGAGAGGTGCCACGCCCAAGAGCATACGTGTTGGTGACACAGTACTTTTGAAAGCCGAGAAAACGAACAAGCTGTCTACCAACTTCAACCCTGCTCCTTTTAAGGTGGTTCAGAGGACAGGAACAGAGGTAACGCTTAGGAGCGAAGCTGGTGTGCAAGTGAAAAGGAACACTGCGTTCGTAAAGAAGTACAACGATGGTGTATCCAATGGCAACGGAGACCAAGTGGTAGAAGCAAGTTCTACAGTACAGACAGATGAGCCAGGGCCAAGCAGAGTTCCGGAGACGACAGAGGTATCAGGGCCAAGCGGAATTCCAGGGACTACAGGAGTATCTGAAAATTCCCAAGTACAAGCTGGGCATTCTACCGAAAAGGAAGATAACGCAGCGGAAAGGCCTGTGCGGAGGTCGACCCGAACTATAAGACAGCCTGCGCGCTATAAAGACTTTGTCCTGGATGTTTAGGACTTCTTCTTTTTTTGTCTAGTTTAATTCAAAGACTTTGTTTTGCTGAACATTTAGGGTTTTTGCAGCCTTTTAAAACTGCCTTCCTGCTAAATTTGATCAAAGAAGGGAATGTAGTGTATACGATGCTAATGCAAGCGCGTAGAAGCGAGAGAATGAATGTGATGTAGTACACACGGGAATTATGTAATTTGCATGTACTATAGATAGCGTGTGTTGTAATTTATTCGAGTCAGTTAGCGTTCTGAGTTCGGAGTGTAACGGTCGTGAATAAAGTGTGTTTTAACCTAACCGCGGTACTACAGCACCCAACGAGAATATAGTTCAAAACCACTTAAACATAGCATTGTTAAATGTATTTTAGTGTTAAAACGGTAGATATAGGCATAATTTTATCCCCTGAAAATTTTTCATGTGTTCGGATTTTTTGGCTGAAAGTCTAGTGATCCAAAAATTATAGGGATCAAAACCTACCTTTTCGAAAATTTCAGCCAAAAAAAGGCTCCCTAAAATTCTAGGTGACCTTTTTAGGGTAAAAATCCGTTAAAAATGGGCAATTATACCATTTTTTAGATGTTTGAAAATCCTAGGAGAGGCAGGCAATCAAATTTTCCGAAAATTCTAGATTCCAAATCGTCTTCCGAACAGATATTTTCCGAAAATTGACGTTGGGTGCCCCTGCTCCCATAAGCGACCACTAAATCTGCCCACTTTGAGTGGTTGCTTACAGGAGACTCAAATGAATATAGACCAATATTTAGAAATACTAAAGGTGCTCTTAATTACTTGAAAAAACATTATCTATTTACTCCCAAGTGTAACATGCTTAAAATTTACATACCAGGCTAGCTTCCAAACTTTCACTGGGTTGTGGTGGATTAATCAGTCGGTAAAATCTCTGAACTGGGTCACTGGTCATGATAAAATAAGATCAACATAGAAAAGTTATTAGAAAATCAAATCTTTATTAATCGGATGAATTCTCAAAAAATAATATTAACCCATTCACCCCTGAACTGCCCGTGCAGATTCAAGTCCCTTCCATTGCTTGTGATGTCAGAATGAGCATGACTAAGTCAAGCAGGCCAGAGAAAAAGGCAAAAACCCATGTAAAATTGACCTGAAAAATTTTGGAAGAAAATCTTGTTCCACTACACACCCACTATTTCTTCCACCTTATCCTAAGATCCCCAAAGTTTTCCCAAAATGTTTTTCCCACCAAAATGAAGCCTTGTAAATGCCCAGAAAAAAAAAAAAAAAAAAAAAAAAAAACGGGGCAAGAAAAGCAAAAGAAGAGGGGGGAAGGGGAGTGAAAGGAAAAAGTCAAGACTGCTGTGTCACTTTCAAACCTACAAACTATCTCGAAATTTTGCTCCTGCACATGCCCAAACGTTGGAAGCTTATATTTGCATCTGGAACATAAGGCCACGAAGTGCCAGCCTGCAAATGGCTTTAGCTAAGTTTTAGGTAACAGAAAACAGCTCAACCAACTTCAAGCAGAATATTACAAAAAAAAATCATTAATATTAGACTCATGAGCTCTGAGAAAAATGGTAGGAATTTTTTGAAAACATGGGTCCCAGAAAACAAGTGTTAAGCAAAAACTAAGATTTCCAGTTTCCCCGCAGAAAAATTTAGTCACAAGAGGCTACAAAGTGCTGCTATGGCAAGAGCACAGTCTTAAGATTTATATTTAACACAAAGTGTTATGGGCTAAATTCAGCTTACCTAAGGACAAGATTTCGATGACAAAACAAATTCCTGGTAAATTCTTCGAGACCACTCTGCCGTCTTTCAATAAAGTCTATATGTAAACATGGAAAATTCAATTAACACCTAATTTAAAAACACCATTAAAATGTGTTAATGCTGCTACTATATAGTATGCAAATGCAGGTATTGAAATTCTGAATAAATGAGCAAAATCTGGTGCCGCATACCAAATCTGTTGTATTCACAGTCAATTTCAAACCGCAACAAGAGAATTAATCGTCGCTTTAACCCTTGATCTAATACTGTTAGTGTCATTGTCATGTAACTGGAACAGAATTCAGTAATGGCAGAGAGTCGAACCAACAAATCATAGCTAAAATAAATAAACCATAACAAAATCCTTATGACTGGTTTTCATATCCCTTTCTAATAAAAATAGGCTATCCATATGAAGAATTGCAATGTCCAAAATCTTCTCCATACGGCGAGAGTTTTAATATGTAAATCCCTAACAGATTTTATTTGATCAACTTAGAAAATGAGTCTCCGTGAGTGCCACTGATCAGACAAAAGTTTTCACAGATAATACTTGAGAAAATTAGTAGACAGTGCTCAACAGAATACTAGTAGAATTTTATGACACCAACTATTTGCCAATAGAAATTAACAGTGAACCCTCTGGACATAATTAACATCATAAGGAAAATGAAAGTGGTAAAACAATGCTTTGTAGGTCATAGTACAGAAGTGAAAATAGATCATGATGCACACCTTGACCCCTCTCAAGAAAGGGGTTTCTGTAACCTGAACTTCCACACTTCTTGGGGAAAAACCATGATTAGCTGTGCTTTGGTAATGTTAATTATGCAGTTTAACGATCCTTTGATCAAATTAGTCCCTTACAACAAATCAAAAGATTTGGCAGGCTATTAAGCTAACTGAAGTATTAATGCTAACAAATCTTGTACTGAAAAGAAAAGACATTCAGCTAATAATCAACTACCACTGAAATCAAACCATTCTGTCACGAGGTGCCTCATGTGATTCTACGAGCGATTAGCTAGTTTGATTATCACTAATATTATTGAATAACTTCCTCTTACCCAGCTGGCTAATGCAAAATACAAATCCCTTTTAATGTACGATTTTGTGACTCGTTACCTCGCTTTTGCGAAAAATTTAAATTTACCGGTAAGCTTACTTTATGAGGTAATTGCATTTACCAGGTTTGTCAAAAAATAGTGTTTCTCTGTATAGTAGTTTGTTTACAAATAATTATTATCGATTTGGCCATTAATTTTCATTTCCTTACCTTTTGCAAAATTGTCTTTGAAAAACCGCTTCGCTGGTAAATTTAATCGAAACTGGGGATAAAGCCGTCGCAACTGTAACAAATTTGCAAAAATATAAGGTTAAGGCTTAACAATAGAGAATAAAACTCAATAAAAATGAACGTAATTAAGCTTACATGTAAACTTAAATGAGGAACTTGCTTCTCTATGAGCTACAAGCGAAAAACAGCTGATTTCTTTAGTAGCAAATACTTCTCCATCGTGCTGAAAAGTCCACGATCCACATTATAACCTGTACAAGCGTAGAGTTTTAAATTTGGACATACTGCATCGGATAGTAAATTTGTTGCTTGCACAAAACAACAAAACGCAATGCAAGAGAGGTATCAAGCTTACCTTCTTGTTTAAAAGCACGAAGTCTTTATATCGTCGGTAAATAATCCACGTTTTCGAGCCATTGTTTACTTCAATTTTGTACAGCTGAGTAGAAAACAAGAGGTGACGTCTGCTTAAATGTATTACAGTGTAAAAAGTGCAAGCATCACTAAACCGAAAGCAATATCGAAATTTTCCCTATATTACTCACAGTAAACTTATCTCTCTCTTCCAAAGTTTCTATCCCAAGTATGCACGACTCAATTTTCGGCATGGAAATGGTAGAAGGTGTGGAACCATCAACATTTATAGACAGACTGTGACTGTTTTCGTGTCGGTGCCCGCCATCACAAATAACTTCCGCGATATCCCCGGTTTGTTGGAAAGCTACAGGACTAACAAGTCTCCTAGTAGGACGAGGGGGAGTTACCGCGGCTGGATTAACTGACATTTCGGTTTCAGAAGCTGATTTCCACCTGTTTCAAGGCATTTTGAGACTTTAAATTCACAAATCAAAGTCCTCCTACAGATCGCTGCAGGGAGAAGCAGTGGGCAGAAGAGACTAAGCACGAGTTTCCTTAGTGCCAAGCCTGTCACTCACTTTACAGCTATTCCTTCTCGGAAGTCACACATCACCGATTTTCTATTCCGTCTATAACCCAGTTAAAGGGAAAAGGGGCAATGTGCGTATGTCACGCTATTTGTTGTCTTTTTTGAAAAAAAAAAAAAAATAACAATAGCGATGGTCCAGTTTTGTTCATTTCAATGGACAGTGCTGCTTTCTGTCCTCTGTTACTACATTCTTTCTTACGTGGTCGCGCTAAAATTAGGCTCTCTTTTCGTTCGCCTTTCCCGCCAGAATTTTATGTAAAAAGCGAAACGAAAAATAGAGCCTGATCTCAGGTTAGGCAGGGTTTGGATGGACGTGGATTGAAACTTGGGCCATTTTTTTTTTTTTTAAGTTTTATTGTCGGTGCCTGCAAAATCATGAAAAAAAAATATTGTGGTTATAAATGACGTTAACGCTCCGTGATGAAATTTGTTCGACGATCTACAGGAGCATTTTGTGCATGGGTAAAAGCATTAACTTAAAATTGACCTAAAACACTAATAAACTCGTGACATAGAATAGCCTCTTTAAATATATCACATTTTCTGATTGCTAAAAACGATAGATTGAAAGAGAAAAAGAAAGAAAAAAAAGACAGGCAGTTTTTTCCTTATCCTCAAGTACAAAGGCAAAAACAATAGGCAGGATATTTTACCACGCTTCCTCCCCTGATCGTTAAAAAAGGCAGACTATATAGTGGTTTCAGCAGGAGCCGATCACTTGGTCCCGGGCATACGCCTTCCGTTTTCTCGGCCTCGGAAAAGTCTCTTCGTGGGGACTGCTAGGAAATCTTAGTACGAGACTTCCACATAGAGAAAAACTGAAACCCTAATAAAACCCAAACCCTATAAGGATATCTTTGAACTAACAAAAGCGGCAAGAATCAGGCTACACAGGCGATCAGGCAGAAACGAAAATTTGTGACGGAACCGAAACATGAAAGCAAGAAAAGGTTTTGCGGTTCTTGAGCCATAACAAAGCTCTGTCATGTCAGGAAGAAAGTTAGAGCGAAATAGCCAAGCGAAAGTCAAGTATTCTCAAAAAGGGTGCGTTCCTATTGGGATGATACGGATCAGGATAAGCGATCCGAGATCACTCTGCTCATGGTACATCTGATCATATGAACTGATAAATCCTTTCCCAGAGTTGATTCGACGGTTCATTTTATGTGCAATGATCCGAGTGATCTTGGATCACTGATCCCGATCCGTAGCCAGATCTAACGATATGGCAGTTTCTGGGTGGCCGACCAGATCCCGCACCATAGAAAAAATGGTCCTGCAGTTTACTGTTCATTTTATGGTGATGGGCATTTTGCGCATTAAAAAGGCGAAAAAAAACCGCTTGTTATGCAGGCTAGATGGTCAATGAAAGAAGACGGGATGACCAGAAATACCAAAGCCCAGGCAGTCTAAAAAAGAAACAGATACCGGTAGTAGTCTCATTTTGACAATGACAACAGGATTACTGAAACAGGGAAATCAGATCTTACAATGGCATGAAAAAGAAATTTATTAAACAACCTTGGAAGGTTCCAAATTCTAATTTTGCCCAAAAATTGCAAATTTCTATTCATTAAGTTGACAACCCGGCATATCAAGTTATCATTTGCTGTATTTACATATTCTTAACTTTACATTCTAGTAAATTTCTATTACAATTATTATAAATTTCTACCTAATTTTGCTCAGCTATATTAAAGTTGCGTCGACAAACTTAAACCTTCACCTTCTCCAATGGAGTAAACGCCGGTCTAGAATACTCACAACAGTTTTCAACATCAACGGAAACATGTTAAGTCGATCGAGATAAACAGTCACTAAAACGTCACCGCTGAACTTTAATCTTGCGTAACAAACACGCCCTTTAGTATTTGAGTAGCGACACCTCCCAGTCGAGAAATACGAAAGAAGCGTGCTGTAAGTTAGGGCCAGAGCAAAAAAAGGGTGGGACAGGGTGAGGGAGAGTTAAGGAACCATTTTTTCTACCGCCTAACCTTTTTGCTCTCGCCCTAACAGTGCACGCCAGCAACATACAGGAACACTTGTTACGTATGTTAGTGATAATTGGATAAATTCAAAGCACCAATTTGTATAACAGTAATGACAATAATAATTACTGTGATTGCCCACTGCTTCTAACTGACTTATTGGCGATTAATAGTCACAAACTGTATTTAAGTTATTAATCCCATTATATAACTATACCCACAGTCAGTATAATTACGAATGCACGAAAATAGTCTTTACTTTTGAATCTGAGTGTGAAATCCAAGGCCTACTCACTAATGCTTTTGCATGGTACCATTCGCACAGAAAATTAAATAAACTGAACACTCACGATCATGCAGGCAGCATTATAATTCTAAGCCCTCAAACAATTCATTCCACCTTCATTAAGTGCAAAACTCAGGGGGAAGGGGTACGCTACGTTTACGATGATTGAAAAAAAAAGTAGCCAAAAATTTTCCACATTTCATTTTGTATGAAATGCTGAAAAACAAACAGCACTTAGTCAAAGAACTGGCAAACAAATTAACTTTGAATGTCCACAGGCTAAATAGTTAGAACCCTCCTTGACTCACTGTTGGAGAGCAAGTGTTAACGCCCAAAAAACCCACAAACTTTGAAGTGAAGAAAAAAATCACCCGAACCAAACTTTAACACAACACAATGTAAGTGTTTTAAAAATCCGTTTCATAAAAATAATTTTTGGAATGGTATTTTTTTGAATGACCACAACAATAGGCAAAGTCAAAATTTTGTTACCATAGGAAATACCAAAATTATGAATTTCAGAACCAGAAAAGCCGCCTGCACCTTTCCATCTCCATAACCCTTGAGTAACCCCTTCAAGCAAATCAAGGTCCTGTGGATATCCACTTATTGATTTTCATTTGAAAGGGCTATAAGTAAATTTTATGTGCTTGGTGTAGGAGAAACATCGACACTTATTCCACTATCTCTTTTACTGGAACGCTTTTTTGGTTTCTGCCTGGATGCACCTCTTAAATCTTCCTGATGACTGGTTCCCTCTGTTGTGACCTGATCTTCAGGCAATTGAATATTGCTTGCAGACTTTGCATCGTTAGTTTTTTCACTGCTATTATCAGATTCTTCTAATTCTTTCTTTGCTGAATTCTCTTCATCGAGAAATGCTGGCTGTTGACTCTCGCTATGACTGGATGTAGGAGTAGATGTTCGAGGGTTTTGTTTCTCCTGTGAAATCTGCCTCACTAGCTGAGAAGGCCTTATTCCATTAGTTCCATCAGAGTGCTCTACAATCTCAACACCTCCAGGCCAAATTGGTTTGTCCTTTTCTCTTTCATTTCCACTAATGTTATCTACTTCGCCCTTGCTACTAGACTGATCACTATGCAACAGGTGATGAAACTTTCCACGCAGGCTATCCACATTTGCAAAATTTTCACTCTTCTCCATAAGCTCTTCAACATCAGCTGAATTACGAGAGCTTTCTGTTGATTTTTTCTTTCTTAGACTGCGCTCAGATCTTAAAGCGCTCACTAAAGCTTCCTGTTGTACTCTAGCTTGAACCAGCTGTGACTTTGTTATTTTTAGCTCTGCCGTAAGTTCCTCCACCTTCTGTTTCAAGTCCTCAACTTGATCTTCCAAGTGATGACAATAAGCCTATTAAAAACAAATGAAAAAACTTTGGTCAGTAGACCGTTTTAGCTTGGGTTGTTTGTTTGCTCGCACTTCAGATCATGTGATGTTCTCAAGTGACTTTTTCCATATAAGAGTTTGGTCATTTTATAAAATATGCAGTCATGTAGAAGTAAAAGGAGAAAAATTCAAAAGAAACAGTTCTTTAAAGAATCATCACATTAACAGAAATAGGTGAACTACCAAACCAAGCTAAAAGGGAAATACATCTGTTAAAACAAAAATATTCATAATAAAAATAACAGTAATGATGATGATGGTGATGATAAAGATGATCTGATAAATAACAGCAAGGGCACTTTCAATTAGCTGAAGCACCATGAAGAATAGCCACTTTACCTGGTTAAGATGCTTCCCCTAATTAGAGGATTTCTTATGTCCATGCATACAATGGGATATTTGCATTTTTTTAAAATTAATGTCAATTGAAAATTTGATCTAAGAACACAAAGGGCTTAATTTTCTAGAGAACGTGTACAATGCTGATGCACCATAAAAATGGCACCAGTGCATAACATCAGAAGCTCAACAAATACATTTGTATGATTAATGCCTAGGAGTGCCAACTGCCACTAGAAGCTGAGAAATAAAACTAAAGAAACATTGCTGTCTTTGAAAACGTACCCTACTTTCTTCCAAGCTGTCATATGGTCCAGGAGGATCATTCAAGCAGAAGAACTCCTGCACTTCAATACTGTAAAGAAACAATCAATATTGCTATTAGTCTAGAGTTGACTTATTACCTCTTTCATGTCTTTAATTTTGACTTTATATTTTACAGCCAGTAGCAGATCCAGGAGAGGGGCCTGGGGTGGGGTTGGGACTGATGCCTAAGCCCTCAATCATTCAGTGGGCAAGTAAGCTTTTAAAGCCACTTACCCTACAACAAAATCTATTTGGCCCAGACTACCAGACAAAACCTTTTTTTAACCCTGAGGTCTTGATATACTTTGAACATTATTAAGACACCTGTCTTAACTGTCAGTACCTTTGAGAAATTTGAGCATGATTCATCACATTGTTGATAAAAAATTGTAATCCTCTCGCTCTCTCTTCAATGAAAGCTGAAAAATGAACAAAAACAACAGTGAGTTTACATAAGGGTTTCAAACTTATTTCTCAGATATCTCTATTATATATAAATGGTATCTACCAAAACTGACAGATTATTAATTTGTTAATAATTAAGAAATAATTTCTTAATTATTATTGTTCTTGAGCATTCATATCTGTCACAAGCCCTTCAGTCAACTTAACGGTAGAAATGAAAATTGTTTAGTGGCTAATTTAGGGTGATAAGGCAAGTATGACAGAGGTTGTATAAAAAGGATAAAATTTCCTTTTTGAGAAAGAATTATTATTAATAATATTTTATATCGTTATACCTGCGTCAAAGTTATCCTTGAACCATCGTTTGCCAGGAAGTTTAATTTGAAAGTTTGGGTATGCATCTTTCAACTGTAACATCATAAAAAAGAAAAACATTAAAAACACTAAATTCAGGGTGGAAAGTCAGTTTTACAGCTTGCAATTTGCGCAAGGGCAAGTGAGCAAGTGCAAGGAGGGCATGGAGCACACATGTAGCAATATCATTACCGTATCTCACTGAATAATAAATTGAAAAGCTGTGGGAATAATATTACTTTAAATTAACTGGAGTCATTTGCAAAGGTGTAATGTCATGAAGACTGTTGGATAAGAAGCTTTTGGCTATAAATAATTTATCTTGACTTACTCTGTCATTGAGTCGTGTAAAATCAGTGTATCGGCGAAAGACAAACCAGCTTCTTTGGGAGCTTTTAACTTCAATTTTAAAGACCTTGAAAAGAAAAATAAAAGTTCAAGTCTACACTTTTGTATTCTAATGGTAAGTGAAAGAGGACTTTTGTGAGACAAACCCTCCACCGAGGTGGATTTTCATTGTCAATAAGAAAAGCAAGAAAGCTGTATCATCTTCAACCTCATTTTAACACTATCATTTAGACAAGAGGCCCCATTAGGTTAAATCTGACAAGACACAAGGCCTGGAGACAGCGACAAAAGACAGCAGAAATGGCGTCAAACGATGCAAAGATGGGTTGCAACTACAACAGAGAAAAGATTAAGAGTTTGTAGATAAGATACTGTAAGAAATTTGAAATTTGGACAGCCAATGGAATGGATAAGGTTGTAGCAAGTACTGTTAATTTTTAAGGTCCAAGGTGTTTAAACAGTTAGAGCCCTATCACCGCGGTATAAATTGTGATTCAGAAGATGAGTATTAGGGAAGCCAATTACTGCATAATACATTACAGAGATGTATCCACCAGTGAGTAGCATTATATATACCCTTTTTGAACAACTGGGGATGACTGCGGCCAGTCTGATGTATTTTCGTGACAGGCCGTTAATGGTAGTATATCACAATAACCTTCCAGGCCCTAATAAAAAAAAAGCGGGTAGTGCTATCCACTGGCAATAAATCACTATCTAGTGTTATACCACAAATTGGTTTTTGTAATACTAATATCCACTGGATAGCAATTTATCCGCTGGAGAGCACTAGTTATCCAACTTTTGAAAAACCTGAGCCATTTCATTATTGAAATTTTCAAACAATGTTTGCAATGAGGCTATGCTCATTTTCATATTGACTCATTATATATGCAAGCTTAAATTTACCCATTTGTCCTTGTATCATTGTAAGATTTCACTCTTGTACTGCCATTTACTTTAAAAAAGCAAGAAAATGAACAAAAATGATATTGATCCCCTTTGTGGATTCAGTAGGTAAATATTACTTTTTCCAGATTTCATACGCTTTGATTGAAGGTTTTGCATAATTTCACTTCAGTTTCATACGTCAAAGAAAAAAACGCAGTCAAGGGTGAAACCACTTCAACTTCCTCGGAAAAACATAAACAATATCCAGGCATAAAGTGATTTATGAGACGCACACAATATCCGGACTAAGATAATTAAGAATAGTCTAAGCTTCTTAGAATATCTAAGGAATTTTACCTTATTTTACATTCTGTAAATTAACGCCCTCGAAATGTGACCATTTCATAGGCTTAAGATGGGTAATGATTTAAAAACAAAGTTGTTTTTAAGCTGGTCATGCACACATTTCTATTAGGCAACAACTTTACAGCAAAGAGAAAATGATCAAAAAATACGATGCAAAATATAGCTAAAGAGATAATTTCATAAGTATTAGAGGGCAGAAAACTGTTACTTTGTATATCCTGACAAATTAAAAGCGCATAAATTATTTGTGAATAGCAAGATCATAGATCAGAGTCACGCGCCTTATACATAAACATTAAACCAAAACTGCCAAAACATCGTTGTCGCCGAATTGCGAAAACAACATTATTGCATATAAAGGCAATGACTACACGT
>OZ037776.1:6023835-6143835 GCA_964035525.1 Porites cylindrica
TCAAATGCTACAAGTACCGGCTCTACGTTGTCACGTACAAAATATGTCAAATGCTTCAGAGTTGAGACAAGCTGTTATCGAGTAGCCTGCGAGCAAGCTCTCCTATTTGGGCAAGCGAAGCGAGCCTCGCGAGAACGCGCGAGTGAGGGGCCGAAGAAAGGAGAGCTTGCAACCATCCCTTTAATACAAATTTTCATTTCCACCCCGGAAACCCCGGGACTCCGCAAAGCGTGAAAACTGTCACCGCAAACGTGCCGCAGATTACAAAGTGACAACCGCCTGTCAAGTAGCGTAGAATTATTTATTTATAAATCGCTTTCGCAACAGCATCAAGGCAATGTTTTTAATCACTGATATGTTTTTTTTTTTCACGGGGACATCGAGCTTCAACGTGTCCGCTCGGATAAGAACTCACTACTTTGATTCTTTACTTCGTTTACCTTTGAAACGTCGTCCAAACTGCAGTGTAGAAGACTACTCCCCATCGCAATCACCAACAAAAAATTATTTGTCCGTCTGGAACTGGAGAATAGCGTTTTCCTGCACTTTGTTCTCTTAAGGTTTACTCCAGTTGCTTCCAACTCTTTCTCTTTTCCTTCTTTACGGTCAAGCTACACAGCTACACTGTCAAGTACATGTTTCTGAATTTTTCTACCCAGCAGAATTCAATCGGGCGAAGAAACCGATGTTGGAAGACAGCGCTTTAATCACTCTTCACTTTCACTCTCCCGGTTTTCAGAACTAAACAAGGCGCTTAACACAAATGAATACAACTGATGAAGGGTTTTCATTTTCCTTCCACAAGAACTACAAACTCGGTCCGACTTATCCTCGGCATGCAATATTCTCTTTGCGAGAATTAACGAGCCCGTCTGCATTGAGGGCTGAAACAAGTTCTCCGTACCAATCTGATCCCCCTGAGAACCAAATTTGACACACAGACGAAGCGGGTGCCAGCTTGGCCTGTTATCAATCAACTTTGATTTCCGGAACGTCATTTTTCAGTCAATGGTATTTCCCTTCGTCTGGGCGAAGTACAAATGAAAATTTGTAAGGGATGGTTGCAAGCTCTCCTTTCCGCTACCCCTCGCGGCTTCGCCGCTCGCTCGCGCGTTCTCCCGAGACCCGTTTTACTCGCCCAAACAGGAGAGCTTGCTAGCAGGCTAGTTATCGAGTAGTACTTCGACTGAAATTCATCGTGACTGTGGAATTACTGTACGATCAAGCAGAGAGTGATTTTGTCCAATGTCAAACAAAAATGCGGGCCTTTGCCTCTAGGATCTGCAGTGAATTTAAACAAATTGGACTTAATTGAAATAGAATTGTTCATCAAAATACTTTATGATGGAGTCTGGTCTTCTCTACAACCCGACCATGAAACAAACAAATCTCCGCGCCGGATGCAAGTCAGCCCTCCAGCCAGGAACGATGACAGGTCGCCGATCTGAAACATTTTAAGATCTCTTATATCTTTTCTCTTCCGAGGATAAGTACAAAGGATTTTCCTTATATCAAAGGGAAGATTGACCGATCGATTGGAATCAACTACAGCTCTGTCAATTTTAAATGGACCCAAGTCTTTCTTTGTTACCAGTCGTTTGATACCCTGGGTGCCAGAAACTTTTCATGCGCGGTTTCCGGTTTCGGTCAAGTCTCGCAGAGGTCAATGAATTTTTAAAAAGACAGGTCATACAAGATAAGTCTAAACCAACGCGTGACGCTATGATATGGCTGAGAGTTAAGTTGAATAGAACTAGGTTGGGTACGGCGGTCCACTTCGCAAGAAATAAAATAAAATATCAAAAGAGTCGAGAAAACGGACTTTTCCAGTACAAACTTTATGCATGTACGATAGCTTGTTTGTCATTTATATAGCTCTATAAAGGAAGTTTTACAAATGTTACCGCTCGCTGTCCCCTTCATAGAAATCGGAGGAAAGCAAAAAATTACCATAGCCAGTATCTGTGACAAAAAAGAAATCTTGTAAAACTTTTCGTTAATCGTCAAGAGATATAAAAGGCCGCCCAAGATCGCGCGCTGTGAGGTTACGCATAATTTTAGCTTTTCACATAGCGCTAATTTATTACACCCAGGATTTTAGGGTGTACGAGGGGACACGTGACCAGCCGATGCCAGGGCCTTTTCCCGCCCCACCCATTTTTTAACGGAAAAGCCCTGGGGACGAGGTTGGAAGTTAAAATCCAGAGCATTTCACGGCGATGCATGACCCCGGACTCTTCAAGAAGCTTACTCCTTTGGCCCTTGTTTAGGAAATCGGTCAGTATTTATCCTAGATCCGCGCCTTTCACCACCCCCACTTTCCCCAAGTAATGCGTTCATATTTTCGCGTGCCTTTCATTTATGCGTCATGTGAAATGTCAAATCACAGCAAACTTTTTAAATGATTTTTTGCTTACTCAAACCCGCAGTCGATTGCTGTAATTAGATTAGGACATCCAGAGCAGTCTTCAAGGTTCTGTTCGCTGAGAGAGACGAGTTTTCCGGTTTTCTTGAAATGTTGTCCTTCCAGTGATCCTGTTACACTGATCGCCCAGGAGCTGCCCAATTCACCTGAAAAATACAACAGAACTTAGAGGCAAAGGCTACTTCAGTTTCCGCTCAGCTCTTCCTCGCAAGCGTGGGTTCGTTGCGTGTAGAGTGTAACAAGCGTATTTTAATTTTTAGTTTTAGCAGTTTACACTTTTGTTACACCTTGCCTCAAATTGTGGTCTTCAACTTTTTGCACTCTTGTTGTAATTATTAGCTTGTTAATTTTCATTCACGCTTTGCTATCTACCTTATTATAGGAAATTAACGCTCCATGAAATTAAAGTATTGGAAAATAACGCGACTTAAATTAACGCGAATTTAATGGAAAACGACTTTCGAATAAAGAAAATTAACGCGAAAGAGGAGGTAGAATTTCATAATAAAGGAAATTAACGCGATTAAGACACAGTGGGTGGCCGAAATCAAAGGAGAAGCTACTGACTTCACTTCTGAAAGCGACAACGATGAAGATGAACTCGAAATATCGTAAACATTCACCTTAGCTTTTGTGAAAGATGAAAAATAAAGGGTAAATGGAAAGAAAGAAAGCTTGTAGTTAATGTTTTTTAGGTGTCAAGAATGTCTGGACAGGTTCCAAAATTGGGGTTAAAATACTGGAAATTAAGAGCGCGGAAATTAACGCTGCACTTAATTAACGTCACGGAAATTAACGCTCAACAAAATTGACGCGAATTAAATTAACGCGAATTTTAACGATTCGCGTTAATTTCATGCAGCGTTAATTTTCTATAATAAGGTAGCTCTTCTGATAAGATCAGGGATTTGTTACTTTTGATAATGGTCTTGTAATGAATAAGATCTTCGTACGTTTATTTCTCTGGTTGTTGTGTAATTTCTTGCTTACACTTCGCCGCTCGCTCGTGCATTCTTCCTCGGCTCGCTTCTCTCCCCTAAATAGGAGAGCTTGCTAGGAGGATAAGTTTTGTTTACTCATCCAGTCCCCCTCGCTCCACAGAAGGACGTCGTAAGGAGTCAACGGAGTCCGATGGGAGGGTGTCCTGGCAATGAAAACTAGTCAACTAGTGAAACATTTACAAAACGCAGGAGACTAAGACATACCCTGGTTTTTCACTGGTGTAACATACCCCTTGGTTCTCCAATCAACAAAGGGCGGTAGTGTAGCGGAAGAAGGTAGAAAAGATAACCCATGGTGTTCTTTTTTATTTGAGGTGGTAGAAAGAGATCCAGAGACAAGGAAACGGAATTCTTCAGCAGTCAGATCACCAAACTGATTCATGGCTAGAGAATAAGATTGCCCTTTGGAGTTGTGTTTCTGAATGAGCTGTTGAAAGGTATATAACATGCATATACATGAAACGTTCGAAAGTAAAGAAAGAACTTAAACACAAAAGTTATAAAATCAACTGAATTGCAGCAAAATCCAATTAAAGCTTAACTAGAGACGTATTCCGAACTGGCTATAAAACTTGGCGAGATCCTTCGTCAGCTTTTAACGCCCAACCCAAGGCCCCAAACAAGTCACGTGACAAGTACAGTTTAGTCGATTTCCCTCAAAAGTCAACTCTCTTCATAAGTAGGTTGAGTATGATCGTCCGGGAGAACGTAGTCCTGAACAGGACATTTGTTGGGTTTACACTGTTGTTGTTGACACTGACTGACGTTTCGATAACCTGTGCGGTAGTCATTTTCAGAGTCAAAGCTAGTTGTAGCACCCCTGTTTATGTTTTTTAACTCTGGGTATTGACCTGATTGGTCGGTTAAGCTGTGATATTATTGGCTATGAAAACTCGTAATGGTATTGGTGAGTTTCGATCCTTCTATTGTTATAGTTAAACAGTCGTTTATTGTTACTCAAATTGTCAGTTGTCCATTCGTTCTCTCGTAGTTAGTTTTGCTTGATTCCGTCAATGGGAGATTAAGCATCGCGTTTACGGCAAACGGCAAACGTGAGATTCAGGTTGAGAAATTTTCAAAATGTGTAATGAGCAAATAAAAACCGTCTAAAGCAATTCTTATGGATAGAATTGACGTGAATCTACCGATTTTCGTGTTGTTATAATGAACGGTAAACGACAAGTAGATGGAAAACTTGGTAACGTGGTACAAATTCACGTTTGCCGCTTAATCTCTCTGATAAGTCGTTTATACGGTGCCGGTAACTGTTAACTACGATTCAGTGTAATCCAGTCAACTTAGTCTCTCCAAGGCTGACGCCTTTGGAATCGGCACTAATAAAGTGTCCGTTCTAAGAATAATGTCTGTCTTAGTAGAGAGTCATACAAAAATGGGGTAAATTACGCAAGTCAGGGACCAACTCTAGGTGTCCATCCTCGACTGTATTTACGTCCTCCATAACAAAGGACTCAAGTCGGCTCGCAATGTCACACAAAGTTTGCCCCAGACGAATCCTTTGCATTAAAGAATTACTTTGGTCCTTTTAGGAGAACTGTATCTTAGGGTTTTGGTCAAGTCACCCGGGTCAAATCATTCCACTGAGGGAAGTGATGGAATAGCAGCTAACAGCACAACGAACACTTCCCCGCCCTACGTACAACCATTACCCGTTTAGGACGAAGCCCTAGAAATGTCTGTGTGGGAAGCTACAACGATGTGAGGTCATCCTGGGGTCACTTCATTCGTCTTTGCTCAATTAATAAAGATAAAACTGGCGTCCATTTTGGTCGAAGTTCAATAATAAAATGGAAAAGTCAACGAGTTATGGTACAATCACCCTTAGGTTGTCGTTCCACACTGCAAAACGCTCCTCTTCTTCAGTTTCTGATCCGTATGTTTTGCCGTAAAATGACTTCCATGTCTGCCAATGCTGCTGATAGTACTCTTGGTAGGTCACTTCAAAACTACCTGCTATTGACGCGAATAGAAACAAAACTATGAAGTATGCCATCTGCTTCATTTTGCTGAGAATCGTTCAGTGAGCTCCAAAAACACTGGTAGGAACACCACAGTATTGCTGAATGCAGGTAATACTTGAACACTGTCAAAACACGATGATTGCCAATTCGAGGTGAATCACGAGACTTATAAAAATAGCTGCTACTCAAATGTCCACCTTAGCGATACGCTGCGTTACGTTAAAGGCAGGGACGGGGGAGTCGGGGGGTGTGGGTAAAAAGTTACTAACAGGGGAGTCTCCTGAGTTACTTACTTCAAGTCGCTTGTCAGTTCCCCTTCGATCCCTTACATGGAATGTTAACAGCTCCGCCGTCCCTGAAAGGACAAGAGCCGGCATAGTACGCCTAGGATAATTAACAATCGATACTGAAATTAGTAATCAGCCTTTTGTTTTTAAGTAGCCTGCACAACAGGTGCTTTATGATTCAAGGGAGGCGAACGCGGCGCGAAGAACGAAACGAGTGCGAAGTGCGCGCGAGACGAGGAGTTAACTTAACAGCGCTTAAACATGTTCAAGCTTTGGTGTAAAAGACCTTATTCACGATACCTGCATCTTTGCACGTGCTCTAGGGACATTTCAGGGGGCAAACAAGTGACAAAAATTTTCCAATACGAGTGGTATAATTTGCCGTATTCTTTCGAAAAGAGACGATGATTTTTATAATGGTAATGCAAAATTAATGTACAGTCAAGAGTTTCGATAAGATTTACCTCGTTATTTCTGCCGGGCGGTCATTAATTACTGTCGCTATTTCATTAAGTACAAACATCAGCAAACATTAACCACAAAGGACTGCAAAGGACCGCAAACGAATATGCCGAAGAACGTAGGATCTATAAAGACCTGATCAGCAGAAATGAAAAGTAGACATATTAAATTCTGCAAGCAGAATACTGCAATACTGATCGTTCTACGTGGAAATTAACTCTGCAAGACATCAACACGACACCGAAAGAACTCAAAACAGCTGTTTATGGCTACAATCCCGCTCTGTTTTGAGTTCTTTCGGTGTCGTATTGATGTCTTGCAGAGTTAACTTTCACGTAGTACAATCAGCATTGCAGTATTCTGCTTGCAGAATTTAATATGGCTACTTCATTACTTTGCCATCATTGTCTTCAACATGAAAACTTCTTCATTTTCTGTTATCCAGAAAAAACAAACTCGTCCGCGATTTTTTGCAGTGGCAAATTTGCCCCCCTGAGAAACCACGTGACATTGCTTTTATCCCATCAGTCAGAAACTGGCACTAGGACCTGAGGCACGCAAGCGAGAAAGCTCTCATTTGGGGGAGTTGCGAGAAGTCACGCGAAAGCAGGCGCTAGCTCGCGTGTGCACTCGCGCGATCGCGGCTCAGCATAATAAGGATCTTGAATGTTGAATTCAATGCTTCTACATGGAATTTTTAAGCCTTGTAATTCTTTTTGCTGTTTTTAATGTAAGTGTTCTTGGTTTTTAGCACGTATTTTTGCTTAAAAAACAATAAAGACCTTCATTTATTATTTATTTATCAGGAGCCTATCAAATGGGCTCCTGATTTATTTACCATAAATGGAGAGTTTGCTAGCAGGCTAGGAGGAGTGGGGGCTGGGTAGATGGGGTGGTAATTCCTTAAATTCCCACCTTACATTGGTGTGCCTCTAGTTGTTTACATCAGAAACATTTTTGAAGGCAAAACCACAACGACAAACCAGTGAGGGTCCGCCGGATCTTTAGTAGACCTGGATCAGTAAAATCTTGAGTACCAAATTTTAAACTTAAAGCAGTAAACTGATCCTTATGGCAGGAAGAGTGATAGAAAAATTAAAGAAAGAAATTAAAAATAAAATGGTAAATTATATCTGCCCGATATTTCGGTTTGCAACACAAACCTTCAAAGGGGGCTATAAAAGAAAAATGAATGCAGATAAAAGATGAACCTGGTTTCGTAAGCCAGTGTATGCTAGTGTTCCGTATGAGTCTCATACAGCAGGTTATAACAGAGAATTTATGAATTATAACTTCTTAAGTTATCAGATTCCTCAAAATGTGTGTTATCCTGACAAGATATTCTCCAGTGTCCGGGCTTGCTTTGGAATCACTTGAAATTGAAGGCAAGGCTAATCGGACAGCTAAAGGTTGGTAATATATTTGCCCAATATTTCGACTAAACAACTGCTAGTCTTCGTCGGGGGCTAGAAAAAGCAAGCGGCAGTACTCCTTTTTATGTAGACTATGAGAAGACAAAAATCAGAGTTGCTCAGTCAATCGAACCACAATTAAACTTGGTCTTTGGGGCCATAAAAGGCTCCCGCGGTCAAATTGTTTTATTTAATAAACAACCTAAAGAGAAAAGTTCATTGGTTTACCTTTTTCTTAAGCAACAAAAAACAAAACAAAACAAACCAAACCCACAAAAAAGAGGCAAACAAAAAATCAAACAAGCACAAATCTCTCTTCCGTGTAGCCCGCGAATGCGCTCTCTATTTGGTGATGACAATGATGATGAAAGGACACGCGCGAGTGGTACACGAAAAGAGGCGCAAGAGCCAGGGTCACCTACTCGCGGGTTCTCGCGTGGCTTACTTTGCTCGCTGCTCGAAATGGAGAGCTTCTCCCAGGTTACTACAACAATGAATCCAAGTATACAAGTCTACATGAATTAAATTAATACCCTGAGCCCCCTTCGCTCAAAGACCGATTAGCGCAGTCACATCCTCTTGACATAGCCTCTTTAATCGGTGACAACGAAGAGACAACTAAGAGAGTCTTTAAAGCACAACTTTCTACGTTAAACTAAACAAGAGGATAGATGGCGTCTGTGGCAATCCCACACTGATTATCTTTGTTTCTGGACATCATGATATAGCCTTGCATTCCCCATTGGGTCCCCCAGGAGTTTTTGACCAGCCAGTAATCCTTCCCTTCATATGTACCGTATCCAACGACGAGAACTGCGTGGTCAAGATGAGTGCTGCTGCAGTATCTGAAAGTAAAACAAAGGTAGTTTCATAAACCGGAAGAACGTATCTGTGAAAAGTCTGTACCCATGTTGGTAACGGGCGGGATTTATCGCCCTGTGAGGGGTCGGGGTGGGAGACTCAGAAATAATAGTGATAAGGGTATGCAAACCCCTTTGCTAGGTTTAACCTGATTTGTGATCTGGAGAACATTTTCGGGTTAGAAATCTTGAGTTGACTTTATGGGTAAAAGACTTTGGTGCAAACTAACAATTTGTGCTTAACTTGATATTGGACATCCATGTTATGATCAATTGACAGCTGTCAAAATAGGGTATCTGCTGACCAGTGTTGCATGACTTTATAGTGGGCACTGGTGTACTACTCATTGAGGCGTCTTGTATTTTTAATGTTGTCTGCTGACCTTTTATCCTTTTCAAGTGATCGCAAGCCCAGAAACTTTTACTTGAGAAAGACACTTCTCGAAAAGTTTTCACGAGAGCTTCGCTTTTGGCCTTGGCTTAATCTATGTATTATACTTACGGCTTATCGTAGACTCCGTCATGATAAAACTGGAACGAAGAATGACTAGCATCGATGGCAACGGAGATTGGTCCGACTGTGGCTACAGCGGACAGAAGGTCATGTTCGTTTCCTTCCCTGATTCTTTTGAAACCTGGCAGCCAAAAGAGAGAGAAAAAGCAAAACAAACAAACAATTTCTTCGTCTACCTTTGCTAATCGAATTGGGCTTGTTTCAAACGTCGTGCTGCTGTCGTGCTAAGCTGGCTCGACTGTAGCTCGACTGCAGCACGACACTAGCACGACTTGGTTTCAGACGTCGAATTTAATTCAGTCGTGTAGCGCAGCAAGTCTTGCCGTACTACTCGGCAGTAGCAAGGCTTGGTTTGAAACGTCGCGCTACTGCCGTGCTAAAGTCGAATTTATTAATAATTCGATCAACTGAATTATGCACTTTTTAACTCTCGCAAAGAGGAGAAGGGAAAACCGGAGTACCCGGAGAAAAACCCCCTGAGTAACGTAGAGAACTAACCCTGCTAACAACAAGGATACTGCCTGAAAACACTAAGCAACGCTTTGCTTAAATGTCATCGAATTTACACACCTTTAAGAGTAGCTCCGACATAGTCAGAGTCAAAATGGCAACTTCCAGTTCGACCTCTGTATGGATAGCTGGACTCAGTATCAATACCGCCATTACTTTCAATATACCTTCAAATTACAACGAATAGAAAGAGTGTATTAACACACAGTCATTTTCACTTGACATCAATGCATTCTAAAATTACAGAACTAAAGCCGTCGAAGTTTTTAATATTATCCCGGGGGGTTGGGGGTGGGGGGACTCCCTTATGAAAGGGGCGAGGATGCCAGTCGTCTCGCTTAGGCGTGTAAATTTCAGATTTTGGTCTCACTTAGGGTGTTCTGGGCAAAACACCATTATATTTAGCAGTAAAGGGTTACACTCGAAGGGTTGCACTCGAAGAAATATGAACAAATTATATATTTTCAATCCGTTTTATTTACTCGATTCAGGTAATTAAAGTTTAAACAAGGGTTGGGCCATGCCCAGATTGATCTCCTTTAAGGGTTTAATTCAAAATTTTCGACGAGAATCCCCGCCACTTTCATATGGGAGTCTCCCCCTGGAATATTGTTATGGTAGAGGAAGAAGCGCACCAGACTGCAAAGCAGTCTTTTTTTCCCCAAAAAATCCGTTTAGCGCAGCGTTCGAGTCTCAAACGCGCGAAGCTCTCCGTTTTTAGCTTCGCTCCAGACCTTTTGTTTGACTCCTCGCGCGTAATTGAATATGCAAAAAGAAGGACAGTTTTTCAGTTAAAAGCGCACATGTTATTTTGCACGTCATGGTGTAGTTCAAGTATGTTTTACGTATGTTTTTTGTCTCAAACGCACTGCTTAGTTCTCAGTAGTAGTACTTTACTGTATGGTAGAACAAAACCCAAGTACTTACAATCATAACCGTAACTAGCACATCTGCCAGTACAAAAAGATGTTGCTCCTCATGAGTAGCTGCGATTTTCAAGTGATTAAAGGCTGACTATCGTATGATTTATGTATGGGTCTAAAAATAGCCCATATTCAATATTTTTAAAAAATTCTCACTTGGCTCCGAGGCTTTCTGTTTATATTTCTATACTTGGTTTGGTTTTCTTTGTGCTCACGTCTCTTCTGGGAGTTGCGAGACCATGGAGTCGCGAAAAGTTGCAATTTTGTCGCTTAAGCCTCGGAGTCATGATGTTAGAATTTTAATAGATGGTTTTTTCCCCCGAGATTTTACGAATTTTAAGATATTTTAAGTATTAGAAGATATGTTTATGCGTACTCGAGAACAAGCATACGTACGCATAAACATACCCTCTAATACTTGAAGTGGTGATACTATTAAAAATCAAGAGGAGAGACTATTTTTCAACGAGACAGCATTCCTATTTTCGTGTCACGCACTGTGAAAACTCGGGATTACAAATTGCTGTATTTTCGAAATGAAACATGCTACGGAAATGGAAACTTGTACAAAGATTTACTTTTTGTTTATCTTCAACGTAGTGTAAATAAGAATTTGTAAAACCTCGCTATTATGACTTTACAATTTGATGACGTCACAGTGAAAACCGTCTATATATCGAATGTGGGCCATTGAAAATTAAGGATGCCTGCGTCACCCGAAAGCACATCCCATACGTTCAAGCGAGCTTAAAATTAAAAGACTGATTATCGTTTGACTTATGTAGAAGTGAAACTTAAAAATGATCCCTTACTTGAAAGCATTATCCATCAATCCTCCTTCACAACCAAAATTACCGAACTTTCTTGAACAGTCCACGAGGTTCTGTTCGCTGAGTGAGACAAGGTCTCCCGTTTTATTGAAGTGCTGTCCTTCCAGCGATCCTGTTGCACTAAAGGCCCAGCAAGAGCCACACCGACCTGGCCAAAAAAGCGAAAGTATTGATTAACAGATTCAATCCGTCATACAGGTTATCACCATGACGCATGTGTATTACTGTCGTCTTTAAGATTTGGTCGTTTGTTTTCCTAGATCTTTTTTCCTCATACCGTAAACTTCCGCTTACAAGCCGTAGGTTTATAAAACTTCGTAAGGGGTTTTAGGGGGGCTTCACGGGGGGGGGGGGGGGGCTTATATCCCTGGGGCTTACAACAGGACTAAGAATAGCGTTTCAAAACAAGCCTACATAGCAGTGCTGATCACAATTTACTAGCTCTTTTGCGCCTCAAAAAGTCGTGAAAATCGAATTCACTTCAACCCAAGCTAGAGGGAGTGGGGGAGAGGGGAGGAGCTTATATCGGGGGGCTTATACCCCGATGTCTTTGTTTGTTTACATCTAGATGGGCCTATAACTGGGCGGGATGCTAATCAGCTGAAGTTCAAGGTATGTTTACAGCGGGTACTGCTGAAAAGTTTCGTTTAGACCAAGATATGTTCCTTTACATTCCTCACTTTAAAAACGAGAAAGAAACTGAGTCGAGTTGGCTTTCCCAAAGGCTTCTGGGATCATTAACCAGAAGTCTTTGCGAAAGTAAACTAGGCCCAGGTTCCTTCTCGCATAGGTTTTGGAGTCTTGTCTTTAGATTGCGCGCATTTTCACTGGTGTCCCCTTGCCAAAGAAACGTTGCACTCAGTAAAAAAAAATAAAAATAAGATAACCAGCGGGTCAAAGCGCCTCTGCTTTGTAACTGGGCATGCGTGATTCACAAGAGTGCGCCAATGGAACGCTGGAGAGGCTTGATGCTGAAGAATGCCCACCTTGGTCTTTTACTGGACTAACAAATCCCTTGGTTCTCCAATCCACTTTAAAAGGAAGGTGAACTCCGCCGGGAGGGACAAAAAGTGACTCTTCACTCATATTTTTGGATAAATCAGGACGAAATCCGCGAAAGTTATCGGAGAGGTATTCATCTTGCGTCAGGTCACCAAACTGGTTCAGTCCCAGAGTGTAAGAATATCCCATGGAATTGTGCTGTTGAATTTTCTAGAAAGAAAATTCGATTTGTTTAGTTGTCATAGCAGAAGTATCATTCCGAGTGACTAATTTGAAATGCTTGTTTTTTTTTTTAATGATCAAAGTCAGAAAAACATGACAAATTAATGACAAAAGAGAAACAAAAGTGAGGAGATCGTTTGTGTGGATCAAAGGATTTCACTGGTTTGTCTGAGTTTCAGTTTTATCGTAGTAACTGCGTGCAAAGCAAATCGAAATTTGTAAATTGTAATGGAAAACCTTTGGCAATTCCTTAGCTCAGCTACTCTTCAAATTGTAACTTATTAATCTATCAAGAGCAGGAGCCGATTACCTGATCAAGAGCCATAATGGATCTTGATATATGTATTTTGATTATATGCTTCTGATTTTGATTAATTTTTTTTTCGTCCCCCCCGGGGGCCACGTGTAGATTATCGAGGGATATTAAGGGTCACCCTCGATAAAAAAACGTTTTATAATTGTTCGGTTGTAATATCCACCAACTTAGGTAAGACGTCCTTTAAATTCTCCGCTCCAAAATTCTGGGAGACTGTACCGCCTGGTCTCAAGTGTCTGCCATATCATAAGTTTAAGAAAGAATGGAAGTCCTGTCTTCTAACCAACCAAATCTGACCTTGCTCATATGTTTTATCACTGATATTATTTGAGATTTTATTCCTCTCCTTACTACTGCCAATTATTTCAATATGACGGTGTCCAACAAGAAAGCTCTTGCTACTTTGGACACCGTACACAAATGAACTTAATATCTTTTAGTTAATTATTATTTGTGTAGCTACTTTATTTTCCTACTATGTACACTTATGTAAATATCTTGTATAGTGTGAATAAAGAATTGAATTGAATTGAATTATGATTTATTACTCACAGCTATTGTTATTATAATAATAATAATTATTACTATTGATATGTACAGAATGAGTTGTAGCATTTGAGCACACTAGCGGCTAAACCCGATAGACGACTCAGTGATAAAAAAAACGAGATATATTGAGAGCTTGAAAAATGAACCGAAACCATTCTTGTTCTTGGAGAGAGGAAGTACCACTCTCTTGATGCTGACTCGTCCCCAGTCTGCGTGCCACTGCACAACAGACAGGTGAGAGACATCTAGGGATGAGTCAGCTCTGGCATGTACACGTCTTTAGTTCAAAGTTTCTCAAAACCCGTGCTTCAAGACTGTTGACGAAAGACCCTCACGAAATAATCTGTACTTGACTTTTTCATTGAAAGTACAGTGCCTAGTACCTCAATTTCGAATCAATCCCAACAAAGATTATATGTTAAACCGTTGGATAAATAAATAATTAGATACAACAGCGAAGAGACATCGGCAGTAATCTGTTTCACCCGGTTCTCATATGCTGTGTTCACGTTAAAACTTAAGCACTTTTCCGTCCTATCATAACCTAGTTTTAACGTTTGTGCAGTTGTTAACTGGGATTGCAGTGTGGCAGCGTTTATATTCGATGTCTAGTCGAGCTGGTCCGAACCAGGCAGTAAAGATTCCTTTGTAATGTGCTAGAACATCCATAAGATGTAAAATACTGAAGTGTCTCAAATAGTTTGTTCTATGCTTTAGAAGCCTGTTTGGTTAATTTGGAACTGTTCTAAAAACTATTTATCTGTTCGGAAGTCTTAAAAATGTTTGGCTTTTTCGTCTCACCCGAAAATGTTAGCTACTCTGATTGGTCCGGTCGAGAGTTCGAGGACATGGAGTAGCCATACATGCATTAGAAAATTATACAGGGACGTTTTGTTTTAACTATTACAGGGTTCTATCTAGGATTTATCATTTGGGGGAGAAGTCCTGAGTGGCTGAAGGCGACAAGCAGCACTGAGGTGCAATCTGGTGCATTTTGAGACACAATTTTGAGAAATGTTACAGTGTGTGCACTAACCTCGTCGCGTCTTGACGATTTTTTCGATATAGTTACTTATATACTGTAATGATGACAATATTTTTTGGGGGGAAGCTGGGCATTTTGGGGGGGGAAGCTTCTACCCCTCAAATACCCTAGATAGAATTCTGTATTAAACTACTTACCCTGAGGTTGTCTCTCCAAATAGCGTAACGCACTTCTTCTTCGGCGTCTGTCTCGTATTTCCTTTCGTAATATGACTTCCAAGAGTACCAATGTTCCTCATATTCACGAAACTTAATGATTTCTCCGCTTACAAAAGGTAATAGGCACAATAGTAAAACAATAAAACCTTTCATTTTAGACGCTGTACAACTTCACTTGTTTTACCTAAAGCCGTAAGAAGCACTACTGGAGCAACGAAGTCTCACATGCATGAGAGTAACATCATGATGTTTCAAGTCCTGCTAGATTCATGAGACTTAAGCGTGAGTATCAATCAAAAGTCCAAGTCAACTCCACGTGCAGTGCGGTTACATGGTAAAAAAAATTGTATTTATATTTTCAGTTTATTTGCTTATTAAGGAGGTAACTCAGAAGTAAAAGAGTATACAGTGAAAGCTCTCATGGGAGGACACTCTCGGAACGCGAAAAAGGTGTCCGTTACTGGAGCTGCCGGCTTATTTTGTATGGGAGTTGAGATAAACGGGGTTTGTGAAGGCGGCCGTAAGTAAACCTGTCCTCTTACTAGAGTGTCCGCTAGGAGAACTTTCACTGTAATCCTGTTTTGGCATAGGTACGGAGTCACCCCTCGAGACCTTATTATGCGCTGGTCTATCAAAAGAAACCTATGGAAAATAAGATTGAAGATGTCATAATTTATAAACACGTTCTGCGCTTGTTGAGTAGCCCGGATTCTCAGGTCTGTTCTTGTTCCAGTCCCCGAGCGCGGGCTCCTTTCTCGAACAGCGGCTGGAAATCAAACCTACTTGTGACAGCCTCCGCCACAGGCTTTTCCAAGGCTAAGCGAGAGACGAACTGAGTGAGAAACAACACGCGAGAAGCGCGAGAGGGGGATGATGGGAACGAGCGCAGAGCCTTCCTTAAAAATTTACTCAAATATCCCTCAGAGTGATCGCGAGCGACTGGAGACGAGGCATTTGTGAGATTGCTTGTTGAGTCGAGAAAATGGACCTAGCTACTTTGATTTTTGTTGAGTAGCCTCGATTTCAACCGCTCCCTCAGGTCCGGTCCTTTGTCCCTCCCAGAAAACGGGTTTCTATCTCGAACAGGGGCTTGTATAATAGAGCCTACCATTTCTATCATTTGTGAGTCGAGAAAAAGAGGTTGCGGAGGGAAGCAGCAAAAAGCGCTCTTTTTTTGCTGGTCCCTTAGTTCTTTCTAGCCTGAGAAAACAACCCATCAATGTTTTATTGAGGGGAATCGCAGTCATGACTAGTGCCTCGAAATGCCTGCACTTATCTCAGGCACATAATTCCTGAATTCCATGCAATTTGCACACTTTGAAAACGCTACACTGGAGACATTTACATCAGAGAAAACAGGGGCCTGTTTACATGGAGCGAGGGGACCTCAGATTAGCCTGCGTAGCTGGAGGGCTTAGCCCGGGATTAGCAGGTGAGTGCTGTAGTAAGTACCCCCGGGCACAACATCCCGCCGGTAGGTGAGGTAACCCGCTTAGGTAGGGTAACCCATTTGTTCATATAATCTCTCATTTTAATTTGATTACATGATAGGTGGGGTGACCAACCGAGGCGGGTTGCCCAGTCTGCCAGGCCGGGTAACCCTCTCAGCCGGGGTCAAATTTTGCCATGATTCGTGATTCGTGATTCGTGATTCGTGTTACATCAAATTCGCGCCAAATTCAACTAACTGCCTTTGGTGGAGGTTCAACCATTTTTTTAAAGGTATTATCAGTCGAATCAACCTAAGATTTTCAGTTTTGTAGTTGTTGACTTATAAAGTTCAGAAAAGGACCAATGTTTTATCTATTGAATTCAAAGTTATTGTCATTTGCTTAAAACCTGCTGTGGGACTCTCAATGTCCATTTCTTTGTCAAATTTGGAATTCCCAGTGAGGTTTAAACAATAATTGTCAATTATTTCGCAAGAGACGAGAAAGCAAAATGTAGACCAAACGGTTTGCCTGTTTTAGCCAGCGTAGCATGCGTTTCCAATCGAGTTTTTGCTCGAAAGTTCGCGCGGAAACGCTTGCTACGTAGGCTATGCCTGTTTAAACAAGGCTGTTGTGCGCCTGAAATTAGTGAAACGTCCAGTCGATCCCTCATTTTTATGTGAGTATTTTTGATGGTAGCGTTATTTGCCGAGTTGAAATGGCGAGCGGAGGAGAAAAGAAAAGAGAAAAAGAATAATAACAAAATGGAAGAGAGAGTGAGAGGGAAAGGAAAGAAGATGGAGCCCTATTCCTAGCCTGAATGCGTGACAAACGAACCCCAAAGGACGTCTGCGGGGAGGCTACCCCATTCCAAGTCCGTTGCCAAATTTATCCACCATAATTTTTTTGCTGCGAAAACTATACAAAACACCAGAAAAGTGGCTGTAAGTGATTAGCGCTTTATTTCCTTGCACTTTTATTACACTTCAAGCCGTCGTTGTAAATGCTTATGAAAAAGTTTAAAATGGATTAACAGCTTAAAACAGCTCATAACTACGTTTTAAAACGCTACTACGATTACGGTTCTATTATTTCAAACAACTGCTAGGATAGCATAGTTTATTTAAATTTTAAACAAGCGGATAGCTGGCGTCTGTGGCAATTCCACACTGATTATCCTTGTTCCTTGACATCATAATGTAGCCCTTCATTCCCCAGCTTGTCCCCCAGGAGTTCTTAACTAGCCAGTACTCCTTTCCTTCATATGTGCCGTATCCAACAGCAAGAACACCGTGATCAAGCTGAGTTTGGCTGCAGTTCCTGAAAGAAAACGAATGTTTAGTGACGTTTGTCTTCGCAAATCAAAAGATTATGTAACTGTTTAATGATTTTACCCTTAGCAATGAACTAAAAGATATCAACGTCAGACCTGGGTACGTGATAACCCCCGCGACTCCTTGCCTTGCCTTTGTTTGCATGCGCGCGTCGCAAAACCTCGTCCCCAGTGCTTTTCGCTGGCGACGAGGTTGCGCACAGCACTCTACCGGGCAGCCCAATAGTCCATGACAAAATACGACGCTTATTGCCTCTTCTCATGGAAACGAGTTTCGTGCTCCTCGATTCTGCTGGCCGTCTGCAAGTATACATACCCGTGAAAGCTGAACGTGAAACTATTCTATTTTGAAACAAGACTTAATGCAGGGCTGGCACTACGGCAAAGGGCTGATTTAACAGAGGCCAATATTTCGGCTGACAAAATAAGCCTTCCTCAGGGCTAAAACTATACCGAGAGAAAATATCTTTTAACGGCTCCTAAAATTTGAATTTAAAGTTCACATAAGTGGTCAATAATTAACTACAATTATTAATACTAGATAGAATAATGTAGTTTAACTTTTTGGCCAATAAAAGAAACATTACTTGATGTCGATGACGATGAACACAACACCCCCATTTAGACAAGGACATACAATTTTAAATGTACATTGTTTATTTAAAAATCAACGATACTTACGGTTCATTGTACACTCCCTTTTTATAAAACTGGAACGAACCATGACCAGCATCGATAGCAACGGAGATTGGTCCGACTGTGGCTACAGCTGACTGAAGAGCAGATTCACTTTTCTTTTTGATGTCCATGAAACCTAGTGAACGATAAAACAAACATAAGCGCTCGGTTTTATATCTAGCCGGATTTTTGATACCGTTATCGCCAAATGGACCTTTTGCGTCGAACAGTTTTTTTCGGCCAAAAACTCCAGAGTAGCTCATTATAAAAACTAAGAGTGCAACCATTGCTTTTATTTCGTTCTTCCCCTTTCCTTCTCCTCGCTCTTTCTTTTTCTCTTTTTTTCCTTCGTTACTATGAGTTTGGAGCTTCTCGGGCTTACGAAATATGCCTTTTGACAGTTTTTCCCTCAAATGACTACAAATTTCGTTAGGCTGGTTCTCAAAAAATCGGTTAGATATATTTCCTACTAATTAGATTGCGGGCAGTCTCTCCTTTTTCTTCAGATTTAGTGAGGGATGTGCGAGCGCGCGCGAGGGTCAGGCGGCGAAGCCTCTCTCGCGCCTTCAGTCACGCTGTGGTCATTTGCGTCTCTCGCGCGTTTTACTCGATGGACCAAGAAAAAAGAGAGACTGCTCGTAGCCTACCCACTGATTGGATGCAAGAAAGGATCTCTCTTTTCGGATGTAATTAATTTCACTTTTGGTTTTGGCGCGTTTTTTCGATCCTAGTCTTTATTACTCTTTTCCTTTCCTTTTCCTTTTTTTCTATACCTACGTACTTTTTGGTTGCCCAGTTTATTGTCTTTCTTTCCCATGGAATTTCGGCCGGCTAACCAGGATAAAAGGAAATTTATCTTAAAAGAGTAGTAGGCGAATAGAGAAATTGGCAGTGTCCCCCCCCCCCCACAAATGTTAGAAGTAATCATTATGATTGAAACTGAAAACTTTTTAAGTCGGTGTATTTTTAGCGTCTCTTCCCAGTCTCGCTCTCCGTTTTCAGTCTCGCTCCAGGTCTTTTGTTTGACGGTTCGCGCGTACTTGAATACGCAAAAATACGGACTCTTTTGCAGTCTAGTTCAGAAATGCATAATCTGCATCCAGTTTCGTATTAACCCGAAATGGGCCAATCGGTACCGGTAAAGATGCTCTATAACTTACCAGTGTCAGTAGCACCGACATCAGCTTTCTTGAATCTACATTTTTCATCCTTTGCTTTGTATGGATAGCTGGCCTCAGTGTCAAGTCCACCATTTGCTTTGATATACCTGGAAAAAATAAAATGATTTTAAATGAATGTATGATGCCATTCTTCACTGAGAATGAATGTAAATGTCTGTTTGTTCACCCAGGGAACTTAAATAGAGCGGTAACTTGTTGAAACAACAACGAGAATTAAAAAAAAGGCTTGAAGATGAAAGAAAACGAGAGGGGAGTTGTTGCACTTTCCCAAATAAAAACAACAAAACAAATGCACAGAAATACTTAGTTTCACGTCTGTGGACGAAATTCTGTGACGCAAATATTAAGTTAAATCATCTTAGCATTACTTTTGCCTAGTACAATTTCTTTTTAGAATTCTCGAAGCCTGAAATGGATTTTCCCTTCTCCTAGACTTTTGGAGCTTAAAAATAAAAGACTGATTATCCTTTGACTTATGTAGAAGTGAAACTTAAAAATGATCCCTTACTTGAAAGCATTATCCATGAGTCCTCCTTCACAACCAAAATTACCGAACTTTCTTGAACAGTCCACGAGGTTCTGTTCGCTGAGTGATACGAGTTTTCCAGTTTTCTTGAAGTGTTGTCCTTCCAGTGATCCTGTTGTACTGAAAGCCCAGCAAGAGCCACATTGACCTGAGAAAGGCAAAGATGCGATCTAAGAGTGCAGAGTAAAAGGATTTTTGAGTAGAGTTGAAAAAACATCAGCCTGCAGGCCTCAGGCCGATAACGTATTCAGTCACGAATTTATCCACTGCATAGCGTTATCCGCATTTCGAACAACTGAGGCCAAACAGGCGTTATTTGTTTAGGTTTTTCAGACGAGCCAAGGAAAGGGCAAGGGCAAGGCCGGCGTGGATTAAGAATTTCGCACCCCCACCCCCTCCCCCCCCAAAAAAAATTCCCCTGGCTCCTCCACTGACTAGGTCTAGTTTGGTTTAGGAGAGAACGTTTAAACCGTGATTTGCAGCATACCTTGATTCTTGACTGGGGTAACGTATCCCTTAGTTCTCCAGTTCACTGTTTTGGGTAGGGTGATTCCACTGGGAGGGAGGAACGTTGAGCCGTCACTCTCAGTTTCATTCGAGTAATGAGAACGAAGTCCCAGGAAGAAATAGCGATATTCATTCACTGTCAGGTCACCAAACTGGTTCATCGCCATAGTGAAGGAATGTCCTTCGGAATTGTGCTGTTGAATTTTCTAATATAAAGAGGAAGAAGTGATTTCAAACACACCTTGAAAAGAAGTAAAAGAGGTTGATATAGCTTATATAATAAATTCGTTTCCTTTACAAAACCTAAGTTATAGAAACAATGGCAAATTGCGCACAGCTGAAGACACGTTCATTCACTGCTCTTTAATCTCCGAGATATAAGTGACATGGTCGTGTGGAAGTTTTCAGCCACTGCTTAAGAAAAACCAGAAGTATACATGATCCACGGAAAAGGAAAGGTTTATTCGGGCCATAGACAGAAGTGTCCTCCTTCTCTTCACCCCACCCTCGAAAGGGCGGAAGGCGCCTTGCTGCCTGTTAAGGAGGGGGGGGGGGGGGGGGGGGAGTCTCTGTTTGAAGAAAGGGTGAAAAGCGGGAAGGAAAAGGGATTTTTCCACCCTTTCCCCAATTAGAGAGCCTGTTCACAGGCTAACCAATATACCCGATTCCCTCCGTAGAAGTATTTTGTTAGAGGCAGTACGTGCGTATTGCAAATTGCAAACTAATCTTTCCGGCCTGTTCGAAATACGTTGACAGGATGTATGAACTTGAACTTGCTTCTGTATTTTTAGCCTGACATGCGAATACAACTTTCCCTCCCATCTCATCGCCGCCAGGGAGGCCAATTTCGAATGATCAAAATTCTTACTTGACTCCGAAACTGAGGGGAATCAAATAAATCAAAATTAATTTTCAATCCCCGAATCTCTTTCTTGTGTTTTATTACCCTCAGCCTCGCAGCCATGACGAATTTTAATAATTTGAAACCAGCCTATTCGCGGGCTAGAGTTCCGGCGTGCGCCGTATTAAACTGGTGCCACGCAAACAAAAACCTGGAGTTATGGTGAAACGAGTTCTCATTTCAACTTTTAACCCTCTGGTGTATCTATTTAACTGAAACCTATTTGCGGAACGTTTGCAGTATTATCCAAATTTTTGAATTTTAGTTACATAAAAATGTGGTGTTATAAAAATTGTTCTTTGGGTCCTTTGAAGAGGGAAAAGGTTTTTTTTAAAAAAAACCAGATGCAGTTCAAGAGAAACTGAAATTCATACAAAGAAGAACAAGAAATGAAGCAGAAGAATGGTTTGCGGTGATGCGGTTTTGGAGAAATCCTTACTTTAACCTGCGGTAGGTGAATTTTTTGCGTACCAAGCGCTTTGCGGTTTTATGACAGGAAGAATCAAAAGGGACACACGCAGTGTACTGGTTAGAGACGGGGGTTAGAGATAACCCATCCCGGATCCATCCACTCCTGAAAACTGATTGTGACGTGATGTGGAACATGTAAGCAAACAACGAAGAATTTGTCTCTCTCTTTCTGAACCTGGCTGCGAATAATCGTCTACACTTGACAAACTGATGGCGTTGGAATAGGCAAGTTAAATTATGAAAGAACCGGCGAATTAAATTAAGCCACTGTGCCTTGTCACGGTCGTGCTTTTTTAATTTTTTTTTTTTTTTTTTTTAATATAATAGCTCCTTGTTGCTGTAGAAAGATCACGCCGGTGAAAGTTTTTCCGTTGCTGGCATATCGATGCGTTTCTCCTAAATCAGTGTTTTCATGAGTAAAAGGTTGTGGAAAAATTATTTAGGACAGCTTACCATGAGGTTGTCTCTCCAAATCGCATAGCGTGCTTCCTCCTCACTGTCGGTCGCGTATTTTTTACCATGAAAAGTTTTCCAAGCTTGCCACTGCTGCTCATACTCAGTATGTAGAATATGGCCATTTGCAAGAGCTAGGCACAGCACGAAAGCGATAAAACCTTCCATTTTTTTTACGCCGTACAGAGTGGACGCTCCTCTTTATACCCGTGCACGTCGGTAACTGTCCCCAAAGATAGGAATGCTGGCATTTTGTCAACATTGATCGGTATGAATAGGAAGTCACAAGACCAGTGCGTGATTATACAAGACTTTTATTTTCTGACGCGGAGAGGAAACGGTTACATCTGTAGATTTTTATAAGGGACGAGGGGGTGGGGGATGGATTCGTTATCTGCGTCATCTTGTCTCTCCGAATGTTTATTCCATTGGCTGAGTTGTATTGTTTTATTTGTGTTTTCTTAGTGATGAGCGCTCGAATGAAACTTTCACTTTATATAGTTTTTTGTGCAGTTTTTAATTGTTTTTCGCAGTAGGCAAGATCTGCTGAATCACCCAGCCACGAGAAGTAACTGATGCTCATGCCCTTTTGAACTCATAATGATTCAGCATTGTTTGAAACATGAAACTGAACAGTTTCGGTTGCATTGTTTACACACGTGATAAAAATACACACCAACCTCGTTCCCAGGATCCTCTCTCTTCCTCCCTTGGAGAAATGACCCTGGGAACGACGTCGAATACACTTAATAATGGAGCTTTTAAACCCGGAGTAGTCAATCGATAAGAACCGGTATCGATTTATCAATCGATGAATCGATAAAAATCGGTAAATCTGATTTGAATGATATCGATTGTATATCGATCCGGCATCGGTAGAAGGTTTATCGTTATTTTTACCGATTTCATCGATTTATATCGCAAGATACATCAGTTCATCTGTTCATCAAAAAATGAAAACTGATTGATGCAAACAGTAAATTTACCCTCACTTTTTAAAAAAAATCTGTAAAAAAATCTTATCTTTTCTTTAAAACCAGGTTGATATTGGCCAGGTTTAAAGTAGTCTGCTACACAGCCGTTGTTAGTGTCGTCACGCAACGCTCCTCCCCACTAATTAGTGGGGAGGAACGTTGCGTGACGACACTAAAAACGGCTGTGTAGCAGACTAGGTTTAAAGGCGCTCAGCTTTTCACGATTTAGACCTGCCACCCTTTCAAAATTTCGGGTGTAGTTACATCCCGGAGTAGCCAATAGATAAAAATCGAAATCGATGAAAATCGTTAGCAATCAAGTGATTTTTATCGATTGATAACGACGGAAAAACGGTGAAAATCTATCTAGGGTAATCTTTTAACTGACCTGAATTTAGCTCAGACACCGGCCCCTTAGACTCGAGGGAATGTCTGACCGTTCAGGATAGGAGATCTTTATGTCGTGATACTTCCCAGCGTCAAGTGGATGTAATTAAACCAAACCGTTTTTGTTATTTTGAACAAAATAACAGGTTTAGAGAGAAACTTGTGTGTGTAGTAGTTTCCATATGCATTTTCATGCTTGTTGATCTGTTGTTACTCGTGGAAGTAGTTTCTCAGCTGTACTACTGTATCTAACTTATGTCAGAAACAAAAAAAGTCAACAAGATTAGATTTTGTAACCTCATTTCTACCAAGTTAAAGTTGTATAATGCTTTCATTTTGCCCCACTTTCAATACTGCACTACGGTGTGGCATTTTTGTAGTGCTAGAAACTGTGAAAAATTAGAATCTCTTAATAAGCGCGCCCTACGTATTGTTTTTAATGATAAAGTTTTGTCCTACCAGCGGCTACTACATAATTCAGAAGGAGCAGCTGTATACAACAAAAGGATACAATATTTACAAAAGTTTTCCTAAGTATCTTAAAGACATGCTTACTTTGCGTCAGTCTGTATACTCTTCAAGAAGAACTAATATTTTATCACTATGTGAACCTACTACTACTACTTATAGCCTCAACTCTTTTCGTTACTTTGCATCTAAGAAATGGAACTCCCTTCCCAATAATGTAAGATCTGAGCCTACTTTATCTGGTTTTAGAAGACTCCTGAAAGCAATCTCCAGTAAGAAATAAGCGTTGACAGGCCAAACACGACTCATAAGCTCGTGATAATGTGAAACGTGACCTTGAGAGTCTGCTTGAACAGTGGTTCTCTTTCTTTTTTCTCTCGCGCGAAGGTTACTAGCACTACACAGTGCAAGACGTGTAGCATTCTAAACTTTGACTGAGTAAATCTTGTTTTTGCCGCACTAAGTCTTATATTTAGAGGTCATGAAGCAGGTTTGTTACATGCATACTGAGTAATCATTTCCTGTGGTTTATGCTTCTTTACTAGGTGTCCCTGACAGGATTTGATTTCAGATGCAGTTGTTAAGTGTTTTATATCCTTTGACCTCTGTTTATTACGGCTGAATAAAGATTTTAGTTTTTTTGGTTTTCTCCGAAATGGCTGTATCTGAATAACTACATGCATGCATGCAAGTTTCTTTGTCCCTGAATGTGATTATTTCCTGCCATGTCAGTATGACTCTGGGCCCAGCTCTATAGTGTGGTTTGCAGGATTTTGAATTTCCACGGATAGTGCGATCTTCAGATATGAGTTGTACACTGTAGCTTAAAAACTAAAGCTACACCAAGTTTGGAGAAATATGCCGTGCGTCAGTCAAGATAATTCTCTTAGCGCTCACACAGTCCATTTAGTTTTTCTTAACATAAGTGAGTCTTTGAACTAGAGCGCGATGTCTTGTTGTTCCTTCGTAGGTATTTTCTTAAGTTTTTGCTTAACAGTCATCTGTGTCATCTAGGTGGCCTTTTTTAGGGTCAAAATCCGTTAAAAATGAGTAATTATAACATTTTGTAGATGTTCGAAAATCCTAGGAGAGGCAGGCAAGCAAGAAATTTTATAACAAATGTTCCGAAAATTCTAGATCTCAAATCGTCTTCCGAACAGATATTTTCCCGAAAATTGCCGTTGGGTGCCCCTGAATCTCCTTTCAGACATAACGGTGTATTTAACATTTGTCATGTATGTGGGAAATAGATTTTTCTGTATTTAAACAGATTTATTTTATGTATGTAAATAGATTTCTCTGTTTTTTTTTTTCTCGAAGATATTAGCCTTTCAGGCTACTCTGAAATTCGAGTATAAATAAAGTTAATGTTATATTAACCACGTCACGAAGGCGGACTTTCGTTATAAATCGTTAAAATCATGAAAAATCGATAATATCGATTTGACACAGCAATTTAGTTTATCGATTCCACCGCTTTCCAGTATCAATCGATAAAAATCACTTGATTGCTACAGACTTTTATCGATTGACTACTCCGGATTTTAAAAAAAGGTCAAGCAAACCGGAAGCGTGAGTTTTGCATTCTTGAGCAGTGGTTTTGCCCAAAGTTTGGGCCAAATAGTCTCTGTGAGAGTAAAGACACAAAGCTATACAAACTTGTAGAAAAGGAAAAGGCTTCACTGCGCGCCAGTTGACATGCGTTGCTTAAAAACGCCTAATACCACGGCTGCCACCATAGCCTGCGTCGCTAGCTGGCGGGATCGTCACGTCAGCGCGTATCGTATTGAGGCAGACAGTTTCGAATCCGCTAGGAGAATGGGGAAGAGACTGGAGGAGAGGGGAAGAGGTTAAAAAATTATAAATGCAGGATTTTTTAATGGCCAACTTGGGATTCCTTGCCCTTGCACTGTTTTAAAAAGAAATTGTCACCCCCTCCGATTATTTCAAAATGTGTTCACTACTTTGTGTTGCCTTGAAATTGCGCTGTCGCCATAGAAATGTCAGTTTGTTTGTACAAACATTGACCACAAAGGACTGCAAAGGACCGCAAACGAATATGCCGAAGAGCGTAGGATCTATAAAGAGCTGATCAGAAAAAATAATAATGTAGACGTATTAAATTCTGCAAGCAGAATAGTGCAATGCTGATCGTACTACGTGAAAATTAGCTCTGCAGAGTTAATTTTCACGTAGTACGATCAGCATTGCATATAGCATTGCACTAGTATTCTACTTGCAGAATTTAATATGTCTCAGTTTGTTTGCAATGCGCTGTTTTTTGAAACCTTTCTGTCTAACCTACAAAGTTAAGAGCTTTCCCTTTAACGACTGTAGTTAAGTATATTATTTTTAGAGTCAGGCATTTCACAGACTAAGAAAAGATATACTTCAGCGTCCAAGGCGCTAGTTTGTTGAGATTATCTTGCTAATTATTTATAAAGGCCAGAGTAATGGAGTCAGAATGTAGGTTCACACTACCGCCAGTACCGGGACGAAGAACACAAAAATATTTCAGTTGGGGTCAGTGCTATGATTCTATGATCGATCCACAAAAAAACCACCAAAATGGCTCTTTTGATATATAAGCGTACTTTTCGCTATTCGCGCCAGTCCCGTGCAACGCGAGTATATATAAGAGCTCCGCATCTCATTTCTGCCCAGTTCGCGTAAGAATCCATTCGCTCTGTTAACCAATTCTTGTTTTATTAAGATGGCTGACGAATCGGTCCCGCCCCGGCCAATGTTACACAAGCTCCAGCTCTGCTTCAAACAGCCCAATCGCCAGTACAGTGCCGATGACTGACTTTCCGTCGCTTGGCGCTTAATGTTTTGCTTTTCACGGTATTATCCAGTAGCAGTGTTATTCGTACTCCTCGCTATCTGCAGTTTGTGCAGTGTTCTTCCCTCGGCCCCTCGTAAAGTTTTAGTGCTTTCCCTTCGGCTCCCGTAGTTTGTTGCACGCTTTCGTTGTTAGTAATTTGTTTTGCGTGTTTTGCCTCACAAACAACGGGTTTGTGCAGTGCTGTTCCCTCGGCTCCCATAAAGTTTGTTGCACGCTTGTTTCGTATTTTGCTTTATTCACTAATTTTTTGTTTTGCGTGCTTTGCCTCACAAACATCGGGTTTGTGCAGTGCTTTTCCTTCGGCTCTCGTAAAGTCCGTTACACGCTTTTGTTACGCTTTATCAGCGTGTTTTGCCTCACAAACACGGGTTTTGTACATTGCTATCCCCTAGGCTCCCGTGAAGTTTGTTGCACGCTTTTGCTTAATTTGTTTTATTCAGTAATTTTGGTTTTGCGTGCTTTGCTTCACAAACAGCGGCTTTGTGCAGTGCTATTCCCTCGGCTCCAGTAAAGTTTGTTGCACGCTTGCGTTTAACTTTGCTTTATTCAGTAATTTTTGTTTTGCGTGCTTTGCCTCGCAAACATCGGGTTTGTGCAGTGCTTTTCCTTTGGCTTCCATAAAGTCAGTTACACGCTTTTGTTACGCTTTAGTCAGAACTTTGTTTTGCGTGTTTTGCCTCACAAACATCCGGTTTGTGCAGTGCTACTCCCTAGCCTCCCGTCAAGTTTGTTGCATGCTTGTGTTTATTTTGCTTTATTCCGTAATTTTTTGCTTTGCTTGTTTGCTTTTCCCTTCAGCTCACGTCAAGTTTACACCCTTTTGGTTTTCTTTAGTTTATTCGGTTTGCTTTTGTTACGCGTGCTTTGCCCAACAAGCTCCGGTTTGTGCTGTGATTTTTCCCCGGCTCCCCTTGAATTTGCACGCTTTATTTTTTGCTTTGTATTATTTAGTTTTAAGTTTGTGTTCTGCGTTCTTTCCCTCACAAATTTAATCTTCCTTCGATTCCCGTAAAGTTTGTTCATCACTTTTGTTGCATTTGTGCCTTATTTGGTCAATCTGTTTGGCGTATTTTTTTTTTTTACACTGTTTACAGTGGTGTTATTTCCTCGGCCCCTGTAGATTTTGAATGATAATGTTGCATTCTTCTGTAATTTGGTACGCGTGTTTCGCCACGCGGCCTCCAGTTCTGCGGGTTTACTCCCTTGTCCCAGTGTATTTGCTCCCTTGTGTTCCTAGTTGTTTTTCTATTCTTTTAGTTTATGTGTGCTATTCGTTCCTCGCCTTTTATGCCGTCATTTCGTATGTTTTTCTTCCTGTGCTTCCGTGGTAGCCTGAAAGGGTGTCTAATGCCCCAGCAGTCGGATTACTGACGCTCAGGCTGCCATCCCTTGGGTGGGGTTTTCTCTCGTTTTCTCTGCGCCTTAGGTTTCCTTTTTACCTTGGACCTTTATCTTCAGTTTATTTGCTTGTTGCCACTAAAGGGCTGGCAGCCTATTCGTGTTTTACCACGCAGTCCTTTTGGTATTCCCTGAAAGACCTCCTTGCCCAGCTCTCAGCAAGTATCAGCAGTCTAGTTGTTTCACTATACTTGGAGTTTCTGAGTACTTTTGTTCCATCCCTCCACCTTCAGTGTTGGAGAACTGGGTTTTCTCTTCTTTGAGTTTTGGGACACGGTTTTGAGTGTTGGAGAACTGGATTTTTCTGTTCTTTGAGTTTTGGTACCCGGTTTTGAGTTTTGGCAGTGTCTGCGGGGTTCTTTAGGACGTATCAAACGTTCAACTTCTTGGCGCGGTTCCATTTCTCCGTCTCTTATTCAGCGATCGTGAAAGGGACTGTCGCGAATAGTATGCTTTTTAATACAAGATATTATGCCTCAGATCAGGCGAGAAAATCATTCCTGCATGATTTGCACGTCTTTTAAAAGTTTTATTCACTATGTTCTTAATTCATATTCTACAGGCAGTTATGTCCTTTTATCGGACAGAAAAACGCCTTTACCAAAGAAAATTATTTTACAAAGCTTTTAGCTACTTTCCGTTAAGTAAAATTAAACAAGAGGATAGCTGGCGCTGGTGGCAATCCCACATTGATTATTCTTGTTTCTCGACATCATGATGTAGCCTTCCATTCCCCAGCTTGTTCCCCAAGAGTTTTTGACCAGCCAGTAGTCCTTCCCCCCATAGGTTCCATATCCAACGACAAGAACACCATGGTTAAGGCTAGTGCTGCTACATGTTCTGCAAGTGAAAAAAGATTTACCATTCTTTACATTACCCATAATACACTTTGTTAACCTCCGCCTAAGGGAATGATTGCAGGCTAACCCACCCTCTTTAAACAGTTTTGTATTGCAATGGTTCCTAATTTCTCTTGGTTATTAGAGGAGGAAAAGTTTCCCCGCCCTCGCCCGATCTCTTTTAAGGGAGGGGATATTGAATGTTAAAATGTTGAATAATTCATTCAGTTTGGTAAAGAAGACAATGATGTGAACCTTAAATGGAAACGTGCAGTTCTAGTTTGAGACTAAAATTAGTAGAAAGAGGATAAGAAAAAGGAATGAAAGCTTATTTCATTTGTCCTTCGTTTCACGGTTCTTCCGCTTCAATATTTTCTCTCCCTTAATCGCCTTTGTTTTTATTTTTAGTGGCGTTAATATATAAGATATGAGATATTCTTCAGTGTTATTCCTGATTTTTTTTGTTCAACTATAAGAGACCTGAATACGGGTGTTGAATATAATCTAAGACTGGTTTGTAGAGGAAACTTACGGTTCGTTATAAACTCCACTGTGGTAGAGGTGAAATGAGCTGTGACTGGCATCAATAGCAACGGAAATTGGGCCTACTGTGGCACTAGCAATCTGAAGAGCTTTTTCGCTTCCAGTTGTAATGTCCATGTAACCTGTGTAAATACAGTAAGAAAACAGAGAAAAATAATCAATTTACCTTTGGAAAATCCTGCTGTATTAAATACTGTCAAAGACGTTTTATTTCAATAGTGACATACTACTGAGAATTTCGCTCACAAATTATTCTACTTTGTGAATTCTACTGTATCCAGTTATTTTTTAAAACGTATAATTTTCTAACGATAAATTGAAAAGTTAATTCTGATTATCTGAATTCCTCAATTACGAACGTCTTACTGCTTTTCTAAGCGCCCAAACCGTGCCATAAAAAAGTTGAGATTCGACTGCGGAATTCGGACCGCGCTTACCAAAACTCTCTCATTTCTTAGACCCGGCGGGGGGGGGGGGGGGGGGAGGGGGGGTACTTAGGGTAATGTCTGCTTGGTATGTGCCTCTGGCCTCTCAGAGCCCCTAACCCATTATAGTCTATTTTTTTGGAAAATGCAATTTTCGCTATCCCAACTTAGTCACTGTCTATCTATGCATCTACCTTTTCAATGTGGTTTCAAGCGGGCAGAATATAATGCGGTCAATGCGAACTTCTTGTTAAATTTAATAAACAACAGCTTTCTGATTTCTTAACCGAGAATCTTCCCATTTTGAATCCCTACTTACCCCCAAAATTCGAAAATTTGCGACCCCATTCTAGTAAATCTATTGAAAATGCAACCCCATTATAGTCACTCCAGTCATGAAAATGCGACCCCACCCAGCGGCACATCCCCATTAGCCTCTTGTAAGGAAGTACCCCCCCCCGGTTCTTAGAAAATCTTACCGGTGACTGTAGCTCCCACGTAGGCCCGTTGAAAACGACATTGTCCTTCCCTAGCCTTATACGGATAGCTTTCTTCAGTATCAATGCCACGATTGGCTTTGATGTACCTGAAAGCCTTATCCATGAGTCCTCCACTACAGCCACGGTTGCCGTAACTTCCGGAGCAGTCGAAAAGGTTCTGTTCACTGAGTGAGACAAGGTTTGCAGTTTTCTTGAAGTGTTGTCCTTCCAGTGATCCTGTTGCACTGAAAGCCCAGCAAGAGCCGCACTGACCTAAAAATCGTTTCGTATTCGTTTTAAGAGCCACGGTTCAAGACTGAACTTTACAACATTCGATATAGAGAATTTAATGAAACGCATATTTTTACATTCCAAACTGTGACAGCAGAATTGAAACTTATTTGCCTCTACAGAAACATCTCTCCCCCCAGTTCTATTGTCTTTCTCTACCAATCACATTTTATCTTTACTTTTTTAGACCGTTCCATTTTTACTTTGCTTTTATAGCCCCCGATGAGGTTAGTTTGCCTAACCAAAGTATTGGGCAAATACAGATTACCCACATAGTTGTTCGATCAACTTTGCCTTTAAAGTTTTATTCTGTATTGTATTGCTGATCCTTATCTACACTGGGACCAACATCCGCTTCTTTTCGCTGTTGTTTGTCTATGTGGTCAAAGTGAGTTTACTGACGCTTGACCGGATTAGAAGTGGGCTAAGAATGCTACGTAGGAAATTAACACGTGGTAAAAATAACACTAAACGTGTTCTTTGTTCAGCGTAGACATGGTATAAATACTGTTAGAGAGCAGCATACCTTGATTCTTTACAGGAGTGACGTATCCCTTAGTTCTCCAGTCCACTGAAGTGGGTAGAGTGACTCCACTGGGAGGGAGGAAAGTTGAACCTTTTGTCCCATTAGAGAAATCAGAACGCAGTCCCAGGAAGAAATAGCGGTATTCATCCACTGTAAGATCACCAAACTGATTCATGGCCAGGGTGTATGAATGTCCTTCAGAATTGTGTTGTTGAACTTTCTTAGAATGATAAAGAGGAACAAACAATTTTACGCTTTGAATTATAGCCTTTTTCCATAAATGTAGAATAATTAATTATCGAGAAGATGCCCTGTCACTCGTCCCCAAGACCCGAGTCAAGATCTTGCTCTCGGGATGCCATCAAATACGCAGACGAAGGAGGTGTGGAAAATATCAAGGACGTTTTTCACGCTTCTAATAGAGGACCCCAAATCCCTACCCTAGCCTGGGTACTAAAGATTTTTCTGGCATGCGTCTCGCGGATCGTTTCGTCCACCACAGGTCGACCTTGTTCGGCCGAAGGCCGAAGACACGAGCGGCGAAGGTCACTTTTAAAGACTTGACCGAAACCGGAAACCACGCATGAAAAGCCTCTGGCACCAGGGTACTAAATTCCCCGTCTTCTAAAGAACACTGACGATGAGAAGATATAAGGCTTTATTGTCAAAATTAGAATTCAAATACAAGCGACTCGAGTTTCGCTTTCAAGTTCAAGGTCCTCTGAAAAATCGAAATTCAAAAGTTCTGTCACACACCCTTGGGTATTGTTCGTTGTTGCTTTAGAAAATTGGGAAAGGAAGCTGATTGAACATTAGAGTTGGCACGCTGTACAGGCAGTTTGCTTTTCCCAGAATACAAAACTGAGTTTGGCATATTTTTATGTAATATTGTTGTTTGCTATAGGTTTGAAAAATGTCCTGAAACTTGTCTTGAACTGTTAGAACTATTGGCTCCTTCAGACGCTGCATGACCACAGAAGTTAGAACAATTAACCCTTTCGCTCCCACAGTGAATGCGTGATGGAGTCTGCTAAGGGGATTCTAACTTTTGAGTCTGTGGACGAAATCCTATGATGTGGTCATTCAAATAAAACCTCTTCAGCAATACTTTCGCATGATACCATGGGCTCCTGATGATACTATTTGTTCTTCAGCATTTAACAAAATGAAATTTCGACTTTGGCCACTTTTGTTATCGCCAGTTATGGCTGTGTGTGAAGAAAGATGAAGAAGAACAGAATAGCGGTATCTCGTCGGGCTCGTCGGAGATTACGCTGGGTACCAGAGGTTTTTTCTCGCGGGCGGCGATTGAGTGCGGCGGAGATGCCTAGGGGTCGGCCGCAGGCCCGGACACGTCTTCGGCCTTTAAAGCCATGGGCACCCAGGGTAATCGATCGGTGACCCGATTTGTTTCATTTACGGGTTTAATTCCAATTTTTTGTCAAGCATCTCCTTCTCTTCATATGACGAAGGTGGGGCAAGGGAAGTTGATGGTATGTTGTTCAATGTTGCGAAAAGGCGAAAAGGTTAACGTCGAGACTGCTGTGTCACTTTTTAACTTTTCGGCAATGCTTTCTGCGAATGCCTGAACTTCGGAGGCTGATTTTTTGCATCTTGAAAAGAAGGCCACGAAGAGCACGACCCGTATGTATGTATGTAAATCTTTATTTAAACACGGGAAATCATCAGTTAAGCTTAAGTTAAAAACTAAAACTAATTACAACTGCTTTACATGATTGCCGTGTGGGAATCCGATATATCAGCTACCTTCTTGATATTTCGCTTAAAATGCTCAACGGATGCAGCATTTTTTAAGTTTTTGGGCTAGTTATTCCATAACATAGCCCCGCTGTAAGAGAAGCTTCGTTTCAAATAATTGGTGCTTGGTTTGGACAGGTTCAGCCTTCCCTCAGAGTTTCTTAAGTTGTAAGCAGAGTGACGCTGAAAGAAAAGACTTTGTAGATATTCCGGTGTAAGGTCATTCATGGTTTTATACATCATTAAGGCTTTTTGTTTCTTTTGTCGAAGAGACAGCCTCTCCCAGCTGAGGGTGGAGAGAAGGTGGTTTGAGCCCGTAAACGGCTTTTTGGCAAGTTTTAGCTCTTTATAGTCAGAGCGTAACCAGAAACGGGCTCAACTAGCTTCAAAGCGCGATTTTCTGCTAAATTCCCAGAGCAAATGGGTTAAGAGTTACGTATTTTCCTTTAAATAGGAATGTCAATGATTATTGTAATCAGTTAAAAATAAACCTGGGATCAGTTTGGTTTAGCTTTTTATATCTATTATTTCCGTTATTTCTTGCCAAAAAAGGGTAATTACTTTGAGGTCGATACTTTCAGGGGGTCGTTACTTTCGGGGGATTGTTACTTTCGGGATTTGCTATCACTTATGAATTTTTTTCGCTACTTTCAGAGGGTCGCTACTTTCGAAACTTTATTAACTACTCTAGTTGTATTAGATCAATTATGGACTATGCAGTACCGGGCTTTCACTTCCGTTTGCCTGAATATTTAATGCAAGAGTTGGAAGGTGTACAGAAGAGAGCAATGTCCATTATCTGCCCTGGTGTTATAGCTATCATGAGGCTCTTGTTATTATGAACTTAAAGGAATTAGCTACCCAACATGACGAAATATGCGAGTCACTTTTTCACACAATTGTAAATGACAACAATCACCGCCCTGATAAGTTATTATCTTAAAGCAGCTAACTTATAGGTTAGAGTTTCGAATTTCGCAGCTTGTATTTCGATAACTTTTTTTAGCATCTCTTCTCTTGTTAGCTTTTTATTCCTTTTAATTGAGATAAATTAGTCAATGTTTAGATCTATAATTTAAAGTTTTTGTAACGTAAATACGCAATTCAGTTTTCGAACTATGTATTCAGTATGAATTAATAAACTTCAAACTTTCAAACTTCATACCCTGTCCAGCTCATATACTCGTATAGGTCATATAAGGAAGTTCCCTAAGGGGAATACGCATATAGACTTCGCGTTTACCTTTTAGTTTTCTTATGGTTTAAAGCTATTAAAAAGAAGCATTTTCACGATCTTACTCATGCCAAACCCGCTCTAAATGAATTACGTTCACCCTTACTTCCGCATAATAAACGAAAGTGGAATGCGACAAGTTTTAGGAGTAAGTTTCAGCATTGTTGTTATGAGGAAAACAACATTTTGCCTACAGTTGTGTGGGAATAAACTTAATTTTGGTACCGCAGCGGTCATGAAGCTCAATACTATACTAAGTGTCGGTCCAAGTCCTGGGATAAATACGGTCATCTACTTAACAATGTAGAAAAGTATTGTTGCTGTTGCGAGTCTGTTGTTATGTAGAAAGAGGTATCTCCTCTAAGCGATAGAAAGCCTGGAAGAATAATTTGTTCTTGAATTTATGTGTAATGATTCTGGAGGAAAAAATACATTTGCAACTTACTCTCAGATTGTCTCTCCAAATTGCATAGCGCGCTTCCTCTTCGGTGTCTGTGCTGTATTTCTTGTCGTAAAAAGTTTTCCAAGCTTGCCACTGTTGCTTGTATTCACTATTGAGAATATGGCCATCTGCAAAAGCTAGGCACAGCAGAAAAGCGATAAAACCTTTCATTTGTGACGCCGTACAATGTTCGATCTTCTCATGAAGGTCGCGCAAGTCGATGACTGTCTGAAAAATGGGAACGATACTTTAGTAGCAGCGCAATATATTCACAATGAAGTCACGAGATGAGTGCGCGATTGGCACAGACCGTCAGGTTGAGTTTCGACAGGAACTCTTACTGCGAATTTCCTTGGCACGCAACGCAGGTGTGGAATTAGAATCCCGGCCCCCGCCCCCGTCCCGGTAGGGGCGTAGCAGGGGATTTATTGTGACCCAGTGCCGGGATTGTAAAACTTATTGCAACACGGTTTCTGGTCTCGGAGCAGGGAATTTGACAAAGTGTATTCGATACGTACAGCGTAGCCGGGGAGCAATCTCTCTGGGACACTCTGGCGGCGGGAAAAGAAAGGAAAGCTTGCAACTACGTCTCTGGAATGTGAATTCAACCCCCAATTCCCCTGTGGCTCCCCGCCGAATGACCTGTCAGATTTCCGCCAATCAGAGCGAAGCGGAAACGAGCGAAAAACACGCGCCAAGGGTAATGACGTCATTACTAACGTCATCTCGACCAATCAGCATTTCACAGAACGCCCCGGAGAGCTTGTTTGCAGGCTACGTACAGCGGGCCTTGAGTGGTGATTCAACAACAGCAAACGTTCGTCACCGGAAGTGAGAAAGGACTGAATCCGAGGCTGCTTCTTCAAGATGGCGTTTGCTACTTAAGTTAATAAGCAACTTCAAAGCCAGGCTTGAATTTCTTGATGCTCACCTTTGTTCAATTTTGAATGCACTTTATAACATGCTCATTATTAAAAGTTAAAGTATGCTGCCGAGTAATTCTTAAAAATTCATTTTTCAAATACAATAGCTGTCCAAGTTAGGCACCCTCACTGTTAAAGGCAATGAGACCCGTCAAGCTTTTCAAAACACTAACTGACCGGCAGTCTTGTCTTTTCTGTAAATTTCACAAATCGAAAAAACCAGCTAATCTAAACTACCATTATGTTGATTAAGAAAAGTCAAGCGATTCTGAAACGCTTTATAGATCTCAAGTTTAGCCTTTGGTTTACGCTGGGCTCAGAAAACGAAACCATGTTTTGTGACACTACCAACCTTTTTCAGGTCGACTGCCGGTCAAAATTTTCAAAACACTAAATGACCGGAAAGAGGAAAGAAGAAGCTGAAAAAAGTTCTAAGTGTCACAAAACATGGTTTCGTTTTCTGAGCCCAGCGTTAACCAAACGCTAAACTTGAGATCTATAAAGCGTTTCAGGATTGCTTGACTTTTCTTAATCAGAACATATGATAGTTTTGCTGGATGGCTGAGTTTTCTTGTCTCACGTAATATTTTTCCCATTAGTTGAATTTAACTTATTATTTATTTTTAGTTTGCTGATGGGAGCTCTTCAGTGAATTTGTCGTATTATCTTTTGCATGCACTTAATAGCATTTTGAGAGCAAAATCTAATGAATAATCCAGCCACTAGCAGTGCGCTTTTGAACTCATAGTGATTCAGCATTGGTTGAAATATGAAACTGAAATGTTTTGATTCCATTGATTTACACAAGTGAAATTATACCCACCAAACCCATTCCCAGGCTCCTCTCTCTTCCTCCCTAAGAGAGAGGACCCTAGGTCTGGGAACGACGTCGAATACACACACATGAAAGCTTAATTAAAGAAGCCAAGCAAAGCGGAAGTGTGAGTTTTGCATTCTGGGGCATTGGTTTTGCCCAAAGTTTCGGGCAAATAGTCTCTGTGCTGAGTAAAGACACTAAGCAATACAAAGGCCTCACTTCCGGTTGACACGCGTCGCCACGTACGATTGTCACCATAGCCTGCGGTCAGTGGCAGCCATGGACAGCTGTTTCGCCCTTATTGGAGCCGACGGCTGTGCCATGTTGATGAGCCCCAATAAGGGCGAAACAGCTGTCCATGGCTGTCACTGCCCAGGTGATATGGCTGTGCGCATGAGTAAGGTACTGACCAGGCCGTGGGTTGGTGTCCGTGTGCCCCTTGCTTTAAGTTTGTCTCACTACTTTGTGTTGCCTTGAAATTGCGCTGTCGCCATAGAAAGGTCAGTTTGCTCGTTATGCGTTTTTTTTTTTAAACCTTTCTGTTTAAGCAACAAACTTGAAAGCTTTTCCTTTAACCACTGTAGTAGTTAAGTATATTGTTCTTGAGGAATCAGATTTTCACTGATTAGTAAAGACCAGACGCTAATTTTTGAGATTATCTTGGTAATCATTTGTAAAGGCCGAAGCCAATGGAGTAAGAAAATAAATGTAGTTTTACATTATCACGAGGAAAACATTTAATGATGGTTGCCTTCAGTACAGGATGTTAAAAGAATTATGTAGTGAATTATGTCAAAGAAAACTATCTTACAAAGCCTCTCTACTTTTCAATTTGCAACATTAAACAAGAGGATAGCTGGCTTCCGTGGCAATTCCACATTGATTATCCTTGTTCCTCGACATCATGATGTAGCCTTCCATTCCCCAGCTTGTTCCCCAGGAGTTCTTGACCAACCAGTAGTCCTGGCCATCATACGTACCGTACCCAACAACAAGAACACCATGGTCCAGTTGAATGCTGCTACATGTTCTGCAAGTAAAAAGATAAAACAGATTCATCATTTTTCACATCACCCATAATACACCTTGTTAACCTCCTCCTAAGGGCATGATTGCAGGTTAACACACTCCCCCGAAACGATTGTGTATAGCTAGAAATTGTTTCCAATTTCTCTTGGCTATTACTAGCCTGTTCCAGTTGTTCAGGTAATGGAAAGTGACTAGGCTCGATTTCCGCCGTCTGCTGGGTCCGATCTTCGATCCTCCCCGAAAAGAAAAATCGCAATAAGAGTGTTCAATAAATTTTCAGGCTGGCTTGTAGAAGACACTTACGGTTCGTCATAAACACCACTGTGGTAGAGCTGAAACGAGCCGTGGCTAGCATCAATTGCAACAGAGATTGGGCCTACTGTGGCACTAGCAGTCTGAAGAGCTTCTTCGCTTCCATGCGGGGTAATGTCCACGTATCCTGTTAGAATACAGTAAGAAAACAGAACAAAAAATTCTCAATTTTTTGGCGCACATCCTACGATATTAGGTGCTGTCAAAGAAGTTTCACTGTCAATGATCAGATCTACCGATTGAATCCACTAAGTTATTTCCGTTTTACTCTGTGTAATCTTTTAGTGACAAATCAAAAAGTTCCTCTGATAACCATCACCTTTTGTTCAGCATCATCTGGCTTCCGTGGAGGCGTGTGTAGCCGAGCGGCTAACACCTCGAACTCTGGATCTGGAGGTCCGGGGTTCAAGCCGCACCGTAGCGTTGTTTCCTTCAGTTAGACAAGGAACTTTACTCCACTTTGTCTCTCTTCACCCAGGTGTATAAATGGGTACCGGAAACATACTGCTGGGGGTAACCTTGCGATGGACTTGCATCCCGTCTAGGGGGTCTAGCAATACTCCTAGGTATGCTTCATGCTAAAGAAACCGGGATAAGCTCCGGGCGTTTGGGGGTTTGGCTCTTGTGCACCTTTACCTTTACCTATCTGGATTCCGCAATTACGAGCGTCTTACCGCTTGTTTTCACACAAATAACCTCACGAGTGACAATCAGAACAGAAATTATTGGGGGATTTTAGCTATCTTTATTTGGGGCATAAAAATAGCAAGAAGTATACATGATATTATCTTTTTTTTTTCTCCTTGTTTTTAGATTCACACTGTGTTCTTAGCTTATACTTTGGCTCCCGGGATTTGGCCGTTTCGGCACGATTCCAGAGAGCATTAGTTCTGTTGTTGTTCCCCATACATGTAAATAGAGAACAAGGGCACAGCTAAAACTCGTTGAAATCGCCCTGAAACGACTAATAATGCTAAGCGCACTTTATGAATAAAGAAAAAGGTTCTGATGTATTTTCTTGCTTTTGTTTATCGCTAATCAACCAGTGGTTCTTCAAAGCGCCCAAACTGTACCATAAAAAAGCCGGAATTCGGACAGCAGCTGATATTTATTAAAGCCCTCTTATGTCGTAGCAAATCTTACCGGTGACTGTAGCTCCCACGTAGGCCCGTTGAAATCGACATGGTCCGTCCATAGCCTCATACGGATAGCTTTCCTCAGTATCAATGCCACCATTGGCTTTGATGTACCTGAAAGCATTATCCATGAGTCCTCCTTCACAGCCGTAGTTGCCGTAACTTCCGGAGCAGTCGACAAGGTTCTGTTCACTGAGTGAGACAAGGTTTGCAGTTTTCTTGAAGTGTTGTCCTTCCAGTGATCCTGTTGCACTGAAAGCCCAGCAAGAGCCGCACTGACCTAAAAATAATTTCGGGTTCGTGATTAAATAGAGTGTAAAGCAACAACTTATTTATTAGCGTTAAGTCAGTACAAATAAGAATTTCCACGTTAAAATTTCAAACTATGACAGCCAAATTTAAACTTGTTTCTCTAGCAGTAGTTTTCGGCCGTGTGAAGATATGAATTTGCCCTGTGTAGTTTGGATCAATTCACTGGGAAACTGCCCACCTACCCCTCCCCTAAGCTAACATTTACACTTACTTCTCACTTAGGACAAAAAGATGGCTTAGGGGAGTCGGAAGTAGGCAGTTTCCCAAAAACCTAAATTGATCCACTCGGGATGTATGTGGGTGACTGACATGCCACCGCATTAGCAAACTAGATAAGACTGCTACGGAAATAGAAAGAAATAATAATAATGAAAAAACACTAGATGGCTCAGTAAACCTTTTTATGACGAAGAAATACCGTATTTACTCTAACACGATTCTTGATTTAATTCCCCAGAAGGCGCAATTACCAACAAACACCGTTCTCAAATAAAGGCCACACCCAAGAAGTAAAAACACTCGTTACAACTTGGTAATCTACATCATCCTGACAATTACGATTCTATACAAAAAAGCGAGACATTCGAACTTAACACATCTTTCCGTTTTGCATAATAATTGCAACTGATTTATGGTATATGTTTTCAGTGTTATTTAAGAAATGTGATTTTAAAATAAACGCCGCCCTTGGAAAACGTCGCGACGGAAACAGGGCAGTATATACGGATTTAATAATACGTACCTTGATTCTTTACAGGAGTGACGTATCCCTTAGTTCTCCAGTCCACTGAAGTGGGTAGAGTGACTCCACTGGGAGGGAGAAACGTTGAACCTTTTGTCCCATTAGAGAAATAAGAACGCAGTCCCAGGAAGAAATAGCGGTATTCATTCACTGTAAGATCACCAAACTGATTCATGGCCAAAGTGTATGAATGTCCTTCAGAATTGTGCTGTTGAACTTTCTTAAAATGATAAGGAGGAACAACAATTTTAGACCGGTTTTAAGAGTATACTCTCTAATGTCCTTTTAATTTCTTTTCCTGGTTGCTTATACAATTCAGGCGAAACAAGTCAACCTTGAGACTTCGGCGTCGCTCGCTCTGTCGCTGCGCAACCTCATTGAAGCTCCCTTTTTATCGCTCGCTGCGTTTTGGGAACTTACGAAATGTCAACTTGTAGCAAGTCTATGCTTTAAGTTGTAGTTACTTGGGGAAGTCAGTGATAAACGGGCCTTATTCTATAAATGCAGAATTATATCAAGAGGATTATTATTCCCTTTCACTCCCAACCCCCCAGTAGAGATCTTTCTCTTGGGATGTCATCCACAACATAGACGAAGAAGATACGAAAAGTATTGAGGACGCTTTTTACCCTTCTATTGCGCCAACCCCCCCCCCCCCCCCCCACCAATCTCTCGTCCTGTAACGAAAACTACATTTTTAAAAGGGTTCATTGTCTTTGACACTCGTCAGTTAAAATTTGAATAAAGAAACAGGTGACCTTAGATAGGCTCTAGTTTCTGTATCGAATTCCACGTCCTACAAATGCAAATTCAACAGTTAATATGCATATTAAGTTCGTTATTGCATTGAAAAATTGGAAAAGGCAGTTGTTTAAACGTAATATGCTTTCTACAATCTTTATAAAACTTTTTCCCTAAAAGAAATAGGCTCCATTTTAACAGTGTTGTCCGTTGTACTGGAGTTTGCAATTTCTTCTCATTAAAATGCAAAGACTGCCTATTTTTAAGTATCTTATTTACCGAAACGTCTTGAACTATTAGAACAACTGGCTCTGTATGGATTGGTCGTTTGGAACGGCTGCCCTAATGCGGACCTTCTACATTCTCTCGAAATACTTCACCCACTGCAAGGAAGTATACCGACATTCGAATTGAAATACTTTAACCTTCTATCATAAACTTCGATTAATTAAACTACTCCATATAGCGTGTTTTTAGGTGAAGCACCTGCGGCTCTTTCATACTGGACAAATAAACCTTGTACTGCGTACAACTTCAGAAGGAGTAATAACATATTAATCGTCGCGCGTTTTAACCCGCAGTTTCTTAAAACCTCTAGAGGCGCTATTCTTTGGAACCCTGTCTCGACTCATTTTACAGACCAGTTTACCGTTTTTTTTTCGCAAAGTGAAGAAGGCCTCTTTAATAAAATTAAAGAAACTAGAACCTTAATGTATATTTTTAGTGTTTTTTATTGAAGCTGTATTTTGTAAGCAATGTTATCCCTATTTTTAACATAGTTCTATATTCATTTGTAATTATTTTTACACGACTCCACAAGCTTTAACTTGAGCTTTAAATCCTATCGTGTTTAAATAAAGGATATGTATGTGTGTATGTATGTACTGCAGACACTGCATGACTACAGAACCATTTTACAATTTCGCTCTCAAAGTGAATGATGGAGTCTGGGAAGATTGTTCTAACTGTTCAGTCCGCAGTCAAAATCTTTTATGGTATGACCATTCAAATGAAACCTCAAACTGAAAATAAGAGATTTTCGAGGATTTTCGACAGTGCTACTTTTGCGGCTTGCCATTATAGAGCTGTGCATGAAGACAGATAAATACTGGAAAAAAGGAAAAAAAAAAAAAAAAAAGGAGTCTACAAAAAAGAAAGAGAAAAAAAAGGAAAGAAAAGAACATGAAAGAAAGCGTTTAACGTACGTCTTATTTGTTTGTCTGTTTTAGAATTACGATATCTCCTCGTAGGAGTTCCGGTTTTTTGTTTCGGGGTAAAATTCCAATCAAGCATCCGCTTTCCTTCACATAACGAAGGAAAACGAAAGCAGGTGATGGTATCTAGCCCACATTCATCCATAACGTGTTAAACAATTCAGTGTGGAGATGTTTTGAAGCCCATAGAGGGTAGTTCGCATAGGCCTATACAGATAATCGACTTTAGTGTGGGTTTATTTACAAAATTGTCACGCTGTACCATTATTTAGCCGGCTTTGTTCCGCACACTTGAAAGTCAGTCTTATTTCAAACGAAGGGGCAAGTTTCAGAGGAGTCATTTTAAGCATTTCTGTGAAGAGGAAAACAGAATTTTCACAAGAGATTTGTGGTATAAATAAAGTTGATTTTATTGCCCCAGTGTTCATAAAGTTTTATAATTTAGTATGTGCCCGTCCTAGTCTCGGGATATGTACTGTCATCTGTAGAGGACCTGATAGAAACGTATTGTTGCTGTTGTCAGTCTCTTGCCATGTGGAAAGAAGCATCGTCTCTAAGCAATATGAGGTGTGGAAGAGTAATTTGTTCCTGGATTTAAATCTTATAATTCTGGGGAAAAAAGTATGTTTAACTTACCCTCAGATTGTCTCTCCAAATCGCATAGCGCGCTTCTTCCTCAGTGTCTGTGCTGTATTTCTTCTCGTAAAAAGTTTTCCAAGCTTGCCACTGCTGCTCATATTCAGTATGTAGAATGTGGCCATTTGCAAAAGCTAGGCACAGCAGAAAAGCGATAAAACCTTTCATTTGTGACGCCGTACAATGTTTGATCTTCTTCAAGGCCGCGCAAGTCGGTGACAGTCTCAAAATTTGGAATGCTAGCTCGCAGTGTATAATGTATCAACAAAGGATTAGAGTCACGAGATGAGTGCGTGATTGTACAAGGAAGTGTTTTGTTCAGGCGACAAGCGCCATTATAATATAATGGGACAATATGGCTCTTTGTTTCGACGGGAGCTTTTTCACTGGAGGGTTTTAAATCCCGCGATCCCGTCGCTCGGGAGCCTGCGCAGCTGGCGGTTTGTTTCAGTTGGCGAGAGAGGGAAAAAACCTGAGAAAACGCTCTCGAACAACCGGCAAACAGCTACGAAGGCTGCATATCTGGGGGTTTAATGTGGCCACTGGGCCGGGCATTTTTTTAGTTGCAACATGCAATCACCGAAAGTGGAAAAGGACCTGAAGTGAGGCTGCATCATGTCAAGAGATCTAAATTGGACAATTATGATCTCGCTCTTTTTCAGATCATTCCTGCAGACTAGAATTTTGCGTTTTTCAGGCGAGACTGCAAACGCAAAGCGAGTGAGGGGCGCGCGACACACGCGACAGGGAAGGCGCCTTTACCAGTCGCGCTTGTCCACCGCCACCTCGTGCTTCGTTCATCAGATGAATGGGAAAATATAGCACCTGTTCTAACCTGCGTAGTGGGCGAGTGCTGTAGTTTTGTGGCGGCGGAGATGCGTGAAGAATGGGAGCGGCGTTCTTCCGGCTGTGTTCACTGTCGTTAATTTAGTCGAGTGACACACTATGAACTACGTTGTCAATGCATCTGATATTGAGTAGTGTTTTTTCTGAAGCACTGATCTGTGATGCTCCGCTATAGGTAGGCGCTACAATGGTCGTTTGGCATACAGTTGTTAATCCGAGGGGGGGGGGGGGGGGGAAAATTGGCGGGTCAATGTTTAATATAAGGTATGCTTAAGAGAACCGTCCAGATGTAGTAGATATACAGAGAATACTGCAAAGACAGATGTAATATTGCAAGTTTTTGGTTGCCTTCATATTTGCATTACCGAAAGTACAAGCATGTGTTAAATTTGTAACGACTATGGACGGGATGTTAACGTTAGGCAGTTTCAGCAGCGATGTTTTTGAGCCACGCACGTCAACCGGACGTGGGTTTTTTGCACTCTTGAGCCGTAATTTTGAACAATTTTTTGGGCAAGTCGTCTATAAGAATTAAGACAAGGGGGAAGGGGGAATTTGGGCGGGGGAGAGCGTGTGGGGCTCGCGAGGGAGAAAGGATCCCCTCCTCCCTCTTCCCTCGCGCGTGGTCTCGCGCCCTAATTCTCTCACCCGTCCCTTTCGAACGCCTGCCACGCAGGCTATTGGCAATACAAATATTGTGGCGTCAAGGCTTATTAAAAGAGAAAAAGTCTCACTTCCGGTTGATGTGGGTCGCTGAACAAGGTGGATGCCTAAATTCACTCTCTTTTTTTTTTTCCGGGGGGAAAATGGGATCTTTCGCCTTTTCTTCGTTGTTGTTGTTTTTTGTCCAAACATTACTGAATGAGCAATAAATGGGAATACTTTTAAACAACAACAGCATAAGACTTTGAACAACTCAAGTGTAAATGTTGTCCTGAACGAAGTAAGGAAGGAACGACGTGAGCAAGAAGTTATTTCAAGTTTCATTCCACAGCGGTTTTTTTATTCAATATATGTCCATGTTCGCATTTTTACGCAAAAAAAATATATCATATATTTATACTACTTCGACAATAATAACTTGTAACCTCTTTGTCAAAACAAAGCTGAAGCTTGATGGATTACACTTTTACGGATAACGTAATATTTCAGTTCTTTTTGGATTAGACAAGAGGATAGCTGGCTTCCGTGGCAATTCCACATTGATTGTTCTTGTTCCTCGACATCATGATGTAGCCTTCCATTCCCCAGCTTGTTCCCCAGGAATTTTTGACCAGCCAGTAGTCCTGGCCATTATAGGTTCCGTATCCAACGACAAGAACACCATGATCGAGCTGGGAGCTGCTGCAGGATCTGTAACGAGAACGAAAATAATTAATATCCTAAGGCTTGTAACGCAAATCTTGTACCTGCTGGTCAAATGAGACTGCTTTCTCGGCAGTCGCTTTGAGATAGCCCCGAAATTTATATGATATGAGGCGTGGTTCAAGAGCTCTTATACGACCCGCTTTCTCTCGAGGTAATCGCCGACTATCAAGAGAAAAGATATCCAGGATGTAATCTAAGTTGCGTTTTCGATCGATCCAGACAACCCTCGGACATGCAGAGCAGAAAAAATACGGAAAATCTAACGGATGAACTCAGTTCCCGAACAACCTTTAACAGTTTCCGGAAATCGCCGGCAAAACATCGAGAAAATTAGGCTACTGGTACTGTATGTACGATGGGAGATATAAAATTTATCTTATTTAACTCCGAGAGAATTGAAACCATATCTTATCAGCTGTTTATAAAAGACACTTACGGTTCGTTGTAAACTCCACTGTGATAGAACTGAAATGACATGTGACCGGCATCAATTGCAACTGAGATTGGGCCTACTGTGGCACTGGCTGACTGAAGAGCTGCTTCACTTCCATGCGGGGTAATGTCCATGTATCCTGTAAAGATGCAAGCTTGTTGTTATCTATTTCCTTTTGTCGTGCAACTTGTTTTTCAACCGGAGAATTTTTGTAACACACCTGAAAACACCAGGGACTTAAATAATGGTCCCGCTAGAAAAGTTTCTCCATTGAAACACTGAACTTATCAAGAGCGAAATTGAAAAACTCAGTGCTCCCCCTTTCTCGTATAAAGGAGGGACTCTGGTTAAAAGCTTTGTTTTCCGTTTATTTCTGGCCTTTTCCTTCCAAATCCACCCAAGATTGTTTTCAATAAAAAATGGCTCAGTACTGTCAGAGTCATTGGTGCCGCCTTAAATACTTTAAAACACTTGAAGGCCGTAACCCCTAACTAAAAATGACCACTCGTCAGCTTTTGCTGATGTCAATGCCACCGGACATAAAATTAAGTAGGGTCATTTTGAAATTCTAGCGTTTGGCAAATCGGATTACCATTGCAGGATAAAAGAAACATTAATCCAGCTTTTAATGTCAGCATTAGCAATGAAAAGTTGATGCTTAATCTCATTTCCAGATCCCTTGTAGATTTTGTAAAAAAAGTCTCGTCTTGATCATAATCTGTAACGGTTACTCTAGATCACTTTTGAAAATATATGCTGACTAGCATACGAAAGGTCGAGTTTATGTAAAGATGCGAAAGCTCACTTGTAATGCTTATCACGGCTGTTTGTGTTTTATTTTTGATTAAAATATTTCAGAGGTTTGGGATGATTTTTCGAAAAATTGTGGAGGGGGAGGGGATGTCAGAAGGTCAAAACAATCAAAGTATGAAAAGGAACAATAAGTAGACAATTGAGCTAATTAGCGCGCCTTTTTCTACCGGCTCGACTTAAATATTCATATACATATTTCATTTAGCTTTCTCATGATTATATCTTACCAGTGTCTGTGGCTCCCACGTCGCTGGCTTTAAATCGACACGGTTCATTTTCAGCTTGATACGGGTAGCTTGCCTCAGTGTCGATTCCTCCGTTTGCTTTGATGTACCTGAACGCGTTATCCATAAGCCCTCCTTGGCAGCCATCGTTACCATAGCTTCCAGAGCAGTCAACGAGATTCTGTTCGCTGAGCGAGACGAGTTTTCCAGTTTTCTTGAAATGTTGTCCCTCCAATGATCCTGTTGCACTGAACGCCCAGCAAGAACCGCACTGACCTGTAAGATAGAAAACAAGCGTTTGAAACGATTACTTAACTCCTTTGCTGACAATGATCACTAGGTGTCCTACATCTAAAGCAATTTGCAAAAGTTGAGAAAATGTGACAAAGTTTTCTCTCACTTATTTATCACTACTTGTACAGACTATGGGTACTCCCTCATCTGACACAGGGACAGAAACGGATAGCAGAGCCAGCGAAAATCACCACCCATGATTCCCAAGGATTCAAAACACCCTGTACTGTGCGTGGATGGGTAGCCTGTTTTAGGCGTAGAAAGTAGGAAGCGACGCAAAATAGCGAGTGTCCTCGCTTTTTTTATTCCTGGATTAGGCCAACAGTACAGGAAATCGTTTTCCGCACGCAGTGGCTTAGCAGTTAAGGAATATTTTTAGATAGTCTGTTCAATATTTAAACTGACTTGTTTAAGAACTTTGAATTTTAGTGGTTCACTTAACAAAGATGACCACACCTTGATTTTTAACGCCTGTGACGTAGCCCTCCTTTCTCCAATCAACTTCAGAAGGAAGTGTCACGTGACTAGGTTCCAAGTAGGTGGAGCCACCATTTTTCTTGGTGTCACTGGGGATGCGACCGCGCAAACCGAGGTAAAAGAAGCGGTATTCATCAAGAGTCAGATCTCCAAACTGATTCATGGCCAAGCGAAATGAGTGTCCTTCAGCGTTGTGCTCGGCGATTTTCTGAGAGCCAAAAAGGATTTTAAATCTCAGTTAGAGAAACTAAAGACTTTGACCACCTTCTACCCCCTAAGGCCTCAGGCTGTCACGCACTTTTGTCATGCGGTTTATTCCCTAGACGAGCTAAGCAAAACTTTAAATGCTGAGCGCATTTAGAAGTGAGGTGAATTTCAATTACCCTTTATCAATTGGAGCACTTGGAAGGTTAACCGAAAAAAGCATTTTTAAATGCTATAAAAATCTCTAAAGCAGATATTTTTTTTCAAGCCGACCGCTGTGATCCCAATTTTTTTGCATTGGATTTCCGAGTCAAAGATTTATTCAGTTACTATGTATTACCGCAAATAGAAAAATGGTAATTTCTATATATCTTAGCTAATCGCCTTACCCTGAGATTGTCTTTCCAGATCGCTTTTCTTGAGGCTTCCTCGCTCTCGGTGGTGTACGTTTTACCGTGATAAGACTTCCAGGCTTTCCACTGCACATCTTCGTTCAGGTTGAGAACAAAAGGACTAGCTACTGCTAAGCAGCACAGGAAGGCTAAACATATCTTCATTTTGCGGCTTCGACTTAGTGCTGTGTACTTACTTTAGATACGCTCTCTTCTGCAAGACCCTGGAATGTAATTAAGTTCCACCGGACAGGTATAAATACCGTTTGTATCAAGGTCACAAGACTTTGTTGTGATGCCAGCAGTCACGAGTCTTAAGAGGACAGTGGCGTGTTTTTAAAATACTCGTGATTGTGCATCATCATGACTCAACAAAAGCAACAATAACAACAATCAGACAAATAGGCAATATGCTGCACTTTAAGCGGAAAATCAAGCGAAAATTCTACAAAAATTGGACAAAATAGCTAGAACATTTAAGCCCTCCCTCCCCTCAAATCAAGGATGGAAATGTGGCCCGTTTAGGCATCTTTGATTTTTGGGGGGACGGGGGGGCAGGATGGGGGATTGCTGTTTCATTTTATTCTGTCCAAGATTGTAACCCCCACGAGGTAAACAGCGAGATGGAGAGTTTTCTGTTTTATTCCCGGGGGAGGGGGTACTCCCTTACATATGGGTATGTGCCGCCCCATCGGGTAGGATTTTTGCGCCGTTTTGGTCTGAACTTTGCCTATTTGGGTCTGGAATCGGTTTTTTTTAGGGAACCACGGGATAGTGTGAACGTGTTTATCGTTTCAATTCCAATAAGAAAGAGAAATAATTATGCGAATTCGAAATGGATTTGAAGAATTTTTTTGTTTGCGCCCTTTTGTAAGTAATGATAACATAATTTCTGCCTAAAGACCAGGTCTGAAAACGGGTATGGATTTTAGAGGTCTAGTCTGAAAACGGGTGCGGAAAATTATAGTTTTTGGACTGAAACAGGGACCAGGATTTGAAGAACCGGGCGGCACACCCCCACTAAGAATTCCTAGGAGTACCCCCCGGGGTTTTTATTCATCCTTTAGAAAATAAAAGGGACGTCTCACCCATTAAAAGAGCGGAGGGGGGGGGGGGGGGGGGGGAGGGGAGGGGTATGATCCCACGCAGAGGTTTTGTCACGCATGAATCTCCCCACGAGATAGTACTCCTCAATCCCTACCTTCATTTTCAACCCGGTATAAGGAACCGGCAATAACCTTAAAGAGACCCTGAGTAAAGCGCTGCTTTTTTTTGTTGAAGTGGGGAAGGGATGGGAGACTTACATGCTCGACGATGCACGGTGTGGCAAGGAATAAAGCGTTAGGCCTTGTCCCTCTAAAAGGCCTATATCACGCGGATTTTTTAGGGATCAGTTTTGTGCTATATTTCATCAGAGACCCTAAGCACAACATTTCGTTTGCAATTTTTGCGGGAAGAGCGTTAAAACTTAAAAAATTTGGCCTTCAATCGACGTCATGGCTAATGTCATCCAACCGACGACAGGAATAGTCTGAAAAATAGTTAAATAACAAAACAACCCGGGGGAGGGGTACCCTTGGAAATTCTTGGTGGGAGTGTGCCGCCCGGTTCTTCAAATCCGGCTCTAGATTTCAGACCAAAAAATGTAATTTTCCACACCCGTTTTCAGACCAGACCTCTGATGTTATCATCACTTAGATTAAGGCGCAAACAAAACAATTATTGAAATCCATTTTGAATTTGCATATTTCTCTTTCTTAGCTCATTTGGAATTGAAACGAGAAGTACATTCATACACTCCGTAGTTCCCTCGAAAACCATACCCGATTTCAGACCAAAATGGTCAGTGTATACCCGTTTTCCGACCAAAACGGCGCAAAACCCCTACCCGATTTGGGGGGGGGGGGGGGGGGGGTGGGGGGGCACATATCTCTATGGCTTATATAAAGGAGTACCCCCGGGACAAAAAACTTTTTCAAACGCGTTGCATCTTTTTAAAAAGACAGCAAATAGCGTGACATATATATCTCCTTTAAGAATTAGAACCCACGTGGAGGAGCTTTTGTATCGAAGGAAAATTTGGTCTGACGAATCGAAGGGCAAGCGTCTCGAAACTTTGGCTTCAAATCTTCCTACGATTCCCTATTGTTTTTATCGATGAGTCAGCTCAAAGTATACTCTGGTTAATCTATTGGCACTTGAAAAACAGCATTGTAATGCCGGTTGTGTGTTGGGTCTGGACTTGCTTCGCGATAGCCTGTTCCAAGCGTTCAGATAGTGGAGAGCGGTGCGAAGTAAAGAAAGCGATGAAAAGTAGAGGGGGACTGGGGAGAACTCGCACTCCTTTTTACTTCGCACCGCTCCCCACTATCTGAACGCCTGGAACAGGCTAGCTTCGCGACTGTCTGACTGGCAGTGATGGTTGTTTCGCTCGTAACAAACTGAAGCCCAAACACTTTAATTAAAAGCCCAAATAGAAACCTTGAATTCTGCAGAGCTGATCGTACTACATGAAAATTAACTTCCCAAGACATCAACAGGACACCGAAAGAAGCCAAAACAGGTTGTAACTGTTTTGGCTTCTTTCTGTGTCCTGTTGATGCTTTGCAAAGTTAATTTTCACGTCACGGTATGATCAGCTTTCCAGAATTCAATGTCGGTCTACTTTGTATACTTTTGCTGATCCGCTCTTCTCAAGCTCCTACGCTCTGCGGCATATTCGCTGGTGGTCATTTGCAGCTGTTGTCAATTTAAAAAGAAGTTCCCGGGGTGGAGGGGGTTGAAATCAATTTGCCTTTCGGGGACTCCGAAATTGGGGGTTAGAAATTTTGCAGTGACTCTGAGCTTGGGCAAAAGAGTGGTGCGGACTAAGCGTAATCAATAAATCTAGGGTTCTCATTTTCATGACCTTTTATGTCAAACTTTTAACTAACTGAATCAAATACATGTTAAAACACAAACTAAGTGTAAACCCGGGGGTGTAAATAACCCGAACTTACACACCAAAGGTCCACAAGGCCATCACATGGAAAGTACAGAAATATATTTACTCGCAGACGGGGTTCTTGTTAAAGCGTCATTCGTTAATTTTAGAGAAATTTGGTCCGGGGCCATTGCGGATTTTATGGGGTCAGTTTTTTCCAAACAAGACTTTCTTCATGGCATTGCCGACAACGTACTTATTCTTATTTGTACCTCGTCGTCACTAGCTGTTTAAAACATGAAATGATTGTCAGCTGAGCTTTGCCAAGAACTAGTTTATACATGCACTGAAACCAAGGTTGTCCTTAATCGTGGATGACGAAGGGGAAGGGATTCTATTTTACCTGTACAGCTAAGAGGTGAAAGCGAGCTTAAATTTGAACACGTGTCTTTACCCTTCGTTCTCTTGAAGAACGGGAGAAGATTGGGGTTGCCGTAGATAAATCTTACTCAAAAACGTATGTAATAATTTGGAGAGTATCCACTACTCTAATAAAAGAATTATGTTTGTTTCTTTGCGGCTAGTTTTCAGACCGTCCATTTCATTATTGATGCACTAACGTCGGTGAATCGAAGGGAATGTAGTTCACATCCCTTTCGTTCGGAACTGGGAGAAAAAGCCTCATAGCATAGGCGAAAAATATGCTTGATATTTTATAAATATCTCAGACTCGCACCAAGTCGCTTCTCTGTATTCGCGCTGTGAATAGTGCATGGGAAGGATTTAGTGCAAGGAAGGAAGGAAGATCTAAACAAAACAACTTAAGTTAGTCATAATGTTCTTTAATAATACACTTAGTATATTACATATCAACAAAGTTGATGGACGAATTTGTCTCGGTGTTTTTAGGGAATTTCGCTCCGTGTCTTCACTATCCGTGAAATTGTAAATGATAGATATTCAGATGCTCGTAAAATACTCCACTGAGCAACGTTAGTTTTAAACAAGAGGATAGCTGGCGTCTGTGGCTATCCCACATTGATTATTCTTGTTCCTCGACATCATGATGTAGCCTTCCATTCCCCAGTGGGTCCCCCAGGAATTTTTGACCAGCCAGTAATCCTTCCCTTCATATGTTCCATATCCAACGACAAGAACACCATGGTCAAGTCTAGTGCTGCTGCAGGTCCTGAAAGTAGATGAAAGATGAAATAAGATAATTCACTTGGAAAGTGAAATTATTTGCTCGAGTATACACAGTAGAACCAGTATACAATATAGAGAGCAATGTCCATCATCTGGTCCGGTGTTAGCTATCACAAGGCTCCTGTTATTATGAGCTTTAAGGAATTAGCAACCCATCATGACGAAATTTGTGAGCTACTTTTTCACACAATTGTAAATGACAACAATTACCGCCTTTATAAGTTATTACCTGCACCACACGAATCTACTTATTCATTAACTTAAAGGCGTGCGCAACCTTTTAAAATACCACGTTTCAAAACCGACCGTTTTAAGAATAGCTTTATTATCTTTTCACGTCTTAAAGCAACTAACTTCTAGGTTAGAGTTTTCGAATTTCGCAGCTTGTATTTCGATAACTTTTTTTCGTATCTCATCTGTTGTTAGCTTTTTTATTCCTTTTAATTAAGATAGATTAGTTAATGTTTAGATCTGTAATTTAATTTTTGTAACGTAAATACGCAATTCAGTTTTCGAACTGATATGTATTTATGAATTAATAAACTTCAAACTTCAAACCTCGACATAACGAACCTCTAAAAGTAGGTTGAGTCGACTACCGCACAGGTTGTCGAAACGTCAGTCACTGTCAACAACAACAGTCCTATTCAGGACTACGTTCACCTGGACGATCAAACTCAACCTACTTTTGAAATGACTCTTGGGTTCAAACCTTTCACAGTATAACGAACCTCTATATAATGAAGTCCTCCGCATAACGATCGATTTTCTTTCCTCCTAGTAGTACAGTTTATAGTTGAATATATGAAAAAGAACCTCGATATAACGAAACCTTGTTATAGTGAAAGAAGTTTGCCAGTCCCGTGGCCCTTCGTTATATCAAGGTTCCACTGTACTACGATTTTAAAACAAACGAGCGCTTAACACATATAGCGCGCGAGTGTCCTTTCTCCTTGCGAGTATCGCTCTGTGTTTTCGCTTCTTATGAAATGACATACACTTTGCACGTGTAATGTGAATTTCTAGAACCCGTGCCATGAAATGTCCCCGTCAATGTGGTGAATTCTAAGGGCTTTTCCGTATTTAGGTTACCAGTTGAAAGCGGAGTGAATTTACTAGGAGTGAAGTCGAGTACGCGCGAGAAGGCGTACAAGAATGGATTCGTGGCTTTGTGGGGTGGGGAGAGCGTAGATTAGTAATATCCTTTTGGGCAACATCACTTTATAGACTCGGGGCGGAAAAAAAATACGACGATTCCAGTTACCGCTGTTTTCATCCTCGAGTAAGAAGGTGTTTAACAAAAACATACAACTTTTAACTTTTAAAATCTGCTACTTACGGGTTATTGTAGACTCCACTGTGATAGAACTGAAATGATAAGTGACCAGCGTCTATGGCGACGGAGATTGGGCCAACTGTGGCACTAGCGGACTGAAGAGCTGTTTCGTTTCCCTTGGGAATGTCTACGTATCCTGAGGGATTCAACGAAAACAACCATTCTTTAAATTTTATCACTACTTTTCTTGTGACAGTTGTTTTACCACTAGTAGTTATTCTTTAAAATTTTTCTAAAGGAATTTGCACTTCGTTTCAGTTAAAATCGCTTCTTAAACTTTTTTTTAGCCTGCAAAGTGAATGTTTCTGATCGACGGGGGAGGGGACAAGAGAAAACCTCGTCTCCCCTCCCCCTTCCTCCCTCTTTTTTGCTAAACTTCCAACTTTCTAGGCAACCTCGCGCGAAAAGTTTTGCTACGCAGGCTAACTTCTCTTACGAATTAATCCCCTTCCCAGATCGTAGCGGCAAGAAAGTTATTTTTTGTTACAATCATGTTCAAAACAATGTCAAAACTAACGTGTTTGTCTACAAAAAAAAAAAAAACAAACTTGTGCTTAAGAATCACTTACCAGTGTCTGTTGCTCCAATGTCGCTATCTTTATATCGGCACGGTTCGTTCTTACCCTGATACGGGTAGCTTGCCTCAGTATCGATTCCTTTATTTGCTTTGATATACTTGAATGCGTTATCCATAAGCCCTCCCTGGCAACCATGGTTGCCATAGCTTCCAGAGCAGTCAACAAGGTTCTGTTCACTGAGAGAGACGAGCTTTCCAGTTTTCTTGAAGTGTTGTCCTTCCAGTGATCCTGTTGTACTGAAAGCCCAGCAAGAACCGCACTGACCTAGGAAACAGAGGAATACATGTCAACCGTAATTATCATATTTGACGGACAGGTCAGGAGAAACAGTATTAAACCATGAATCAGTATTATAGTACCCTGCGTGGCAGGCGCTGGTTTAGGAAAATTCGAGGACACACGCGCGTGCGCGAAGGGAGAAATGGAGGCCTTGGGCGGATTCCTCCTCTCCCCTTCGCGTGTTCCCCTCGCGCGCTCTTTAAAAACTAACCAAAAAACTAGCCGGCGCCTGCCACTGCCGCTCGTGTCTAGCCTGCGTAGCAGGCGCTTGGAAGTAGCGGGCGCGCGCGAGGGAGACACGCAAGGGGTGAGGGAGCGCCTGCACGGAAGGCCCCCGAAAATCGTTTCAACTCGCACTCTGTGAGTGCGGATATTTCCAATTGGTCGAGAGGCTCCCGAGGGAAAAATTAACCGCGCGGGGCGAGAAAACTGTCAATCAATAGTACATTAGCCTGCGTGGCAGGCGTTTGAAAGGGAAGGGAAAGGGAGTTTGCGAGAGAAACGCGAGGGGCGCGCCCCTCGCGTTTCTCTCGCGCCTAAAACTCCCTTTCCCAAAACTCCCTTTCCCTTCCCTTATAAAACGCCGGCCACGCAGGCTAATAGTACATGGACAACGTAGTGAAGATCTTGCATTACACCACTGGGTCCTGAAACCACTAAATTGTATACAATCGAAGTTCAGGTCTCGGAGGTCACTTCAATCTGGTTTAATGGGACTATGTGGCTGTAATCTCAAAGAAAAGTTGGAGTGTTTAAACGGTATTCACGGTGGAAAGAATTGACATCGGATACGCATCAGCAGAAGTGGCGAGAGACAAAAGATTTGTCGAATCGTTGCAATGAAGATCAGATGAAATATTCTTTGTTCGGGAGAACTTGGCGGCTTGTGCTGTCGATGGAACGTATACCATCAAAACTTGGACATGATTGATGAAATGAAACACTTACCAGGGGCATGAATTTGAAAAAAACATTTCACTATAGTATTATTCGCCGTTCGGAGGCGACCTGAGGTCTGTTGTTTATGTCTCATTACTGCAGTAGAAAACATGTCGGTACAGTTTGTGTTCTGAGGTTTAGGTCCGCTTTATAGTTAGCCTGAGTATCAGGCGGTTCTGCGGGAAAAGGGGAAAGATGGAAGCGAAAAAGGGAGAAAGCTGAAGGAGAGAAACGCCTGACACAGATGTTTTTACTGGAGCCTTCCACCCATACACAGCATGATTCGATACCATCCAATCAAAATCACTTCCGGTCATTGGGTTGTCAGCTTCACGTGTCAAAAAGCTCGACTAAAATAAATCTCACCTCACGGTCTGGCCGAACTCCGGTGCTTGTGTTGCTACGATTTCACTTTTTTCTGAAACCTCCAATGAGGAGTTTTCGAATACTTGTAATGGAAAACCTGCCGTTTTTGAGGAATTATAACGTGTTTTAGGAATTTTGCTAGTGTAAGATCGCTAACGCTCTGTTTGTAAATAAACGTGCGCCCGGAAAATTGTAAATTGCTTTTGTTTACAGAGTTACAACAGGCGCAGGTTCCGAGAGTCTGGCAGCTAAAAAGCTGATGTAGATCAGGCTGAGAATCGTCCGAGGGAAAGCGAAATATGATGACATCCGCTTAAGCTTAACACATTTCAAAAGTGAAAAAATTTTGGAAGAGAAAGCGCACGAATTCCAATCACGTAACGCTTTCGTAACCGGCACAAGAAAAGCTAAAGCCTTGGTGCTGTCGGCTATTCTCAATACATGGCTTCCTCGCTCTAAGTTTATTTACAGTAACAATACCCTTTTAACGGCAGGATGTTGTAAATCAGAACTTAGATATCTGAAGCACTGATATTGTCTTGTTTGTTCCGGTCCTCCGACATAGTTTCGGCAGAAGCTGGTATATGAGGCTTTTCCATACACCGATGACATCTTTCCTTTTAACTACGAGGCTTTGAGAACACAATTCTTGCTCGGGTTTTATTTTCATTCCAGGAAAGAACTTGAGAGCGCCCTCTAGAGCCTTTTTGAATTCCTCATTGCGTCTCTGTCCATAAAATTACCACATGAAAACAAAATTTCAATAGCTTCTCCTTGCCGATCGCTCTGCTCGTATTTACTTGCGGTCGGTGACGTCAGGGGTTATTGTGTGTTATCCAATCACTGCCACATCCAGATTTTGGATGTGTCACACGATTTACTGAATGGTTTTGTGTCAGGCCTTCCTTTCTCTTCTCCCCCTCCCCCTCCCCCATCTAAAATCTCCTCTCCCTTAGCCCCTTAGGAAGGCCTGATACTCAGGCTACTTTATAGTAAGACATGTCTGCACCAAAAACGGCTGCCAGTTAGCGCAGTAAAAGCAATATGGTCATTTTCCACGTACGCTGTGATCGTTGGTGTCTGACCAGAACAATATTTTTAGTTTTTATAATACACAGCATGCATTCTTTAAAAGATACCCAGTTTTGACTTTGTTATTTCCTATTTATTGTGCCCATGGTTAAAAACGATTTAAAGCTGTGTGTTAACACAATCAGTTTATTGCTCCATCGCTCTATAATCAGATAACCCAGCTGATCTTTATAACAGATATATTTAGACCGAAGATAAAATGTACAACGCTTGTTGGCGGCTTGCTTTGTTTGTGCGAGGTCAGTCGTTTTCTGTCAAAACTTTTGACAGATCACGCAACGGCTGCCAAGTAATTAGAGAGGGGGCGGGAAACGATTTTCGGGGGCCTTCCGTGCAGGCGCTTCCTCTCCCCTCGCGTGTCTCCTTCTCGCGCGCCCGTTTTTTCTTGTGCCCACTACTTCCAAGCGCCTGCTACGCAGGCTACTCGTGTCATAATAGAGTAGCCAACTGTAAATAATAAAAGGTCGGTAGATAGTACTTTGTTTTGAAGTTTAAAAAAACACACCTTGATTTTTAACACCTGTGACGTAACCCTCCTTTCGCCAATCAACTTCAGATGGAAGCGTCACGTGGCTAGGTTCCAGATATGTAGAGCCACTTTGCTTGGTCTCAGTGGAAAAGTGGCTTCGCATGCCCAGATAAAAGAAACGGTATTCATCTTGAGTCAGGTCTCCGAGGTGGTTCATGGCCAAGAGATGAGAATGACCTTCAGCATTGTACTCGGCAATTTTCTGGTGCAGAAAAAAATGTGCAACGTAATTACCTTTAGCTAATAAAATCGTAAAAGAACGTGCTTTATCAAATGAGAAATCCTTTGAGAATTACCTGGGTAGACAAGAATTAAAATCCCCGATCCTGCCGAGTATTTTTTTAGTAGGGAGTTTAAAGGGACCTCAAGATCCGACGACGACCGGACGGCAACGAGAGCGTCAAAAAGGCAAAAGATTAAAACTCAAACCAACAACTCAGCACACAGGCGCTCGGGCCAGAGTCACGAAATGCTCTTCGAAGGGGACCATGCTGCACGTCGACCACGAGGATGAAAATGCTTAATTAGTGAACTTACGTTACACGACCGCAGACGAAAGAAGATGGCAAACCGTGTGCGACAAGCGTGACAATAATTTTGTTTGAACAAAAGTTCCGCCAAACTTCACTTTACTTTTAAACAGATTTATTTGTCAAAGGGCTTAACTACAGAATACAGGGCCACTTTTCCAACTATTCTAATTGAAGTGGCTCGTTGGCTCGGCAGTCGATTCCTTGGTCTCACTAGCGAAGTTTCTTTGATTGTTTTGATCATGCATGTGAGCACTTGTAACTCATATAAAAAGCTATCATCATGCGTTTACGTTTTATAAATATACGTTTCTGAGACGTATCCGATGGTTCGACAAATTTTCTGCGGTAGCAATAAAAGAAGAGAATACTTTGTATAATAGCCCAGTTGTGTCTCATCTTCTCAGCTAGTTAATTATGCTTACAATATCCTTTATAATATCATTCATAAAGCAGGGATACAGCGAGACCCGCAAAATTGTATGCATAATAACTTTCGGGTATTTGAAAATCTTGCCTTGGTGGGTGAGTTCGCAAGTTTACATAACTTTCAACATTTTTAATTACTTTAACGATAACATTTCACTCGCGAACTACGGGCGTGCAAAAATAAATAAATAAAAAACAAAAACAGACAACCTCCATGTTCTAACAATCACTCAAAGTTTTATAGCACTAATCTCTAGAGTCATTAACATCATTTCAAAATGATTATCACAACCATACAGATTTCTTGAACAAAACATTTTTCGGGTGTCTCACACACTACAGCTCAAAACTGAAATAAACCGCAACTTTCTCTAACTTTCATTTCATGAATAAACACTTCGCTAACTCAACTGAGAAACAACTTTTCATAACATAACTACAAAACAAAAGGTGATTCCGCAACTTTCTCAAACGTTCATGAAAAACACTTCGGTTCAAGCTCAACTAAGAAATCATATCGTTAAGTGAAGATTACGACAAAACACGCAAGCAATAATAGCCATGTCACGTACACAAGCGTTTTGATGTCCTCTTCTTACTGCGGTCGTAACTCGTTTGACGTTTTGGACGTCATCAAGTCCAGACAAAATTTTCTTTCTCTTTCTGAACTTGGAATCGTACAAATAACTGCGAGAGCAGATCGATAAAGCGAGTTTAAATAATCGCGATGAAAATGGAAAGAACATTTTAAGCGACGTGGCACCTTTTCGTTGCTGTCGCCGTCCTCGGATCACGATATGCTGAGTTAAAGCGAACGTTTTTCAATTTTATGTTTCTAATATGAACGCGAGTTTGGGATGTCTATGGCTTGACACGTAAGTTAATCTTGGTTTCATTCTTGTAAAGCATGTTTCACTTTTAACATTGATTTTTGAAAAAGGTATGAATACAGCATGAGATTTATGGAGAATAGTCAACTAAGAAAGCGCTAATAAATTCGAATAATCCAAAGTTGCCCTTGGGCAACTGTAGCACCGTTCATAACGCAAGAGCCTAACACACGCAGTGAAAGCTTTTAGTGAGTAATTTATGATTTAATGAGCGAGACGCGAAAGAGAGAAAAGTGGTGCAGTCCGCTTACAGAGGAATTTCACAAAATGAACCGTTTCTTACCCCTAGGTTGTCTTTCCAAATTGCTTTCCGCGCAGCTTCCTCGCTTTCGGTGGAGTAGGCTTTGCCGTGAAAAGATTTCCATGCTTGCCATTGCACTTCGTCGTCGAACTTGAGGACAAAACCACTAGCTACTGCCAAGCAACACAAAAAAGCGATGGATCCTCTCATTTTGATGGGATGCGTTCTCAGAACAACCTCGTCAGTGAAGCGCGAGAAGGGACAGATTAACACTGGCGTCAGAATAGTAAAAAGTGAAATAAATACTAGAGGTCACAAGACTGTCATGAACATTTTCGCAACAGTCTCATGATGACTAGCCTGCGAACAGCAGACGTATTTCCGGCCATCGCTTCTCTCCCCTCCTCCCTCCTCCCTCGCGCGTGGCCTCGCGCCCTACCTCCCTTCCCCTTCCTTTCGAACGCCTGCCACGCAGGCTAGCAGGGATAGCCCCATTTCAAGGCAAGAGTGTGTACTGGGGACGATACTCTACTGTATGAACCATAGAGGAATGTGCTGCCTCAAAGTGGATGTTTTTTGAGCCCTTTGGACTGAAAACGGGGTATAGATTTTTTACTAAAACACCGTCCACACGGGACAAGTAACATATGAGTAACATACGGAAACGTACGCTTCGGGACGTATATATACGAGTAACATACAGGTGATAACGTACCGATACATGCATGGTATGCTACTCAGGCATGTTACTTGTATGTATCGGTCAAATCGAAGCTTCAACATCCCCCCTGGGCATACCCCGGGCATTTGACACCTTTGCCTTCCCGGGGAGGAGGGAATTTGATTATCAGAGTCTTCCAGGGGGTGGGGAATTTGATCCCCACGCGTTAGGGACGGACCATTAGAAAACTTATGGGGGGGGGGGGGGGGGGCGGGCGAAGTACAAAAAAAATATTCGCGCAAGGCAAAATTAAATGAAAAAAAATTCGTGCACGCCCATTAACTCTTAAAAATATTCATGCTACGGCCTAAAAAAAATTCATGCAAGGAATTTGATAACGAAAAAAAATTCCTGCGGCTCAAAAATTCCCCTCCCCCGCCATAACTTTTCTAATGGTCCGTCCCTTAGGAGTGGGGAATTTGAACTGCACCCTCGATATCATGTGAAATCTCTGGCGTGGAGAGCTATCATGGGGAATGCGGTGGAAAAGATTGTGCCTTTGTGGCTAATTGGATACGAGGAGAGGGCTTAAACAAGCTTTGTGCCGTATTTGAAGGTATTTAAATTTTAATATTTTCAATATTTGATTCAGGCTTTGCAATGAAATACAATACCTATACCGGCGATTCAATACAACAATAAAAAGCTCAACAGAGGTCAATTACTTTGACCTGCCGCATGTATGTTAATTAATGAGGTGAGCGATGATGCATGTCAGAGCTACATGTCAGTGAAATGGTCATGATGTAGTAATCTCAATATGCAATAGGTGGGATTTTTTTATAGAACGCTTTGTATGTTGCATGACACACAAAGAAAAGCTGAGCATTCAGTGACCTTGTAGCAGCGATTTCTGACGCTTTGCACGAGACTTTTGTTCGTAGTAAATACGCTAACAGTGTTTCTCTGTTTTTGTTTTATTTATAAAGATTTTGTTCGACAACTGAAAGAGTTTCTGCCGTCCTTCTGTCATTTATGTGCCTGTGAAATGTCCCCAGGGTGGGGGCATTTGATCACCTAAATGGACCCTAGTGTGGGGCATTTGACGGCATTTTGGCCCGGGTAGGGGGAAATTTGAACAATAATTATCAAAAAAGTAAAATGCCCGGGGGGTTGCGCGGGGGGAATGTTGAAGCTTCGATTTGACAGATACATTACCCCGATACGAGTGCCGTAAATGATTGATTAAGCGCCGCGGTGCTTATTATAGGTGCGGCGTTTATTCGAGAGCGGCGCTTATTTCAACTACGTACGGGCAAAACACTGAGAGGAATGCAGAGACATAAAGTGAGGCGCGTACTAGGGATGAACCCGGTTTCAAGAGTTTCCCTACATTAATATTAACCGGAACTCACGAGTTGGTCGAGGTCTAATTTCTCACGCGATATGGTTTGATATCTCTTCATATCAAGCGCCTTAACAAAGGAAGGGCGTTAATTTGTTAATACCCAAATCAGCGCCGCGGCGTAGCGGCGCTTAATCGATCATTTACGGTAGACCAACATACGGATAACATACGGATGGCCTTTTTTATTTTATTTTTTTAACAATTTTTATTCTAACAATTTTGAAAAATTTAAGTTAAGTATCCATGCAGATATTCATTTATAACAATTTTTTAAAACATTTTCTCAAAATGTAACTTGCGTGAATTATTTAATTTACCTACAGGTAGCGCGAAAGCTTCTCCACGTTTTTTATTTTTTCAAAAAAGGCGTGACTGGCTCATGCGATCATGAGTAGCCAACAAGACTGACATGCACCAACCTCATCCTCGGCCCCAGGGCTTTTCCCTAACCGCCCCGCCCATTTTTTTAGGTGAGAGTAGGTTGTTATCCAGCCCCAAAGCCAATTTCTTAAACCAGGAGCCCATAATATGGGCTCCTGGTTAAACTCAATGAAGGTACGTAGTCACATGCTCCAATTTTAACATCGATAACTATTAAAAAGCACATCTCCTCATTGCAAAAGGGAGATTTCTTGTAAATCAGCTACGCATTTATCCGTATTTTACTCGCGTATGTCAGATTATGTTACCCGTCATGTATCCGGTATGTTACCCATATGTTTTTCCGTGTTATCCGGCGCGTGTTACTCGTATTTACCCGTGTGGTGTTTTAGTCAAGATCGTATATTTGCCCATTTGATCTGAAATCGGGTATAGTTTTCTACATAGCTACGAGAGTGTATAATAGTATTTGTTGTTTCGGGTCAATTTAGGTTTTTGGCAAACTGCCCACCTACTCCTCCCCTAGCCTAATATTTTTCCCCAAGTGAGACGCAAATGTTAATGTTGAGTTAGGGGAGGGGTAGCAAGGCCGTTTCCCAGAACTATACATAGATTCTGTGGGTCAATTTAGGTTTTTGGCAAACTGCCCACCTACCCCTCCCCTAGCCTAATATTTTTCCCCAAGTGAGACGCAAATGTTAATGTTGAGTTAGGGGAGGGGTAGCAAGGCCGTTTCCCAGAACTATACATAGATTCTGTGGGTCAATTTAGGTTTTTGGCAAACTGCCCACCTACCCCTCCCCTAGCCTAACATTTTTCCCCAAGTGAGACGCAAATGTTAATGTTGAGTTGGGGGAGGGGTAGCCTCTGGAAAGGGGGAGCCTATTAGAGAGAGGGACTTAATGGTGGATCAGAAGATATTTCTTCGTTTGAAGGCCTATTGTGTCTCATAAAATAGTCATAGAAAGTCAGGCACAACAAAATCAGTGAAAGACAAGTTACGCTTGGTAACGTCGTTTAATTTCCATTAAGTAGTTTAGAAGCTAATGCCTAAAGTCAGAACCATCCCCATCTGAGGATAGCCCCCACGGGTATGCAATTTCTAAACAAGAGGATAGCTGGCCTTTGTGGCAATTCCACATTGATTATTCTTGTTTCTTGCCATCTTGATGTAGCCTCTATCTCCCCAGTCAGTCCCCCAGGAATTCTTGACCAGCCAATAGTCTTGGCCGTTTTCAGCTCCGTATCCAACGACAAGAACAGCATGGTCTAAAGAAAAGAGACTGTTGCCGCAGGCTCTGAAAAATCACATACAATCATATTATTAGTCTCATCACCCTGATTGTTCTTGAGATCACTTCATAGCCAACACGGCCAGGCTTTTTTCCGTCCGTGTTAGCACTCAGTCAGGTAGTTGCCATAAAAAGCGAGCAAGATTGTTGCCCGCGAAAACAGCCGACATTTGGCGACGTCTCCAACGCGCAGTTTCCGCGGAATGCAGTCTGAGCAGAAATTCCACAGACGGTTCTGCATACTGATGACTTGTCACTACCCAGATCTGGGTACTGAGTGCTTCTGATTGGTTGTAATCTTAATCTTTTTCTAATACGATTAACAAAAATCTTAATATGAAGTTTTGCTCGATGTACAAGTTAAGAATTAATCTCGTTATTTTGTAAGATAGGCGAAGTGGAAGGACTAAGAAATTCCAGCAATAAGTTTACGCCGTTGAGTGGACGACTAAAGTATTAAAGCTATTTCAAGACTAACAGTTAATCCCATGGTTTCCTTCTACATACGGACGACAAGACACGCGTGGCCGAATTGAGTAATAATATCAGGGAACTTACGAAACTACGACGGCGAGGGCAACGAGAACATTAAAAAAAAGCAATAGGTTTAATGGGCAAAACAACAACTCTGCACGTGCATCAAGCTTTTTTTGTACATTTCTTGGCCGTTCCTGCACAACTAAGACTCGAAATGACCAAATCAGTTCAAATTTACTTGAGAACGGAAAAGACGAGGCGATTTATTCTACCATCTCTGTCTGAACTCGGGCGCGGTCCCCTCTCTCAACTCCAATATAAATTCCCCTCTTTTAAGTAACAGGGTGCTCCTGCTTAGGATGATCGCGAAATAGCTTGGAAGGTTCGTAAGCTCCCTAATCTTACCGAGAGGCCTACAGTGTTCAAACCGTGATAACTACGTACGCAGCCTGAAAATTAGAATTGCCTAAGCCTACTGCCAGGTCACACCAAGAGAGATGAATGGGACAGAGAAGGAAACGCCCAGTATAGTCGTTGGGATATGTGAATTTCACCAAAGTTGTTTTTAGACCAATTAAACGCTTGAGTTAGGCGGAAATTGGTTTCCGGAGATGTCCGCCGTATCAAGAAAAGCGGGTCCAATTCGAAAACAATAGGTATTGTTTTCTGTTGTAAAATTAGCCATATTTGGTCATTTTTGAAATGACTTAAACAATGGTCTCTTTACACATGCAAAATTCCGATGACTACCGAGGCGGCAAATTTGAAACTTCGGCGAGTGTCAAGGAGTGAACAATATTCCTCGGGGGGAGGGTAAGGGTTACATTTGCCTCAAAGCAAAACTCACTTAGAGGGAGGGGCACAAAAATACTGTCGTCAACCTATCGGTTCGGTTACACAACTGCAAAGTTTGGTTAAGGCCCTTTGCGAATATTGGTCAGACTGCATTCAAAGATTTTTTTTACAAGTTTTTAAATTCAGCTTTCAAATCTCGCGCTTCATTGATTCATTTGAATAACTAATAGACACACTCAGTGGGTTATTAAGTTCGAAGTGGTAAACTTAGCATTCAAACCTCGCGCTTCGTCGATTCATTTGAATAGATTCGCACCCGGCTACCCGGAGAAAAAAATCTTTCATTTCAGTCTACTACAAAGTGTTTTTCATCGAAAAGAGCGGGACATACTGTCGCTTTTGATTTCGCTTCGCAAGGCTTCCTTGCTTTTCACAGCGTTATGAAAAAAAGCATTTAAATTCTGCTTCAGTTCCTCCAGTTGTCTGACAAAGAGAATGAATAAAAAGTCTCACATCCGCGGCATTCAGCTATTGAACTAAAGCGTGCCCTGTTCGTGCCTTGTTTTATCCGCGCGCGCTCACGTTCTAATCCAACTTCTGCGTAAAGGCGTTTTCGTCATGAAAACTTGGTTCAACTTTGGAATTGTTTTATAACGCTTCTAGCAATATCTATCTTTTCGCGTGCTTACCGGCAATGGGATATTAAAGGCCAAACAACTCTAAGTTCAGCTTTCAAACCTCGCGCTTCATTGATTTATTTAAATAACTAATACACGCACTCAGTGGGTTGTTAAGTTCAAAGTGGTAAACTCAGCATTCAAAAATCGCGCTTCGTCAATTCAATTCAATGAATTCGCACACGGCTACCCGGGGAAAAAGATCTTTCATTAAGATTCTACAAAGTGTTTCATCGAAAAGAGCGGGGCATATTGTCGCTTTTGACTTCGCTTCGCATGGCTTCCTTGCTTCTCACAGCGTCATAAAAAAGCATTTAAGTTCTGTGCTTCAGTTGTCTGACAAAGAGAAGGAAAAGTTTGCGGATTACAAAGGTCGTGAAAACGTATTCTGGGCCGCTTGGGTGAGAATAAGAACGAAAGTCGTTCAATCTTAGAAAACGGTATGGATTACATTCAAAGATCGCACCTCTGAATGTAGGACGCGCAAATAATAAGCTTGTTTTAATAACTGTTTAAGAACGCTCTCTGTAAGGTATTACTGAAATTTTTTTTTGTTCAGAGCGCTCAGTATAAAAGCGCGATCCGATCAAAAGCATCGCGTCAAGGCAAAAAAACCCTCTCCCCTGCCCCCTAGTATTACAAATTTGTCACGCCGAAGATTAAACGATCATGCACAGACTGTTCGGTCCGTTTTCGCTAGTATCACCTAGGACAAAAGGCTATTGTTTTGATGAATTGGACCCGGTACAATAGACCATTTCTTGATTAAAGCGGCTTTAATCAATGTTTCAAGAGAGATTAATGGGACATTATGCTCTCTTGATGTGTCACCATTAAAATATTCTGCATTGAGACAGTCACGCGCGGACTTGATGACGTTTCAAACAATCAATTAAAGTGTGCAGACGTCCCAGGAATTGGACTTTCTGCCTCTAAAAATAACTTTAGTGAAATTCACATATCCTGGCCACCGACCTTAGATTTCCCGCCCGTCCTATTATTCTCTTTTGGTCACACTCATGTCCCGGGCAAAAAAGCAATTGATTAGGCTCAATAGGCCAAATTTTGGGCGGCCGTTCCAATCGTTACTTTTGAGATATGCACTGAAGATTCACAGGTACTTAATTTCAATATGCTCTTTCAGCTCGTGCTAACAAAATTTTTCAAAAGCGAACTGTTTTCGTGTTTACCAAAAGTTGATCACGTGATCAACTAATGCAAAAGGCCTATTCTTGGTGACCCCATAATGCGTATCGATACCTACGGCTCAATATAGACCCCACTGCGATATGATTGAAATGAGAGACGGGTGGCATCAATGGCAACAGATATTGGTCCGATGGTGGCAACGGCTTGTTTTAGAGCTATCTCGTCTCCACTTGGAAGGTCTACAAATCCTGCGATGAAAAAAGAGGACGTAGGTTATACTCTCGGGTAGGAGGGGGGTACTTCCATATATGGGCTAGATAGGTATGGGTATGGTTTTTGAGGGTCTCTATCCTTAAATAGAGGGTATCATTATTGCCTGTGTTCCCCGTGTGATCCTTAGATAGAGTACTGTTACTATATCTACCTCGTCCCCAGGCCGCTTTTCCCTGGCTATGGAGCTGTGGCGGGAAAAGGCCCTGGCATCGGCCGGCCAATCCGTCACTTTGATTGGTTGATTGATCTAGGTAATTCACGTAAGGAAATGGCCAAATGAAAATGGAATTTGATGGCTTGTATAATCTTCGTTTAAAGTACATCTTTTCCCTCTGCAAGAGAGGGTCGTCGAATGTTTTAAAACATTGTATATATCAGCTAGCTATTTCTGGTGGCTAAAAAAACTTCTGGTCGATTTTTTTTACAAAGCTGATATCTCAAACCCCGGCCGGACCAACACTCAGGGTCTTTAAATAACTGAGAAGAAAGTGCTGCCTTTGAAATAACATCTGTAAACGGCTACACTTTCTAGTCTTCTCGGATAAGTTCGAAAAAACAGGGGTCCCGTCTCACAGCACTTTCGCTCATCTGTTTCTTGTCGGACGTAAATTACCGGCACGCCAATAGCACTTTTCGAACGTAGACCGCGGTGGTTTGGCCAACCTTTCCTGGGCTGGGTGGGTTATCTGTAAGGAGAGATAACCTCATAATCCTCCCTCAGGAGTGGTAATGGCTACAGGCAGACAGTGTATGTGTATGTGTGTGTATGTAACCTCACAGGAGTTCAGGCTTCAGGAGTGATCATCGTTTATTGCGACAGTGCTGTTTCGTGTCGTCCGAATTACGTGTGTATGTATGAATGTGTCTTCCGAGGACAGCTGCCATATGATACTACTGTTGTTCATTGATCAATTATTCTTACCAGTTGCTGTAGCTGCATTGTACTCTGCTCGAAAATAACAATATCCCAAATCTCTAGCATAATATGGGTAGCCTGCCTCGGAATCGATTCCTTCATTGTCTCTTACGTATTTAAACGCATTGTCCATCCACCCCCCATGGCAGCCTGTATTGCCGTAACTTTTGGTGCAATCAATGAGATTCTGTTCACTGAGAGACACAAGTATTCCAGTCTTCCTGAAGTGTTGTCCTTCTAGAGATCCAGTCGCGCTGAACGCCCAGGACGAACCACACTGGCCTATGTCAGCGGAACAGAGGGGTCCGTTTACAATGGGTAATTTTATCAGTGCCAAAAATTGAAAGATATCTAGCTTTAGTAAAATCCAACTAGTGGTCTATTATCAATGCTGCATTCTGATTGGTTGAGCTACTACTTGGCTATATGTTATAGCCCCCTAGTAGCGAAACGCGCGGGCTTTTTGGCGGCAAAAAAGGATTAAAATCTAGCTTTTAACTAGCTAAAATTTGTTTATTCTCGATATTTTTGACCAACTAGTTGGATTTTACTAATACATTTATTCCTCTCGCCCTCACAGCCTCTGAGTCAATAGCTCTTCGGCCTCATGGGCTATTGACTCCGAGCCCATTCGAGCTCGGGGAATAATTGTTAAATAATAACCCTGCGAGCAGAGGTTTGTAGTTGGTTTGTTTACACCCCCGTTTCTCCTGGGGCGTATAAAACAAACCAACTACGCGACTGACAAGCCACGCGAACGACTTCGTTAACGCTAAAAGAAGAAACCTCTACTCGCAGGGTAGCTATAGTGAGGATGAAATATAGGCTGCTGAGAAAGACTACAAGAGAGAGTAACTAGGAAGAAAGATGACTGAAGTGGTCAGTGTTGCTTCGGCGGGAAGTTGAAATAGAATTTTTTAGGGCATCACCAACTGATCGGATAGAATCAAGAGCTTAGCCACCGTAGGGGGACATGGCCCGGGAGGAGTACTCCCATACATGGGCTTTATAAGTATGTGCCGTCCGATAGGGCGGGGTTTTTTCGGGTCTCCGTTATTAAATGACCGTATCATTTTTGCCATTGTTGGCGCTGTGTTGCCGGTGTGATCCTTAGAGAGGGTACCATTCCCAGCTACACAAGAGGAAAAAAACAACTGTTAAAACTGAACTTTACTTTAGAGTATTAGGACAGCGAATTGGGTTTCATTTTCCAGTTTTGGTTTAAGATCGTGGGCCGCCGGCATACACTTATCCGAGTTTTTTTTTGACGTTTTGAGCGTTAGCCCTATCAGTTAATGATAGCAAAAATTGTATTCCGCTCCCTATACCGACGTAACTTCCCAATTTCTTTATAAACTAACCGCCCTTCCGCATGCATTTCATCTTTCCCACTTATTTTAACAAAAGGCGAAGTCTGACCTTCCATAATTCTGATACTCCTTCGCTAAACTATATAGAATACGCGTGGATGGAATCGTACGTTAGTATTGATATATTCGCTCATATTCTTTTTGAAAGCCCTTTGAGTCAATAGCAAGAGCCATGCTTGGTCAATAGGCTGTTGCGCGCTTTTCACCTCCACGCGGGATCGATTCTCTCGTCGTTGCAACAGACGCTAGCGCTGTTATGCAAGTTTGCTGTTGACTTTCTCTTTCCATTCAAAGTTTTTCTTGCCAGGTTTGCCGTTTTTCTTCCCTAAACAAAAACTAAGTATTCTCAATACCACATGTTTATCAGCTAGACAAAAGTCCGAGTGACTGTTAACATCAGGTTTTCAAGTTAGTACTTCTAACTTCAGATTAAGTCCCACAATTATGAACCGAGTTCACCTTCATTTTTTATTGGAGTTACAAATCCCTTATCTCTCCAGTCCACTGAATCTGGCAGCTGAGGTTTGAAGCTACTTGGAAGCGATTTCTTCGACGAACTTCCCATGTAAATGGCTCGGTCTTCTCGAGTTGGGTTCCCAAACTGGTTCATAGCTGGCTCCTGAGAGTAACCTAAGTCATCGTGTTTGGCAATTTTCTGGAAAAAAAAAAGGAGAAATGACGCATTTTTCTCCCCTACCCACTTCCTACGAGTCGTACCACGTGAGAAGGGCGCGCCCTACCTCTCTTCCGTAGCGAGATGCTGCCAAGCAATAAGTATACTTCAACTTATCTCAAACGTAACACATTCACCACTACCTTTTCACAACTTGACGCCGACTCGCCCAACTTGAATCTTAAATTTTACGCCTTAAACAAGCGATAAGTTTTGGACATCAGTGAAAGGAAAGGAAAAAACAAATTTGGAACAGATTCCCGGCGACGATCAGCTGTCTCCTTAGCCTGCGTGGCAGTCGTCGAAAGGGGTAGGGGATCGGGAGGAGGGGAAAAAGGGAGGGGGATTGGGGAGAGTCTGGGCTCACACGCAGGCTACTACGGACACGGACCTTAAGATACTCTGGACGCGGCCGAGGAGGACGTCAACCGGAAGTGAAATGTTCAATTCTTGGAACTAATTAGCATAATGCCACAGCGTCGACCTGGAGTCGCGACGGTCAAAACTAGAAGTTGGACCGCCTCGTAAAACGGTGAGTTGGTTTTCTTGTTTTCAGTGCAGAAATTGCTTTTCGTACAGGATTTTCGATCCATTTTACTTCAAGAGACACATTTACAGTCAAACCAGGTCAAGCGTTCCCGTCGCTAACAAACTAATGAATTCATTAATGGAAAAATGATTTCGTTTGTTGATTCAATAATCCATTCATAAAATGAATAATCCAACGGTCAAATTGTACCTCGATTCAATAATCAAATGTTGATTTGGTTTATGAACAATATCTACCTGTTCTTTATTCTTGTCGTATTTGCTTCCCTTTTCCTGCCGTTTACGATTGCGTTTTTCATTGCCTTTAATCAAAATAACAGCTAGAATAGACAGACCGCAAACGCAAAGAAACTGACAAAGGCCGAGGATCGAAATCCACCAATCACCGCACATACACTGACCTCAGTTTGACCGTCGTGTTTTCTAAGAGGTCAGGCCTAGGTCTGTTGCACTGATTATTGGCAGCAAACTGGCGTACATGTAACAGTTTGTTTGGGTTTGAACTTCAGAACTCGCCAGCACTCGACTCTTAGAAAAAAAAGAGGAAAAAACAAAATTCTGAGGTCAACTTGTGGAAAGTGTAATTTTTCAAAAAACAGTAATCGAATCAACATTCGATTATGGAATCGAGGCTAAATATGACTATTGGATTGTTCATTTTATGAATGGATTATCCAATCAACAAACGAAATCATTTTTCCGTGAATGAATTCATTAGTTCGTTAGCGACGGGAACGCTTGACCTGGTTTGACTGTAAGTGTTTTAGTGTGGTGCTCTCCCAAGATTGACTCTTATTTTTTTGCTATCAAGCCTTTTGGGTTCAGCGTTTTGGCGGCAACTGAGAATGAAAGCGCTGAGTCTTTCGACACAAATGTAACACTATAGCTGCTTGTTTTTAAGGAGACGACGTTCTCGGTTTAGGATAGTATTTGAAAAATTTAAGAGACGAGAAGTCGAATAAAAATTGTTGGAAAACAAAAATCTAGGCTTGTAATAAACTTAAACATGTCAGAGAAAATTGAGATCTTGAACAAGACGCCATGGTTCATTTATTAACTTTTATAATTTTATTTTGTTCACTTTCAGTTCAGCGATGGAGCGGTCTGAAGATCAAAATCTCGCCTTAGTACGGGAAGTTCTCATAACAGAACCATATCGTTTTAAGGCAAGATCTAGAACAACGGAAAGCGAAAAAGTCCGGCAACAAATAGCTGATAACCTGAACTCCGACAATCGGCTCCTGACTCCGATCATACCCTTAAGTTTCCCTCGAAGAAATTTGTTTTTTTTTTAGAGAAACTGGAGTCATAACCAGCAGCACAAATTTTTCTTCCAATAAAAGATCGTTAAGGTATCAATCAAGCAAGACTTCACGAGTTTTTCTAAAAGACGTCATGGAATTAAAACACGAACGCATTACTCTTTCCTCTCCCGTCAGGCGAGCACTCCACTCAACCTGTTGAATCTTAATTTGTTTTTCCCACGAAGGTGGCGGCGTCCTCGCTCCAGGCTTTCTCCGTTCTCTTTACCGCCGCGTCCAGGGTATCTTAAGGTCCCTACTGTCTCCAAGGGATACAACACTCAAGTTAGGCAATATGAACAATGCAGTAACACTTGCTAACACTAATTCACTGATCACCTCTAACATAAATTAACATTTGTCAAAAAAAAAGCATCACAATTAGGCTTTCTGCAAAGGGTGGTGACAAAACAATACTATTGAATAAAACTTGGAGCTCATTATGAAACAGATAAAAAAGGTGTTGAATAATACCTTATTTAAAATACAAATTACAAAAACTGACTACGAAATATAAAAAAAAATACACTAGACCAAAATATTTTAAAGTTTAAACAGTGACGTAAAAGAAGTAGCACACTAGAGAAAATATTTGTAGTTCTAAATATAAGTTATCATCTTTAACGGTCATTCATTCATCTCTATAGATAAATTCAACGCTTCAAACCGCCCGAAAAGGCGAAAGACAGACACATGACTTGGGTAACATGGTTGAAGCTGTTATTGAAACGTTTCCACTCAAAACAGTATTTTGGAACAAAATGGAAACGCCGCAACATTCATCTGTACCGCTCCATACAGCACTGCTCAGATCTCAGCCGGTAACTGAACAGCGGCCACGTGAATAGAGGGCCGGCTTGCCTGGCCTGTGGTTGTTGCTTCATTATTTGCTTTTCATCACTAATTGTTTTAAATGTAATTCTAACCTTAGCCACATAATCTTCCCTCCTCTTTTCGTAAATGTGAGCAAAGTTAAATGTACATCTTCATTGAAATAGGAGAAAATAAAAATGTGTGACAAGAATAACCGTTTCGTCTCGTACCTTGAGGTTTTGTGTCCAGATTGTTTTTCTCGCAGTTCGCTCCCTCCTCTCGGTGGTGTAGGCTTTGTTCTGTAAAGTCTTTCTCGTTTTCCATTCTTCATCTTTCTCTTGCCAGAGGATATAAGCACTACTGACTGCCCAGTAACAGAAGAAAACAACAAATCCCCGCATTCTGCTGCTCTAAAATAAGTCCGGTCTTCTCTTATTTTAGTTGGGCAATCAAATATGGATTGATCAGTAGCGGACTGGGACTTTCTGTTCTGATGACTGCGCGATAGATTCAAGACTAAAAAGTAGCTTTTTAATTACCAAATGCAATGTATCATGAGATACCCGCTACAAAGCTGATACTCTTCTCCACGCCTTTTTCCGACAACTTGCCCAATTTTCCGTGACCTTAGGTTTAGCGGTCACTTTCGAAATTTTTCAAAACCATTCTTGTTTTGGGGTATTTTTTCAGACTCAGTTCAAGAGACACAAACTCTGGTATCCACCAAAACGCTGTTTAATTACTTTTCTCTATCTTATTTTGTCCTTGCTTTGACATCTGCAATAACTTATCTACCTAACATAACTTTAATCAGTTTTCGATGACTTCCCAGTACCGAATATTACATTCCGCGCCTTGGCCTGAAAAATGAAATTCTCAAATTCCATGACTTTCTAGTTTTTCCGCGACCCTTGGGAACCCTGCGGTAGAGGAACAACAAGGAAAAACTGTCCCCGGACGCGGTTCCTTTTCTGGATCTCTTTCCCAGCATACATGGAACGAAAAAAGCCGTGGGAACGAGGTTGACCCCTTCTCGCGATCCTCACATGACCTAAAAACGTGGCTGCGGTGAACGAATGAACCCCGACTAAAAACGTTGTTTTTAGCGAATACCTTCATTACAAAATGGCAGTCGGATAATGGCAAAAAGACTACAATTAACTGATTCATTAAGGTAGCGTCATTTCCATAACAAACAATAAAAAACTAATTTGCAAAAAGAAACAAAAATCTGAATGATTCTGGTGCATTCAAATCCCGTTAATACGACCACTGAAATAATACGACCACTGAAAGTGTAAATATTAACAGCGTGTCCGTATTAAGCAGGTTGAATTTAAGGCCTGTACATGTTTACATGGAGGTGGGGGACCCCAGGTAGTGAGGTAACATGCAGCGGGTCACCCCACCTGTCATGTAAACGTGATCAAATCAAAATGAGAGATTATAGGAACAGGCGGGTTACCCCACCTAAGCGGGTTACCTCACCTACCTGGGGTCCCCCACCTCCATGTAAACAGTCCCTTAGAGAACATGCAAGGGCTTTCTTTCCCTAGGGACAAAGAAAACTGTCCGTAATAACGGGGTGTCCGTATTAAGCGGGGTTCGATTGTAGTTACAATCAAGTGACATCATGGTGGGAACGGCTTATAGTCGAATCTCGTGTCCTGCCGGGGCCTCTTCTTCTTTAGTCTGTGTAGTAGCGCTAAAAAGGGAAGGGGATCAGGGGGAATTCGGGCGCGTGGGGGTAGGGGAAGAGAGTGACCCCCAGTCTCTCCTTTCTTTCTCTAAGGGAAGTGAGGGACTATTATTATTACTAGAAATACGTGTATCGCAGAACCTCGCGAAGCTCGGGGCGGGGGGAGGGTGGGATGTAGTTAATCTTCTTTTGGTAGGAATTAATTTGAACCCAGTGCTCTGGCGTTAAAAAGGATCTTCTGGGTTAATTATAGTCAAAAGGAAACGAGTGTGATAGTGAATAACTGCATTAATCTAGTAAATCACACTTCTAATCTACACCTCAACAACAAAACTATCCTTAAGCAATTAAAACGTCTTCGGATAATATATTCACAATTTTTTAACACGTCTAAAAAGGATTTCTTTCTACGCGTAAAACATTATTATTATTATTATTATTATTATTATTATTATTACTACCACTACTACTAACTAAGAATTCAGACTATAGATCGTTCTTCAAGGCGTCCGCCTTAAACTCGTCTGTATTTCTGGAATTTCTACCTGTAAAATAACAGAACAGCTTGTGTTTGAAAACGTTCAAAATTAGGAAAACGTGATAAGAGAGCTTTAGAAAAGCAATTTTAGGTGATACGGGAACAATTCGAAACAATGTTGCAACGCCGTGATGCGCTGAAAATAGTCGTTTCGACACCGTCTTCACAAGACGATGCCGACGACTTATTTTATTGTGTTAAAATGAAAAGCGAATAACAAACCTTTCCAAAATGTTAGAAGGTCGTCTACGGTTTCGGCTTCCTAAAAGAGAATAGAGGAAAACAAAAAAACTTTGTGAGCGCCCGTTCTAATTAATGTGGTTTGCGATAATATTGGAGCGGAGTCGCAATAAATATTATTACATACTTTCAATGTTTCGAAGGTGACTTTGCCACTTTCTTGCACTCGATAACCTACAACGAAAGACAAAGTACATCATAATAACATCACTACTCTTCCATCCCAGTAGGCGGGGCCAACTTGCGATGGCGGGCGAATCTCCGGGCGGAATGCACCCAGCCAGTAGAGCCTTTTTTCCCTCTTGCATTAATCGAGTAAGATCTTTGTTGAGCATGCGCTGCATGTTGCTAGGTAACAGTTTCGAACCCAGGCCTAATAGCCATGCGCTTGGTACAGTGGGCTCAGTTATGGCCACCGACCTTTTTAATAAATGCATGCTCGCACTAAAAAAAAACCTGTTTGACGAGAGGAAAGAAGATTGACTAGTCTAAAAGTTCGGGCTGCGGCGAGTTCAAAGGATTCAAGAAGAGCCTCCTTTTCTTTTCCTCGATCAAAAAGAAGACAAAAGCAGGCTCTGCTCGCAGGATACCTAGGCGGAAGAAGGCGACAACCGAAATACCATACGCATGCGCAGCTTGTAGTATTTTTCTCTCCTGTTTAAAAGTTCTAAGAAATTGGTATTAGAGACCTTTAGATTCTAAGACGAGTACGACTACAAGCACGAGATTTTCTCAATACGTACTAAGTAGTGCACACGCGTGAGCCAGCGTCATTTTGGCGGGAAAACGTGGTAGCCGTCGTCACTCTACTACGAGTTTTCGCGCAAATGTCGTGTTGGCGAAAACAAAATATCAAATGTTAAAAGTTTAATCATTTTGCGATCGGGAGAGGGTGTAACCTCCTTCACTAAAGGTAACAGTGCCAACTTTTCTAGTGAAAAATGGTAAAATGAAGCTTTCCGGGGCGTCTATACTTTGAGAATACGCGAAAAAACTTTAAGTCAAATCTCGTACTCGTAGTCGTCCTCGTCCTCGAATCTAAAGGTCTCTAATACCACACGCATGCGCAGCTTGTAGTATTTTTTCTCTCTTGTTTAAGAATTCTAAGAAATTGATGCTGATTACCACTCACCAAAAACAGCAGGTGCTTGCCGACTGCAATGTCGGGAGAACAAAGACAGCGAATTTGCACCACAATCGTGTAGGACAATGTAATCATTTCTTTCCACCTGAAACGTAAAAGTCATATACAGTGGAACCTCTGTCTACGGACAGTCCGATAATACTGGGCATGTCTCCTTGGTGACCGTATTAACCGGGTTCCATATATGGTAGTGTAGAAGACGTATATGTTGCAATCAGACCCTTTAAACTCCAATAGCTTCCTTAGATTGCTCGAAATCTATTGTGGAAGTTATTTTTAAACTGTGTAGATAAAATCACCACTGCAAAAAATGAAGCGATATATTTCAACTATAAAAAAAACTGAGATAAGATAAAACCATGACGTCGTTTTGACGTTTTTGAACTTCACTGTCAAGCAAAAAAAAAAAAGAAAAAATATTTAATAAATAAAAGAAAAACAAAGAGAAAAGCAGTACATAAAAATATATGTTCAAATTAAGAGTTGAGTACTGATGCTTTTTTCTTGCATTAATAAAACATGGTATTAAACCAAGAAACTCCAAACGTCGTCAGTCTTTTTTAACGTTTCTAAATTTTTGAAAAACGTCTTTAAAATGATTTCAAGTAATATCTTATCGCAGTGTTTTTAATAATCAGAGTACCTTAGGGAGAAGAATATTTCTTTTGATTACATCTCCCGAAAAACACAGAGGTCCAGCGATGTTATGGTTTATTTTCTGTGTAATAATGAATGACAAAAGAATAAATAAAAAACTAAAATAGAAATGAAACAATGACAAAATAGAATTGCCACGGAGAATAAGAAAGATGGATGTTACTAAAACGGAGAAAAAGAAGCGGGGAACAAGCACGGGGAACGGGAAAATGAAAAATGGGAAGAAAACCGAACTTGAACTTTAGCCCTACCAGTAACTTCATTTCCAATTCACTGTTTTGTTCCCATTTTTCACTTTCCTGTTCCCATGACTCGTTCCCCGCTCCACGTTTTAACGGAGCCTCACGCGCACGCGCGAGCGGAGCCCCATACCTAAAGGAAAATGGGAACTTATCTGGTTATGACGTCAGCGTACGCCCGTACGTTCGTACGGACTTTGGGGGAGGTAGTGGGGGTGGGACTGGAGGGACTGACAATTATTAGGCGCGGAATAAAATTGGACAACCTGCGTTTTTCTTGGCGCAGATTTTAGTAAGATCCTAAGAAAAACAGACAATGCACAATCTAATAGGTATGCATTCTGATGCACTACACTTACAGCCAGCACAGATGCGCGTACAAGTACAAATTCACTCATTACAGGCACAAAGCTAAACAAGCATTTTTTCCTCTCGTTTGTCGATCAGTGGGGACCTTAAAATCCGACGACGGCGACGGCAACGAGAACATCAAAGAAGCAATAGGTTGATTATTACGATTTAGCTTCGTTGTAGCCTATCTGGGCGATGTAAGAGCCCTTTGCTATGGGAACGTTATACCTTTCCTTCTTTAGGTTGTCCATGGCTATCAAAAACTTCCACACGTCTCTGCAGTAATTAAAACAGGGTAACACTGTCAGTCCAGTACATGAGAAATAGAAATGGTTCTTATAACAATCCATTAAATTACTACACAACGAAAACGTTCCCATCGTGTAACCTGTCAATTTCAGGATAAAAATTATGGTAGTTCTGCACCTACTTGATATTTCTTTACATCCGGGCAGTAACACGTCCTTAGTAAAATATCCTACAACAGTTAAAAGAAAAAAACAAAAACAAAAAGCAACAAACAAAATAGGTCTTCTGGAAAACTCCTTCGTCAATCCTCTATTAAGCTCCCCTTTCAAAAGGCGGCCTGTTTATATGAGGCTAACCGGTCGGGCTCATCTCATACAAACATTCCCTAATAAGGCTTCCTTTTTGCAGGGGAAGAAAGTTATGACGCCCCCCTCCCCTCTCGGCTTATTCTTAAATGATATACTGTATTGATCAATCACGACTGTAACACCTCATGTGGACTGACCCAGTATGGTATGTTCGTGTGCTTAAAGTTCGGATTTGTTTTTAATCTTCGAATTCATGACTTCTAACTTCATGTGTCTGAGCTTTTTCACTTTGCGTTCTAGTTCTTTATGGATAAATGGATAAATAAACTCGACCCCCCTCTCCGTAAAGCCCACCCCAAACGTGCTTGAAATAGATAAGCCCCCCCTCCGGGGGGGGGGGGGGGGGGGGCTTGTTTGAGGATTTCAGGTAGTTATTTTTTCTCGGTTAAGGATCTCGTTTGCCAGAATATATTCTGAACTTACAGCTCCAAAATGTATTAGTGCCACTCTTAGTTCATCTGATGGTACCTTTGTGTATTCTACTCTACTGACAAGCCAGCCTGCCTACAGAAATTACATACACAAATTAAATTAAATGATTTTTGAGGTTTTCAGTTTGCGCTTTGAAAGGTGGATGTATTAAATATGTGTAAGAGTTCATTTTTTAAAATCCAGTTTAGTTCGTAAACAAACCATAAGTTCACGCAAGAATGCGGACGACGCAGTGAGAAATGAGCAGGAAAAAACACCTCTCTCCCGCCTTTTTTTCCCTTCGTTTTCCATTTCACGGCGCCATTTTATCTTTTATTGCATTCACACTATCAAAGTTGATTTACGTACTCCAGTGAATTCCATACCTTTGTATTAAATGCGTGGCCAAACTCAGTTATCACTTGTTTGAATACTCCGTGGCTGGGAAACAGTTCTGGAACTTTTTCCTAACAACGTAAGCAAAACGAAACATCTGCCTCGTGTAAAGGGATACCAAGACAGTCCTGGATTCTGGATTCCAGATACTGGATTGCGGATTCTAAGACAGTGGAACTTGGATTCTGGATTCCAATCGTTAGTGGGATTCCGTATTCCTTGAGCTGTATTTAGGATTCCAGTTTCCACAAACAAAAATTTCGTGGATTCCGGAATCCGAATTTCTTTACTTGGGGTGAAAACATACAAGAAGGGTCACGTGACATTATAAGCAGACTGCAGCAACACTACAAATAGGCATTTCTATATATAGTACGATCAGCTTTTCAGAATTCAATGCGTCTACTTTGTATATTTTTGCTGATCAGGTCTTCACATAGATCCTACGTTCTGCGGCATATTCGTTTGCAGTCCTTTGCAGTTTAAATGTCAGTAAAGTAAAGTAAGTAAAGTAAAAGCTTTATTAATGTGTCAATGTATTTAGTTTTCACAACTAATTGGGGACACAAAAATAAAAATTATTTGCAAATAAGAAATAATAATAATAATGTATATACAATTAAAATATGCAGCATGTATAAATTGTATAATAAAACAATAAGTATATCTAAAACCAACTTCGGACATTTTTTTTGAAGCGTGGTTTACATCTAACCATCCGTATAGTTCATACCCACCCTCCAGGTTTTGGGAAAATTTTGACGATCTTAATATATACTTCAGTTTTATCCAGGCAGCACTCGCGGGTCAAAACTTCGTGTACCAGACACAGATGACGTAAACCAAAAGACTTCTTTGTTTCCTGTTCAGGGAAAAATCTGCTTGGTATTGTTTCATGGTTTTTGTTCTTTTGTTTTATGTCACCTGTGTCCGGTACAAGAAGTCACTTCCCCGCCGCGGTTCGTCCTGCGACGGAGCAAAATTATTACGGTCTCGATGTATCAGAGGACGGGAACTTTAAATATTCAAAAGAGCTTATTGCATCGTTTTTGGCATGTCGAATTTTGGGGACTGAGGGGCTTACATATAACACATGAACGGGTTAATTAATGTTACGGAATTTTACGTTACTTGCCTGTTAACCTAACGAGGGGCACACTGCGAGTAATCTCTCTTTTGCTCAAAAATCTCACACATGTTCGGGCAAAAGAGAAACTGCTGGCAGTCTAAAAAGAGGGACGGCTATATATAGGCTTGTTACATGTGGATTTCTTGACTTACTCTTAGGTCTTGCGCATATTCCTCAAAAGAAACACGAGCAGTATCATCCTCTGTGTTCACCTGACAAAGCATCAGTATTGGTTATAAATGAAAAAAAGATCATCGCAGCAAGGGACGCAACTTCTGCAGTTGCGAAAAGAAAGCCTGAAAAAAATCGGGCTTGTACAGGATTAGAAACCCAGTTCCCCTTTTTGTGCAATACCGGTGTACACTAATGAAACAATTATTGATTCAGATTTTGGAATACCCAGAAAACTCAAGATCTTTCTATTAGTTAGTCCTTCATTAAATTCCGGACATCACAAAACATAACTGTCTACAATCGTGCAACATTTAACTTGAGTTCTTCATTCTTTCATCTTTACCTTGAGGCCGCCACCTATGTCAACAACATCAACCTGGTTTCTCCCTACTCGATGGTTAACTTCCTGAATGACAATAAAAGAAAAATAATAATACAGCTTATGCCTAACGTCCACTATGTTACTTATATACAGCTGTATTACTAAATTTGTAACAATATTACTAACAAATTGTTAAATCTCGTTACCAAAGCAAATTGTACGATGCACTTCACTCCTTGAGTAAGAGAGTCATAACCAAAGCTCTAAAGATCAGAAAAATAAACTACCGTATTTATTCGATTAACCGCCCTGGGCGCTTATTAAATTTTTGGACCTTGAGAGTGGGCGCTTATTTGAGGTGGGCGCTTATTCGAGGCTGGGCGCTTATTAAATTTTGACCATCTTCAGCAAGTGAAGTATGTTTATTTTGCAACAAAACAATAAATGCTAATTACAAAACGCGAAGAAGTAACAAAGCAAGGTTTCTGCAAAATACTCTGAAGAAAACTCCGTCCCCGGGGAAGTCTCTTATTGCAACTTATTCCCTTAAGTGGGTGGGGTGGGGGTGAGCGCTTATTTGAGTTTGATTGGTAGGAGGAGGGGGTGGGCGCTTATTCGAGGCTGGGCGCTTATTAACTTTGTCTGCCTTTAGAATGGGCGCTTATTCGAGGTGGGTGCTAATTCGAGGTTGGGCGCTTATTCGAATAAATACGGTAATCAATTTAGGTTTCTAGGAAACTACCCACCTACCCCTTCCCTAAGCCATCACTTTTTCCTAAGTGAGAGGTAAGTGTTAATGTGAGCTTAGGGGAGGGGTAGGTGGGCAGTTTCCCAGAAACGTAAATCGATCCAAATAAACACATGAAAAAAGCACATAATTGTGGAAATTGCAATACCACAATCAAAGATTACATAAAGCAATCTTACATTTACATTGTATCACCAAAGAAGTTAAAGATCGTCTTTCTTTAGTAAAGTGCCATCTCCAATTCTCCATTAATTTGTTATTCTTGTTAAAGCCTGCCTTATGTTCTATGCAACTCTACAGAAAATAAGGTAGTCATCCATCAATAATATTGTTTCATCAATGGAAATTTAGCTCCAAATTAGTACAACAGTTGAAAATGCAACAGACTTGATTTTCAGCAGCTTACATGCCAGCACTTCTTTTGGGTTTTTTTGTTGGAAAAAAAAAATAGCACAGACATACAGAGCGGTGAAAGTTGGCATATTGGATCTTCTTATCGTCAGTATTTTTATGGAAGCGCGAATGATCTTTGTTACATATGTAATGTAGACAGCATGCGTTCTTCCTTAGCTACCTGACTTCCAATGTGTACATGAACTCCTGTCAGCCATGGCCGGTTTACATACCAACTGATTAAGTCTTCTTTTGATGATTCAGTGAGCTATTAAAACAAGAAAGGACAGTGGAACCTAGATATACCAAAGGGACAGAGCACTCACGCAAAATTTGTTTGCTGTTATAATGAGGTTTCATTATACAGTGGAACCTTGATATAACAAAGTCCTTGGTATAATGAGTGATTTTCTTTACCCCAGAAATAGTAAAATGTATAAAAGTGAAACTCGATAAAATGAAACTTCATTGCAGCGAACATACTTTGCCAGTCCCTTGGCCCTTTGTTATATCGAGATTCCACTGTAGTTAGGTTCTTTTTCATATGTTCTTACTACCACTGAGGTTAGCATCAGTACTGAGGTAGTGATTCTCCTCTAAATTGGGGATCCAAAGGTCAGTTGAGGGGAACAGGATGCCTTCAGCAGGCCAGTTTTTGATCAATAGGGTTTCGATTTAGAAGATCTATTTTGCAATAAAACGTGTGAAATAGCCATTTTTGTGAAGTGATTTTAAAGAAAGGAATTAATTTACTGGGTAATGGGAAACAACACAGACACTGGTATTACATCCCACCTTTCAGTATCGTGCACAGCTACATCAGCAGTTGGCAGTAGCACAGTTGTTAACAAAACCAAATTTGTTATACCAAGAGCCATTTGATTGCTTGGTTATAGGTTATAATAATGACATTCCACTTGGAACCGTGTGAAATATCTACAGTAAAATCATCTTTTCCTGACAACCTGAGTGCTCTGTACAGTTACAATTTTTATTTTGTCTCCTTTAGAATGTTCCTCAAACAAGTGAAAATAGTTATTTCACAACACAACTCACCAGTACTCCAAATTTTGAATCTTGAGTACATACACTGTCAGTAAATAAAAACGAAAAAGCATTCTAAGAGCTTAATAGTGCAAGAGTTTCTTATCAAGTGAAGTGAATTTTAATTAATTTACTTCACTTGAAAAATGAAAAGGGAATTGGGGGAAGGCAAAAAAAATTCTTTCTGTACCAGGGAGGCAGAGATTTTTTTCTGGTAATTATATAAGTTTTTTGTTTTTTAAGTTTCTTACTGTACATAGTTTACATTTGTCCAAGTTTTCTCTATTATTTCTCATCAAAAAAAGTGGAAGCATCTAAATATAAATAAATAGATACACCCCACCATGTACATGACATTTATACATAAACAAATCACCACTTCATAACTTCTGAATCATTTTAATTAACACATATAGATCTGAGGAATCCACTTTTCTGTGTGTCTTGTCAAAATGTAGTAAGAAGTTAAACATTATAGTGCATCCTGATCATAATCACCCATTCAAATGCACAGCATACACGGCATCATACAAAACACAAACCTCAAGGCCTGTACGTCTCCAGCACCAATAAGTGGATTTAACCTGAGTCCCACCTTTGACTTAGTGTGACTATAATGAAACATGAGAGGAGACTATATCTTTGCAAGTCATGGCAAACAGTATTAAGGTAAACAAGTGTAATTTAAATACAATGTAAATGATAAATATAACATTTCAGATCTACATGTACATATCTTGCCTAAACTTCCCGTTTCTGATTGGCGCACATCCCCCATCTCTATTCATAACCAACCAGTGTTCAACAAATTTTCCAACTCGGCCGATAACATTCTCCTGGATCTAGATAATTCTTCACATCAAACTCAGCCTAATTCAATAATGATTTTTTTAAACTTGCCTCAGTTCTTTCATAATATCTGTCATGACCTCAAGTTCTTCATAACTGTTAATATTTATGATCATTCCTCTCTCCAAGCCAAATTCTACAGAAGAACAGAAAGTGATTTCTGTCAGTCCCCACCAAAAAACAAACAAACAAACAAAAAGACAAACAAACAAGTAATAAATTGGTCATGTCCTAATTTTGTTATATTAATTTTTATAAGTATTATTTAGTTAATTAATGTTTCAATTTTTCTATTATTCATGAATTACTTTTAATTTTTTTATTTTTTCTGACAGTGAGGACCAATATTTTAGAGCATTATGATTAAAATTACATACATGAAAAAACTACTGAAATATAATTATTTTCTGTCCCAGAAAGCCATATTGAATGGAAAGTATATATAACTGACAGTATGACCATGCAACGTGGGCATTGGATACTTCATATTGAATACATTATTATTATTAATTTGTCATTTCCATGCGACTTCATTTTTAATAGTACTGCTTGCTTTTGGTGAGAATTAAGGCTAGGGATATCATTTGATGTCATTCATAATAAAAAATATATATATGGCGTGAATCTCATAGGAAGCATAACTTTGAACACATTACTCAGTATTAAGGGATGCTGATTTCCAGAGGTAGCCAAGACTGACAGAGAAACCTGATTTAAGAATGTCATACTTAGTTCAGGAATTGTTTTGACTGGTGAGTCAAACACTATTCTCTCTGGAGGAAATCCAATATCCAGGGCGTGCAGCACTTCACCTATAGATGCACACTCAACACCGTGGCCCTAAAACATTAAAGAGGGAAAAATAAAATTAAAACTGGTGACCTTCATCCGAACTACAGTGGAACCTGATAACTTTTTGCCACCTCTCTACAATGGCCACTAATTTTTTCCCAGTGGTCAGTCCATTCAATAGCTCTTGTTTAAACAACTCTACAAGTCACCCGCCTCTCTACAGCAGCAACGGCCACTAAAGCATGTCTCCAACTGCCAAAATAACCTCTCAACAACAGCCAGTTTTTTCAGTGACTGATAAAAAAGTCAAGAATGTATGGTATGAAATTTGATCCGTATGGCCATGGCGCATTGATGATTAATCATGGCATAATTGTAATTGGATTGTGTACTTCACAGGAAAAAATAACCATGATCAAAAACAAGACCAGAAAATACTGCAAACACTGATAATAAACTTACCAGTGCAGTGGGACCAAAAATAAGGAATGTAAATATTTTGATCTATTAGTTTAACAGTTTTTGTCCATAGCAATTGTCAAATTTATCATTTTTTACTCATAAATTAATAATTATTCTTATTAGCTTTTATATTTTATTTGCAAATAATTAAATCACTCAATTAGATTTGATAATATTAATTTATATTGCTACAGGTGTATATGTATGTATTATTTATTATTATACATGTATGTATCCCTAATTTCAAGTAGTAGGTTTTTTCTTCAATTGAGCAGCTTGTAAAACTAATGCATATAAAGCAAATTGATTTACTGAAAAATAACCACATTGACAAAAAGTGGATGGTGACTAACAAAGTGATATACTAGGAAAAATTTTACCTTGTCCAACACAATTTTTAATACTGCCGAAACTGGGTTTGATTTCATAGCCATTGCATGGAGGAAATCTAAAAGGTAAAATTTAAACAATTTTAGATTCGTTCACTCTATATTATGCCAGTTGAAGGTGTCAGAAGTTTAAAGCAAAGTCTCATATGAGGGACTGGTCATTATTTATCAGGAGGGGGGGGGGGGGGCTGGTGCAAATAGGGGGTGGGCCACCATTTTTTATGCATGGCTTAAAGGGGGGGCCATTAAAAAATATCAAACGTTTTGCCAGCAAAAATGTAAAAAGCTGCATCTGGATGCCATCAACAAATACAGCCTATTAAAATAGCTTTATACAACACCTTTTATTAACACTTACAAATCAGTATCTTACAACATCGATCTTATTTCTACTGTAAACATAACCAGCACCATCATCATTGTTGTTGTTGTCCTCAGCATTTAATAATCATCATCATTGTCATCATCACCTTTACCATTGTTGTCATCATCACCATTGTCATCATTGTCTGCATCATCATCAATATCATTGTTGTCTTTATTATCATCATCATCATTATCACTGTCACCATCATGGGCATTATCTGGTTCTAGGTTAGTGTTTTCATTTCTTGGAAAATTGTCTACATACAGTCGACTCCCGATAACTCGAACCTTCACGGGAAATTGAAAAAGGTTCGAGCTATCGGGAGTTTGAGTTATCGGGAGCTCGAAGAAAATAGCCGGGAGTAAGGAAAAAAACAGTTTTTACTGCACATTGAGCATTCTAATCACATTTAATTGTAAAAATGTTGAGTGAAAATTGAAAGATACTGTTAGATTATAAATCAGAATGTAAAGTAACAAAACGTTGCCTAAATAGAGCATGCATTTTACTTTTTGAGAAGTAAAGCTATTTCACGTTAGATTTGTGGCAAACAACATCAGCCTCCACTATCGATCCACTAGTAAACTATATGCCTACAACACGTCAATGGGAAATTCAAAATTCAATGTTTCGGAGGCATGCAGTACACTCTTTTTTCCCGACTTTTTAAGGGCTCAAAACATGGTTTGAGTTATCGAGGGTAAAATTATATAGAAATGATCTGAGGGGAAACAAAAATTACTTCGAGTTAGCGGGAGTTTCGAGTTATCGAGGGTTCGAGTTACCGAGGATAAAATTACAGTAAATGTATGACGGAAATCCAGGGGAAATCGATTTTGGTTCGAGTTAGCGCGAGGTTCGAGTTAGCGAGGGTTCGAGTTATCGGGAGTAAGCTGTATTCACTAATCAAGTTTACAGCTTCAGTAGATAGTTGTCTATCTTCATGCATAAGTTGTAGATATTTTACTTGACACAATGATAATGTAGATAGAACTTCCAATTTTAGGTTTTGGATTTGAATTACTTCAGATGCAGAAGCATTCGAAATAAACTCTTGCACTTTCTGTATGTTGGCAGATTTTCTCGAAACTTTCCTTCTTTTGGCTTTCCTTCGGTTCTCTTTCTGAGAACGCTTTTTGGTTTTTGCATTCAGATAGGGGGCATATTGGAACATACTTGATGTCTTCTCTAACTTTTCCTTAAGGCTTTCTTCTATTTCTATAACCCTTTGTTTAACTTTTATAAGTATGCCAATAAGTTTTTCTTTAAATGTTTTTGGGTGGTTGTGCCCCGGAAGCAGTTTCCCCGCTTAGGAGAAATGAGTACAAAGAAGTGGAAGAGGAAGAGGAGTTGACTGAAGAAGAAAAAATGATTGAGAGCACCGAGAACTTTAATGTCAATATGACAATTGTCTACGCACGGTCTGGGCGAAGAGCAACTCAAATCCAAATTTAAGGTATAAGCTTTAAATAGAATGTCTATCAGTTGGACATGGTGGCTTGATAAATACATACTTTTTGTTTCATGCATGCCGGAGGACAAGGGAGGATGGGGGGGGGGGGGGGGGGTCAGCAAAAAATCAAGCATGGCATATTTTACATTGCACCAGCCCCCCACCTCCCGATAAATAATGACCAGTCCCTGACAAGCAACAACTCAAATGAAACTCTGTCCTCAAGATCATATGTGATGTGTGAATTCTTTCCCCATTGTTTAAACACTGCAGCCGAGTGCTGACATCTGAAGGACACGTTAAATAAGCTCGAGAGGACGAAACACTAAACAGCTAGTAATTAAGGTGGTCAGACTATCTGTCAGAAGGCGAAAAATTGTAATTACCTTTTCCAAAAGCCTGTTCGGCTCTGTCAAGTCCTGCTTCAAAATCATTGAGATCATAGAAAAGAGCAGCATGTTGGGGCCCCCCTGGCTGATACACAAGAGAAGGAGGCCCTAAAATGCCATCAGATATGGCTCCCTTCAGGGCAGTACTTGCTGTTTTCCTAGACATTGCTTGCTTGTCTTCACTTCGTTAATTCCTTGCCGGCATTTCCAGCTCATTATCATTTTCTTACGGCTGTCAGCGGCCTTACATTAGTCTAGTACGCTGTGTATGGGATACTGGAAATTCTTGCAGATTGGAAACGATTTTGCATGAGTCGGCACAAAAATGACTGACCCACCCCTAAAGCAAGGTTGGAAATTGTATGACCCACCCCCTAGTTAAAACATGGATGTTTGATTTCCTCTAAGGCCATCCCCATTTTTTTCTTCGTTTACCGTCGAACGCGTTTCCTGATATTCGGTCGGTCGGTCGCTCGGATTGAAAAAAAAAAAACCTAAAAAAAATCACAAGAAGTCTCGGAATAGTAGGCCCTGGTACCCCAGGACGACGTTAAAAGTTAACATTCACATATTTTGATTAACAAAATGTACAATATACTGTGAAAAATGTTCATGTTTTTGTTCCTGTTTTTCTCTATGCTGTTACTGTGCTCATTTTTCAGATTAAAAGAATTATTTCAAGTGAAAAATGGTGTAACTACGTCGTTACTTTTTTTGTTTTGAAAATGCCAAATATTTGGGTCGGTCAGATGACGGTAAACGGAGAAAGAAAAAGAGGATGGCCTAACCTTGTTCTGTGCTTGACAAAATTTGTTGATACACTGCTACAACCAATACCAAAATCACAGAAATCATACCTTTCACTGAAAAGACAAATGTGAAAAACCGAACATTTCTTGTTTCGATGGACGTTATGAGTCTTGACCCAAATATACAGCAAAACGAGGGTATATTGAAATTGTCTGTCACAAAGCATATGAAAATTTCTACAAAGACAACCCATTCCTACACATTACTTGCCGGAAATTCTTAGATTAATCCTCAAAGAAAATTTCTTCCACTTTAATGGAAAGCACTACCTACAAAACCATGGAACTGCAATGGGCACAAAGACAGCAGTTTTGATTCCTTTGCCAATATTTTCATGACATATATTGAAACAACAACTCTAAGCAAAACTGTCTTTAGAACAACAGTTTCGAAATGCTACATACACGATATCTTTTCCCTATGGGACATGAGTAAACCAGACATCGAAGCCTTCATTGAACAAGCAAACTTACATCACCCAACTATTAAATTCACGGCCGAAACATTTGACACTGAGATGCAGCGTTTTTAGACACGGTTGTATACAAAGGCACAAGATTCAAGAAAATATCTATCCTTGATGCAAAGACACATTTTAAACAAACGGAAACCTTCTTGCACACACATTTCACCTCGTGTCACCCTCCAAGTGTTAAAAAAGGATTTGTCAAAGGAGAAGCCTTGAGAATCCTACGAACAAACTCCTCAGAAACAACCTTTGAGGAAAAATTCAAAACAAAAAACGCTTGAGGCTACCCACAAACTTTGATAGAAGACCTACTATCAAAAATAAAATTGACAAAAACGAGTCTAAACTCCTAAAACAAAACATACAAGGAGGAAAAAGAAATATTGCCATTTGTGACACAATACCAACCCTCAATGTCTACTATAAAGGAAGCTTGAATAATTAAAATGGAATCTTATACAAAACCAACCATAACTTCAATAAATTTTTAAGGAACCACCATGGGTCTCCGAAAATGATGCTCATGGAGGCAGGTCGGCTGAGAGTGAGTGCGTGTTGGCATTTATAATTATTGCTTATTAGGTTTATTTTCTCATCAATGATTAGTTTACAGTTTCTGTAAGTTGAGCCTAAAAAGATAGCCCTTACACCTAGATGGCTTTGATATTCGTTCGCTAAGTTTGGAATCACTGTGAACCGGCATTTTTTTACTCTGACTCTACACCTTTGTCACTTGTAGTATTGTATAAAGAGAGATTCAAACTGCTTGATATGCGATCACCGCTAAAGAGTGCTTCAACTATGCGCTCCTCTACTTCATCCCCTGTGATCATAAAATTGTCAAAGAGGTTTAGAGTAGTGAGTGTAAAGTCTCCTTTAGTGCGAGCCTCAGCCAAGAGCTTCACATCTTCAACAGTTATGCCACAGTTAGAGAGGTTTGAACTTTGTAATTTACACCCTCCGTCAATTAATGCTTCAACTAAGTGCTTCATGGGTTCTCCTCTTAAGTTAATTCTAGAGAGGTTTAAGGTCTTTATTTTACAATTTATGTGAGTAATTGCTTGAAGAAATTCTTTTAAACCTCCACTTCTTATCTCATTCTGAGATAGGTCTTAGCTATTTACTTTGCAATTCTCGTTCACGAGTGCCTGGTTAGCCAAGTATCTTACCCCTAAATCTGTTATGTTATTGTTGGAGTGGTTTAAGCTTCTGAGCTTACAATTTCTATGTTTGAGTGCTTGAGCCAAGTGCTTTACACCATCATCTTTAATTGGATTTCTAGAAAGGTTTAAAGTGCTTAGTTTGCAATTTGAATCACAAAGTGCTCGAGCCAAGCGCTCCACACCTGCTTGGTTAATTTTACAACCAGAAAGATATTAATATTGATTTGTCTGCAGTTTGCGTGTTTGAGTGCTGACTCCAAGTCCATATACCATTGTTGGTTTTAGGATTTTTAAGAAGATTTAGGCTACTGAGCTTGCAATTCGTGTTAGTGAGTGCTTTAGCCAATTGTTCCAGATGGTTACCTTTGAGGTTATTATTAAAAAAAGGTTAAAGGTGATTACTTTGCAGTTTCTGTGAACGAGGGCCCGAACCAAGTCCTCTATACTTCTATCTCCTATGTTATTCCAGGAGAGGTCTAAGCTGATGAGCCTGGACTTTTTGTGACTGAGTGCTTGATCTCCTATGTTATTGTTGGAGAGATTCAATCTGCTGAGTTTGCAATTTGTATGAATGAGAGCTCCAACCAAGTGGCGAGTCACACCTTCATTACTAATTTCATTGTCAGATATATTTAAAGTACTTAGTTTGCAATTTGTATGGGTGAGTGCTTTAACAAAGTGCTTTATATCAATTTATACCTTCACCACTAATTTTATTCTCAGAGATGTTTAAACTGCTTAGTTTGCAACTCATGTGAGACAATGCTTCAACCAACTGATTTACGCCGTTATCATTTATGTCATTCACGGAGAGGTTTAAACTGTTTAGTTTGCAATTACTTTGAGTAAGTGCTGGAACCAATTGCGTTACTCCTTCTTGTCCTATATTATTCAGAGAGAGGTTTAAACTTTCGAGTGTGCAACTATCCTCATTGTTTTCACTGACAAGCAGCTTATGAATCTCTATGCAGCCTAATGACCGTATGTTGTTATTACGTAAATTGAGGTAAACTACTTTGTGTCCTTTAAGCAAATTTACTACTCCTCATGACTCCTAAACATTCGACAGGTCCAAGTATGCAATCTGTAAAATTTGCTGTATTGAAATTGATTTCGTTTAGTTTGGTTTGTAAAGCTGAATGTTTTGCATCGATCTCGAAGAAACACATACTTAGAGTTTGAACAACATGGCAGTCTTTTTGTAACGGCCAAAAGGTAAGTTTAGATGATGTCAAATCAGAGTTCGGCTTACTGTCCACCTCCATTGGGTGTTTCCTTTCTGTTGATACAGGAAGAATGTCAGTAAAAATACGGATCGATGATGTTTCCCGCCTACTAAGCAGTCCAGCAACAAACTGCAGGACTAATTGCCATGCACCTTGCCCAATATGACAAATATGGTCAGGAGCATATTCTCACAGTTCTTCATCATTCATGGTATCCGTGACATGTTTGGCTGCGCGGAATTCTTGAATGGTCGGGTGAATGAAACAAAATTGAGCCTTTGGCTTTTGGAATGGACGTTGGGCTGGTGCTTCTAAATCAGGTAAACGATGAAGCAAGCCGCAGTTCTCAAGACCTTTGACTTCTTCAGATTCAAAGATTAGTACTCTTCCTTCTTCCATTCCTTTGAAAGCGATTCTGATCAAGTCTCTTGTAGCTTGCGTAGCAAGCGTTTCCTCGCGAGGTTCGTCTCGAAAGCTGGGGCAAGAGCAAAAAAAAAAAAAATGAATGACGGGGGAGGGGGAGGGGGAGGGGAAAGAAGGAACCGCTTGCCCAACCTCGTCCCCAGGGTCTTCTCGCTTTCCAATATGGCGGCGGCAGGAGAGAAGACCCTGGCACACAGCGAACTAAAACGATCGCTGATTGGTGTATTCCACTACGCGTTCATACGCGCGCTCTCATTGGTTCATTCCTTCCAAAACAAAGATGGTTACCCTTTGATGGCTTCGTAGAGGATTAGAAGTGCTTTCTTCAGTGTTTGAGACCCAAAAGGTGGACAGAATTCAGATCTGATTGTTCGGAAAACTGTGACTGTACCGTTGGAAGGCAAAGATTCGAATATAGTGATATCTGAAATGGTAATCGCTGGGAATATTACAACGCGTAGAGGTATTTCTGTTGCTCGTGCTATTTGGTTTTTGTGTTCTAAATTACTAAAGATTTGCTTCTTTAATTCCCGATTTGTCAAAGAATACATGCAAGGCTTCAGCTTATCAATAAATTTAGCTGTCCGTTTGCAAAGGTTTACTGTTGTTCTGCTTTTTGTTTTCTTTGAACAAAAGCTGTATGCATAATATTATTGATGTATGGGGTTATACGGAAATCTTGCATAATCTGCGCTTTGTCTCAGCCCCGGGGGGGGGGGGGGGGGTACTCCCATACATTACATATACAGGTATGTGCCGCCCAAAGGGGTCGTGATTTTGAAGCTCCTGATTTAGAACGGGGTAACCATTTCAGAGGCGTTTTCTAGAACGGGGTATAATATTTCGAACGCACGAAAGCTCCATTTTTGTTGGCAGCCATTTGAAAGTATTCAAGGACAGATTGCTTTTAAAAATACGGTTCAATGCGTCAACAAGCAAACCGTTGTACTCTTGTTGCACCCTAGAACGGAGTATAAAAAATTGGCCCTTTTCTAGAACGGGGTATCAGTTTTGGGGGGAATTCTAGAACGGGGTATAAAAAATTGGCCCATTTCTAGAACGGGGTATCAATTTTAGGGGAAATTTTTTCCAGAACGGGGTGCCATTTTGGAGTCCCGGGCGGCACATACCCACCCAAAAAATACCCAAGTGCCCCCCCCCCCCCCCGGGGTCTCAGCAGTCTTTTTGTCTAGTGAAGCATTTTTTTTCATTTGATTGTAACATGTATGGGCCTAACCTGGCCTTCTTTTAATTTTTTCCACTGTGATTTTGAAGGGGGGTGAGCAGCGACAGAGGCAGATGTTGAAACAAAACTAAAAATTGAAGCCAAACATAGTGTCGCTATCCTTTGATATTTTTAATCCTGACTTTTCATTTATTCAGTTTTTATTGTCACAATAATGATAATTTATTATTATTTGCTCATTTCACTGGCAGTAAAATACAGCTAAATACAGAGACATTGGGAAAATAAACTGTTTCCTTTTCTCAGAAATGAAAAACTTGCATATTAATGTATATTTGAAGCTTGAGGGATTTCTTTCTAGTTGCAAAAATAAAATAATGAAAGCACATGATGTCTTTTATTCTATCAAGTTGAAAACAGTGATCAGCCCATGCAAGGAAATCTGACAGTCTTGGATTCTCAATTCTGCACCATGGATACTGCTTTCTGGATTCTTTGTCAGTGGAACTTGGATTCCAGATTCCAGTTATAAGTGGGATGCAGAATACTTGCCCTTTATTCCAGATTCCACGAGAAAAATTTCCCAGATTCCAGATTCCCTTACATGGGGTGACAGTGACCCTAAGAGAAATACGTTTTCTGTCAAACTAAAACCTGTCAATTGAGCTTCTAATTACTGTAGGCTAAGTGTGCATGTTGTTCTTGTCACTATATGCTTGAAAAGGGGGTTTGTGGAACAGGTGAAATAGTGGCTGGTACTGTACTATTCCAAAACCAACTGGGCATGATTATGAAACAGCTATAATTCAGTTCTAAAACTTGGATTTACAAAAATAAACTGCCTCAAAGGGTGCATATATCCCTATCCACTGAATAAACAAGAGCGGAAAGGGCCTGCAGTGTCTTGATCATGGGATTTTTCATGTAGGGATGCCAAGGCTTTTGAAGTGTTTTGCGCCAGAGTCCCCACTAGCATAGTGAGCTTTTATTTGCCTAGTCACGACTAATGAGTTTCGGGTCACGTGGTCCCAAGCAAAATTGTGAAACAATTTCCCTCCAGTTTGCCTAAGATAAGTCACTGAAATGAATTGACCAAGAAGGCTTGAGAAAATACCACACAGGGAAAAGGCAAGGCTTTTAGCTTGTTTAGGTGTTGGGCTGTGAGGTTGCAGCTGTTAGATGTGCTGGCTTAAATACTTCCAAAGTCTACTTTAAGGTGTTGGTTAGTCTTAGTCATAGTGTCTATATCATAATTATATCATCAGAAATAATCAGATTAACACAACTATTAAACTGATAATCGATTATAGTAGATTATAGTTTTGTGCCCCCTGTGCGCCATTTTCAACACTGAAAATAATTTTGTAAGTGAACAAAACAAAAAACCTACCCCGCAAGCAGAGGCTTATCTATCACATAGTTAAACCAACTAAACATCATATAAACTACATTAAGAGCCCATCAAAAAGACAACACAGGTGTATTAATGTCCTTATTAGTCAACAATGTTTTTGTGAATTTTCCACAACAATCAATTGAACATTTGTATAAGCAATACTCACTTTGCTTTAGGTTTCTGATCAATGATAGATTATGATCGATAATCAGCACACCACTACCAGGTCATGTCTCGATTTAATAAGAGTACGAAAGGGCCCATCTGACGAGCAAAGCGTGTTTGACTTAAAAGATCTATTATCTCCAAATGAGATAGGAACTTTTACAGTCCACATGACTCAGATAGGACTATCAAATTTTTGAACAACTGGAGTCTAGCCTTTAGTCAATTTGCACATTGACATGGCAAAGTGCAGCCCCAAGTAATATGTAAAATAAACCAAAGTCAGGGATTAAGAAAGTTTTTGCTCTAAAAATCGAATCTATTTCAAGGTGAAGAATACTTTTGGATTGCTATATTACAAACAATGGAAACACTCTTCACCTTTTGCTAGCTATTAAAGTGGGGTTAATGCCTTTCATTTTTTAGATCTGAGAGGCAAAAAAAACAGTAATAACAACATCTTCAATCCTCTATTAAGGCCCCCTCTCTCAAATAAGCCCTCCTTTTCATTGGAAAGTTTTAACAATAAGCCCCCGTCTCTTTTAACCCCCATCCCACATCCCCCCCTTTTCTTATTCTTCATAAAAGACTGTATCAATCAATGACGACTGTAAAACTTTGTGTGGACCGATCCAGGATGGTTTAGTCACCAACTGGAAGTTCGGATTTGTTTTTGATCCTCGGCTGCTTGACCTCCAACCTTCTTGTACTTCGGCTTTTTCACTTGGCATTTTTTTTGTGGGGGACTAATACCAGCGTCTTTGCTCTAGATTAAATAAGGCCCCTATCTCTATTGCCCGGAAGCATTGTGAACAGGGTTTAAGATATCAAAAGCCAATAAGAAAGTCTAAAAACTGTGAAGTAGATCAAGATTGACAATAATTTTATTACCTGTACCAGATCAAGTGACAAAATATCCAAACTGAACAAGGACCTGTTTAATTTTCAACCAAAGTTCCCTCAAATTATATTAACAAAATAGTGTTCTATGGCTCTTGTTTGCTGGAAAAAATTGTTTTTTGACATATCAGAGTTCCGTTAAAATGTGTGCAAATAGAAAAACAATAGTCAAAAACTTCATGAAGATCTGTAACAAAACTGACGATAACTTATCAGCTCAAAGTGTCTGCGCCTCAATTTAATGCTTAGTTGAATTTCGGAGCGGAAGAAGTTTTAGAGCGTCATGACAAAAAATTCCCTGGCTTCAGAGGTCTGTTCTCGAAATTCCTAAGATCAAATAAATTGCGCTCACGGTTAAAAAAAGCTCCCCCTTTCACGAAAGAAGAAAACTGAACCTCTGGCACTCAGGGTAGGCAAAAAAAGAAAACAGCGAAGAAAGGTCGGTATCGAGAAATTAAGTTGTAGACAGTTGTTAAGTGCCGTGTACGCTAGAACGTTCAGGCTTAAAACTAAACCCAGGTCATTGAACAGAAAATAAGATCGCTATATCATTCTACCGTATTCCTGTGGCTTGTAAGTGCATTCATTCATTTTTTTAGCTTCTTTGAGTTTGCCTCTGCCGCCATTTTGTTTGTTTTTCACCAGGTCTCAAGACCTCGTACCCAGATCCTCTCACTCTTTAGCTTGGCCGCCATTTTGAATAAATTTCCACTCTCCGTGGACAAATCAGTCACGTGATTTCTGGCTGTGTGCCAGCAACCTCGTCCCCAGGGTCTTCTCGCTTTCCAATATGGCGGCGGCAGGAGAGAAGACCCTGGCACACAGCGAACTAAAACGATCGCTGATTGGTGCATTCCATGGTGCGTTCATACGTGCGCTCTCATTGGTTTATTCCTTCCAAAACAAAGATGGTTAACATTTGAGGGCTTCGTAGAGGCTTAGAAGTGCTTTCTTCAGTGTTTGAGACCTAAAAGGTGGACAGAATTCAGGTCTGATTGTTCGGAAAACTGTGACTGTACCGTTGGAAGGCAAAGATTCGAAGATAGTGATATCTGAAATGGTAATCGCTGGGAATATTATGAGGCGTAGAGGTATTTCTGTTGCTCGTTCTATTTGGTTTGTGTGTTCTAAATTACTAAAGATTTGTTTCTTTAATTCCCGATTTGTCAGCGAATACTTGCAAGGCTTCAGCTTATCAATAAATTTAGCTGTCCGTTTGCAAACTGCCTTTTGTTTTCTTTGAACAATAGCTGTATGCATAATATTATTAATGTATGGGGTTATACGGAAATCGTGCATAATCTGAATCTGTGGTTTGTCTCAGCAGTTTTTTGTCCAGTGAAGCATTTTTTTTTTCATTTGATCGTAACATGCATGGGCCTAACCTGGCCTTCTTTTAATTTTTTTCACTGTGATTTTGAAGGGGCATGAGGAGCGAGAGAGGCAGATGTCGAAACAAAACTAGAAATTGAAGCCAAACATATTGTCGCTATCCTTCGATATTTTTAATCCTGACTTTTCATTTATTCAGTTTTTAGTGTCACAATAATGATAATTTATTATTATTTGCTCATTTCATAGGCAGTAAAATACAGCTAAATACAGAGACATTGGGAAAATAAACTGTTTCCTTCTTTCTCAGAAATGAAAAACTTGCATATTTCTAGTTAGTCTTTCTAGTTGCAAAAATAAAATAATGAAAGCACATGATGTCTTTTATTTTATCAAGTTGAAAATAATGATCAGCCCATGCAAGGAAATCGGACAGTCTTGGATTCTCAATTCTGCTCCATGGATACTGCATTCTGGATTCTTTGTCAGTGGAACTTGGATTCTGGAATGCAATTATAAGTGGGATCCAGAGTACTTGACCTTTATTTCAGTTTCCAAGAGAAAAATTTCCCAGATTCCAGATTCCCTTAGATGGGGTGATAGTCATCCTAAGATAAATACGTTTTCTGTCAAACCAAAACCTGTTAATTGAGCTTCTAATTACTGTAGGCTAAGTGTGCATGTTGTTCTTGTCACCATATGCTTGAAAAGGGGGTTTGTGGACCAGGTGAAATAGTGGCTGGCATTGTAGTATTCCAAAACCAGCTGGGTATGATTATGAAGCAGCTATAATTCAGTTCTAAAATTTGGATTTAAAAAAATAAACTGCTTCAAAGGGTGCATATATCACTATCCACTGAATAAACAAGAGCAGAAGGGGCCTGCAGCATCTTGATCCCGGGATTTTTCATTTAGGGATGCCAAGGCTTTTGAAGTGTTTTGCGCCAGAGTCCCCATTACCATAGTGAGCTTTTAGTTGCCTAGTCATGGCCAATGATTTTCGGGTCACGTGGCCCCAAGCAATATAGTGAAACAGTTTCCCTAAGATAAGTCACAGAAATGAATTGACCAAGAAGACCTGGGAAAATGCCCCACAGGGCCAAGGGAAGGCTTTTAGCTTGTATAGGTGTTGGGCTGTGAGGATGCAGCTGTTAGATGTGCTGGCTCAAATACTTCCAAAGTCTACTTTAAGGTGTTGGTTAGTCTTAGTCATAGTGTCTGTATCATAATCATATCATCAGAAATAATCAGATAAACCCAACTATTAAACTGATAATCAATTATAGTAGATAATAGTTTTGTGACCCCTGTGTACCACTTTCAACACTGAAAATACTTTTGTAAGTGAATAAAACAAAAACCTACCCCGCAAGCAGAAGCTTATCTGTCACATAGTTAAACCAACTAAACATCATAAAAACTACATTAAGAGGCTATCAAAAAGACAACACAGGTGTATTCATGTCCTTATTTGTTAACAATGTTTTTGTGTATTTTCCACAACAATCAATTGAACGTTTGTATATTAAGTAGTACTCACTTTGCTTTAGGTTTCAGATCAATGATAGATTATGATAGATAATCAGCACACCACTACCAAGTTATGTCTCAATTAGACTACGAAAGGGCCCATCTGACACGCAAAGCGTGTTTGACTTAAAAGATTATTATCTCCAAATGAGATAGGAACTTTTACAGTGCACATGAGTCAGATAGGACTATCAGATTTTTGAACAACTGGAGTCTAGCCTTTAGTAAATTTGTAAATTGTCATGGCAAAGTGCAGCCCCAAGTAATATGTAAAATGAACCAAAGTCAGGGATTAAGAAAGTTTTTGCTCTAAAAATAAAAATCTATTTCAAAGTGAAGAATACATTTTGGATTGCTTAATTACAACCAATGGAAACACTCTTCACTTTGTGGTAGCTATTAAAGCGGGGTTAATGCTTTTTTTACATCTGAGAGGCAAAAAAAAACAACAACAACAACATATTAAATCCTCTGTTAAGGCCCCACTCTCTCAAATAAGCCCTCCTTTTCAGTGGAAGAAAGTTTTAACAATGAGCCCCCCTCTCTTTTAACCCCCATCCCACCTTCCCTCCTTTTCTTATTCTTCACTAATAAATAAAAGACTGTATCAATCAATGACAACTGTAAAACTTTGTGTGGACCGATCCAGGATGGTTTATTCAGCAACTGGAAGTTCGGATTTGTTTTTTATCATCGGCTGCTTGACCTCCAACCTTCTTGTACTTGGGCTTTTTCAGTTGGCATTTTTTTTGTGTGGGGAACTAATATCAGCGTCTTTGCTAGATAAAATAAGGCCCCCAACTCTATTACCCGGAAGCATTGTGAACAGGATTAGATATCAAAGCCAATAAGAAAGTCTAAAAACTGTGAGGTAGATGAAGATTGACAATAATTTTATTACCTGAACCAGATCAAGTGACAAAATATCCAAACTGAAAAGGAACTGTTTAATTTTCAACCAAAGTTTCCTTGAATTGTCTTAGCAAAATAGTGTTCTCTGGTTCTTGTTTTGAGAAAAAAAAATTGTTTTTTTACATATCAGAGTTCAGTTAAAATGAGTGCAGACAGAAAAACAATAGTCAAAAACCTCATGAAGATCTGTAACAGAACTGACGATAACTTATCAGCTTAAAGTGTCCGCGACTTAAGTTAATGCTTAGTTCATTGAATTTCGGAAGGGAAGAGGTTTTAGAGCGTCATGACAAAAAATTCCCTGGCTTCTGAGGTCTGTTCTCGAAATTCCTAAGATCAAATAAATTGCGCTCACGGTTAGAAAAAGCTCCCCCTTTCACGAAAAAAGAAAACTGAACCTCTGGCACTCAGGGTGGGCAAAAAAAGTGAACAGTGAAAAAAGGTCGGTATCGAGTGCCGTGTACGCTACAGAACGTTCAGGCTTAAAAAAAATGAAGGTCATTGAACAGAAAATAAGATCGCTATATCATTCTACCGTATTCCTGTGGCTTGTAAGTGTATTCTTTCATATTTTCAGCTTCTTTTGAGTTTGCCTTTGCCGCCATTTTGTTTGTTTTTCACCAGTCTCAAGACCTCGTACCCAGATCCTCTCACTCTTTATCTTGGCCGCCATTTTGAATAAATTTCCACTCTCCGTGGACAAATCAGTCACGTGATTTCTGCTGTGTGCCAGGGTCTTCTCTCCTGCCGCCGCCATATTGGAAAGCGAGAAGACCCTGGGGACGAGGTTGGTGTGCCAGGGTCTTCTCTCCTGCCGCCGCCATATTGGAAAGCGAGAAGACCCTGGGGACGAGGTTGCCGCTTGCCCGCAAACCCCACGATTTTGAAAAACTGCGTTCGCCCACGAACGCAGCCTCTGATTGGCGCGGTGCGGGTAGTGTTGATTACTTAGCATTCGAAACATCAATCAAACCAGGTATGCTTTGTTTTCGTGCGTCACAGATCTGGTCTCATCCCCGGGGCGGGAGGGGGGGGGGTACTGCCATATATGGGCTATATGGGTATGTGCCGCTGTGAAGGGTATGGTTTTCAAGCAGTTTACTCTAGGATAGAGTATATAAATCAGAGCGTTTGGGTCTAGAATAGGGTATCATTTTTCAGGAAACTGATCAGTTGGTTGAAGATTTTCTCTAGACTGGGTAAACAGTAGCCTGCGTAGCAGGCGTCGAAAGGGGTAGGGGGTAGGGGATAAGGAGGAAGGGAAAAAGGGGAGGGGGATTGGGGAGACGGGGAGGGGACGCCTGCTCTAAGAACCCCCTTTTGTTCATATCTGCGGACGCTGGCGTAGAGAAACTGTTTTAAAACCAGAGCAAGAATCAGCAGTAAGGGCTCTTTTAGCCGACAGAGATGTTCTGGCGGTTTTGCGGACCGGATACGGCAAGAGTTTAATTTACCAAATGTTTGTACGCGCGAAGAACTACGAGCTAAATGGTAATGCGGCGATTCTCGTCATTTCGCCACTGAAAAGTATTATCGAAGACCAGTTGCAGGAGATGGAATTGTTGGGCTACCCAGCTGGATAGATTATGCTCTGGAAGGTTCTGCATTTATACTGGGCAAATATTATTTTAGCCGCATGTTTCACACTGAGAGGTCATGACATACATATCGATTGACTGTAGTTATTGTTTTCTGGTCGGCAGGATTTGCCTTCTGATGCAAGCGCAATTTCTTTGACCTCTTCTGAAGCGTAAAGCTTTTTTTTATTACGGCTGAATAAGGGTTCCAATTTTCTCCAAAGTGCCTTCTGGATCTGAATAACTAAGCGAATTTCTTTAGTCCGTGAGTGTAATGTTTTTCTGCAATGGCGAGTGTAGCGACACTTGATTGACAGTAAGCGTAATCGGATTACTAGAAAATTGGTGGGCGTTATGCAAAAACATAGGCTCTTAGAGCAGGCGCTCCCTTCCCTTTTCCCTTTCTCCCTCCCCCCTCCCCCTCCCCTTTTTGCGCCAGCCAGGCAGGCTAGGGAAACAGCTATTCTAGGATAGGGGGATTTTGGGAATTTACTCTAGTATAGGGTAACAAAATTCAGCTGAACTAGCTCTGGTATAGGTCAAGGGTTCCAGGGTCCGAGCGGCACGTCCCCACCCAGAAATTCCTAAAGTGCCCCCCCGGGGTCTCATCTGATTTGTGGTCGCAGATTACAAATGCTTTGGACTGATATTTATTGGAATCGTGTTTGTGCGAAGGTTTATGAGATCAGAGCCTTCAAAGTATAATTGGAGATCGAGCAGTGGAGACTAGGGAAGGCCAATTTATTGAGAATGACGGCGTGCGGATCTGACTGGAAAAAATGGCCTGTTTGTTGGAGATAACATCAGCATAAATCTGAACATCGGTACTCGACACTAGCTGAAGCCGCCATGGACAAGCGATTTGTCAGCTTTTTGAAATGAAAAGATTCTTTTTGTTTATTGGAAATTTAGCGGCATCTATTGTAGAGAACGTTTCGACACATGCTGAAGAGCAGCCGCTCTGCAAAACTTATACCCGGCGGAGTGAATTGTTCCGGACAAATCATTTTTGACGTGTCGAAAAGGTTTCAGACGAGATAAAGCCCGGGGGGGGGGCACTTGGATAATTTTTGGGTGGGTATGTGCCGCCCGGGACTCTAAATTGGCACCCCGTTCTAAAAAAAATTTCCCCTAAAATTGATACCCCGTTATAGAAATGAGCCAATTTTTTATACCCCGTTCTAAAATTCGCCCTAAAACTGATACCCCGTTCTAGAAATGGGCCAGTTGCTTATACCCCGTTCTAGAAAGTTTGTAAATTGAAAAAGCCCTGTTTTTTAAGAGATATTTCTTTCCTTGTTCGACTTATACATCAAATAAATGCTTCTTCACAATCAGCAACAATTTTAAGCAGAAGATAAAGCCGTGATCCACAATTTTTTATACCCCGTTCTAGAAAACGCCCCTGAAATGGATACCCCGTTCTAAATCAGGAGCTTCAAAATCACGACCCCGTTGGGCGGCACATACCCGTATAGGTAATGTATGGGAGTGCTCCCCCCGGGAGATAAAGTCACACGATAAAAAAAAAAACAAGAAATTCCGCAGCAATCGCTCATGGTTTTAACTTTCTTTTATCGTAAATCTTTTTTATTACAGTTCTTGCAATCGCCTGCAACGTATTCTATTAGAGAACAAAGTAATTTTACAAATCTGGTAATCCAGGGGTAATCTGTTCGTTATGTTTCTATTTTGACGAGCTGTCAATTTACAAATGAACCGAACCGTGAAATATCAAGGGGCGTTTTCCAGAATCGTGGGGTTTGCGAGCAAGCGTTTCCTCTTCTCCCCTCCCCCTCCCCCTTCAACCTTTTTTCTGCTTCCGCTCTGGCTTCCGCTCTAACTTTCGCGCAATAACTCGATTGGAAACGCTTGCTACGCAGGCTAAGTCTCTTGAAATCCGCTTTTGCATCATCAGGCAACTTGTCAATGAATGAATTGAATGAATTTAAGTTCGCCGTTGATTGTTCATTGGATCTTGGGAATACCTTTAATTGCTCCTTCCTGTCTCCAGAAAAGTTATAATTAGCTCTGCCCCGACGAATCGGCAAATTGGTGTAAATTTCACGAAGCTGTAGGTCTTTGGTTGGTTTATTGCCTTCACCTGGATTATGCCGAAAAGGCGAATTAAGATCCTTAAGTCGCTCGGTTCTGTTCGTAACATTTACTTTCATGTCTTTGATGGAAGCCTCAAGCGGTGCCTGTTTTTGCCTCTCCTGGTCAGGACGCGGCGGAGACACCCTGCTGTTTGGTGAGCTATCGAGATATGTAGCATGAAAAGAAGAGTCTTCCGTAAACGTTATATTTATTCCTGCGCGTGATAGGATGTAGACAAACTCAATAAATACAACAGACGAATAAGTTCCATTTAGCCCTGTAACGACATCAGTCCAGAAGTTTTTTCTCATAGCTCGTTGATTGTGACATTCGTAAGTTTTCGACGCTTTTGTGATATTTCCAGACGGCGGGTTATTTCCTTTAAATGACAGCTACATTTGGAAGGAAAGTTACTAGGATAAAGTTCCATTGTTTGCAAAATCATAAGAGCAACCCAAAGTAGCAATCTAATAACAAGCTGAAATAAACACGCCTTGAAAAGATTTCTTCTCGGCGGTGTTTTTCGCTGATGCTGTCCTTCGACTTCCTCGTTTGGATCTTCAAGTTCACAGACTCTTGACTTGACGCTTGAGGAGTATATTACACAGACAATGGCAATTATCAGGAAGTTAAGAATCACAAAAGCGTAGAAAGGGACCCCAAATTTGTTGTATCGATCTTTATATTCTTGGTAGCAAAACCCTTGAATAAGGTCCTTGTTGTCATTTGCACCACAACGGAAATCGGACCTTGATTTGTTAATTTCTATGTCAAAAAATATACCTCATAGCATAACTTCAAGCCCAAACCAAAGTGCATTTGCCATAAAACTAAACTTGTAGAATTCTTTAGGAGCTACGAGTTCTTTAATGGCGTTCATGATGTGTTTCTCAGTTCTGAGCTATTTATTCGAAAGCGTCTGAGACGTGGGAGTAAGGTGTGGAGAAAGCAGAAAGAGTTTGCCACTGTTTGCATACGAATAAGAAGTTGATCCACCGAAATGTGCTGAAATGCGTCAAAAGCCTAATGAGCTTTGACCTCGTCAGATGACCCTGTCACTGCGGCAAGTTTCTAATTAAAATTCTGTCGAAAGAGACGACACAAATGAACATTCGATGTCGTGAAAGAGGGGTCCATTTAGCTTGTGAACCAGATCTCTCGTGCGGGGAGAAGAGAAGGATAGAAAGCGCCAGCAGACGCGGAAGTGAACGGGGAGGGCTCCTTCGCTCTTCTCCAGGAGCCTGTTCGGAGGCGACATATTTAACTCGTTTAAGTCCCATGCAATATTGAGACCCGGGGGGGGGGGGTACTGCCATATATGGGAGATATAGGTATGTGCCGCTGTGAAGGGTATGGTTTTCAAGCAGTTTACTCTAGGATAGGGTATATAAATCAGAGCGTTTGGGTCTAGAATAGGGTATCATTTTTCAGGAAACTGATCAGTTGGTTGAAGATTTTATCTAGACTAGGTAAACAGCTACTCTAGGATAGGGGGATTTTGGGAGTTTACTCTAGTATGGGCTAGCAAAATTCAGCTGAACTAGCTCTGGTATAGGTTAAGGGTTCCAGGGTCCCAGCGGCACATCCCCACCCAGAAATTCCTAAAGTACCCCCCCCCCCCCGGGATTGAGACTGATTTTCGTACATTTCCTGAATAAATTGAGAGGATTTATTTAGAGGTCAGATCAGCCTATCATTTCTAATGACCTTTTTTCTTCATTCGCAATTGGTATTGTTACTAGAAAGTTGATGTTGGTCAGTGGGACGCTGATGGTTAGGTGGGTTGGTGCCGCGAGATGTGATAATTAATAAATCGTAACGTGGTAATTAAAGTTTTTCTTTAACGTCAGTCAAAGAGTTGACACTTTTGTACCCTCAGTAATTAAGTTGGCCTGTGTTATTTGCATGTCTGTACATCTCCGTAGCAACCATCCAAGTTAGTGCTTCATTTCGCACAGATACTTTGACATGTTTTGAGTAAAGTATGCTTATGGAAACAAAATTTGGGCCTATAATATCGAACAAAGATTAGCTAGCCATCGTTTGAACACCTCTTTAAGTTATTTCCACTTAGGGAACATGGAAAACAAATATTTATACTTACACATATTCTTCATTTGGCAGTTGCTACGCTTTTCTTGCTACGTTTTTGAGGAATCTGCTGGTCTCACGTTATCAACAGCCCAAAAGCCGTGTTCGAGAAATGAGCCCGAGTCCCCCCCCCCCCCCCCCGCCCCCTACCCGCCGAGGGAACGGCTTATAATACTCCTAAGCCATCAAATTAAAAAGAAACCCTGACCCTTTTCTGTAAAACACGAAATATTTGTTTTTAGGTATCCCCGTCGATAACACAAAGTTTACAACTGCTTGTGCAGGTTGTGAATAAGCTCTCTCATGTGGGATAGGACGTAAAGGCAATTCTAGTTTCCTCTGACCAATTTTCTTGCCTAACCCAAAACCCAAAACAAAAACCGCAAAATGCGAAAAAAATCATCTGAGTTTATACGGGCTGATTTGTTATTACATCTCTTGATTAAAATCACACATCTTTATTTCACTCCATTATTTTATTGATTCTGAATTGGGTGACACAGTAACTGGCTAAAATGCCAAAACTCTCCAAACGGCCTAAGCAAATACTCTAACTTTGTACGATTTGGAGTTTCTGATGATATTTCTTCATTTTTAAGCGATATTTTTTTATTGAACACTCTATACGTCAACCACAAATGAATTTTAAAATCATAATTTGAAAGGTCTTCCCACCCACTGACTCACTGTCAGTCGCTCTAGACGATCCTGAAAAGAACTCATATGCATCTTTACGACCTTTCCCTGACTTCCCTCAGGGTTTAAATAGTCGCATTCAGATTATGACGAAATAAATTAAGTAGGCCAGAAACACCACATTCCACCCGGTAGTTTTGATGTCTAACATGTGTGTGCGTGCCTGTTGTTCACTTGCTGTTGCTTTTTTTCATCAACAGAACTAGCAACGCCTTTGCATCTGCATTGTTTGCATGTGAGTATCTTTCCAGTTAAGCTGTTCTAAGAGTTCATAGTTTCTTTACCATAAGCTTTACACTGAATTCAAAAACTTCAAAATTTGGTGGTCTGACGTAAAAGTACTAAAAATGACGTGTTCTCTCCGCTCTCAGACAAGTCAACACAGGCTGGTGAAACAGAAAGACTAGAAACCATGAACGTATTCTTTGACTTGACAAGTAGTAATATCAATGAATACCGTACAAACTCTAGTAAGAGAGGCAAAGTCAGTTCAGAACCGTAGTGTGCATTTTTTACGATCGCACTTTCTGACTAATCTTTCTGTCGATTCCTTGCTTATTTCATTACGTAGCTGTTTAAGGTCTAAATAACCCAGTTTACAATGCTTGTCGCTAAGTGCTTGAACCAAAAGCTCTATACCCTTATCTCTAATGTCATTATCAGAAATGTCTAACCTTTTTAGTTTACAATCCTTGTGAGTAAGTGCTTGAACCAAGTATTCAATACCTTTATCTGTAATTTCATTATCACACAGGCAAAAACTACTTAGTTTACAATCCCTATGCTTGAGTGCTTCAGCCAGGTGCCTTACATCTTCATCACCTATGTTATTCTGAGAAAGATCCAAGCTACTTAGTTTACAATCCTTGTGCTTAAGTGCTTCTGCCAGGTACTTCACATCCTCATCACTTATGCCATTCTTAGAAAGAGTTAAACAGTTAAGTTTACAATCACTATGAGTAAGTGCTTGAATTAAGTGCTTTACACGTGTATCTCTGATTTCATTGTCAGAAAGGTTTAAACTCCTTAGTTTACAATCCTTGTGAGTAAGTGCTTGAACCAACTGCTCTAAGCCTTCATCACCTAAGTTATTACAACAGAGGTTTAAACTGCTCAGTTTGCAATCACTACACGTGAGTGCTTGAACCAATTGCTTGACATCTTCATCAACTATACCATTGAAGGAAAGATCCAAGTTGCTTAGATTGCATTTACTGTCAGTGTCAGTGCTACCTAGTAGTAATGTTTGAATCTCTAAACAACCCAGAGTTCCAACGGTATTACCCATCAAATTAAGGCTGAAAAGGTTCTGCCTTTTCAGCAAGTTTACTACTCCTAAACTTTCAACGGGTCCCAGTTGACAGTTACTGAAATCTGCTGAATTAAATCCGATATTCTCTAACTTTGTTTGTAAAGCTGGGTTCTCTCCATCGATCTCATAAAGGCACATACTTACGGACACAACAAGAGGACGGTCGTTTTCCAATGGCCAAACACTAAGTGTGGGGAGGCCTGGATCATTATAGTCTACAAAGTCGTCATCACGAACGTGTGACTCTCCTGTCACTGTTGACTCCGGAAGAGTGTCACTGAAAACACTGGAAGACGAGGCCTGTCGCCTGTCAAGCAGTCCAGCCACAAACTGCAAAACTACTTGCCACTTACCGTCTCTTCCCTGGATCTTCTCAGTAACAAATGGTCGCTGTTCGTCTTCACTCATAGTATCTGAGACATGTTTGGCAGCTAAGAATTCTTGCACAGTCAGGTGCATAAAGCAGAATTGAGCTTTAGGCGCTTCTCGGAGTAAGCGTCGATTGGGAACTTTTGAATCAGGTAGACGATGGAGCAAGGCGCAATTTTGCAGACCTTCCACTTCGTTGGATTCAAAGATTAGTCTTCCTTCTTCTATCCCTTTAAAAGCGATTTCTCCCAGTTTTTTAAAATCCTTCTTCACTTTTTCGGGCAGCTTGTCAAATGGTTCGAGAATTAGATTCTCTTGACCGTAATTTTCACAGTAACTACAGTTTTTATCATTGTGCTTGAAGTAGAAAATCTTGATGGCGATACTGTATATATCTGTGAGTTTCGCGGGAAGTCTTGTTCTCACTAAACTGTCAGAGAAATTCAGTCGCTGCAAAAAGTGAAGTAAACATGTGCAAATTATAAAACAGTTCACAGGGACATAGCACAAGGAAAATATGTTCAGATTGCTACTGATGTGCTGCCAAATTATCCTTCCGGTACTCTCTTGTTCATCTTCTGTGAACTTTTTCACGTATTTTTCAACTTGCTCTGATGTAAATCCAAGAATTTCAACGGTTCTGTCAAAGCCAATATGTCTTACACAGTACACAGCAGTTGTTCTTGTAGTAGTTAAAATCGTGGCTCCCGCCAGTATTTTACCGGCGGCTAATTTGTTGTATATGGCAATGAAGGGCATCTTCTGTTCCACACTGTCTCGATAATGAGAGTCGTGACAGCAAGCGAGGTTTGACTTAGCGTTAAATTCGTCAATTCCATCAAAAATCAAAAGTACTTTGGTTGGGTTTTGGCATACGTACTCCCAGACGGCATCATTTAATGATTCTGAATACTCTGCATAATCCAGAAGTTCACGAAGGGTGAGGGAGCTCTCTGTCGAGTTAAACCTCCTGAATTTAAGGAGAAAAGCGACTACAAAGCGCAACTGCAAGTTTTGTGCTCCTATCAAGGCGCCTGTGTCGGACGATGCCCAATCCCGAAGAGTCTTTGTGCAAAATATTGTTTTTCCAATCCCGGGACGACCGCAAACAAGAAAAGTCCGGAGTTGAGCATCGAGAACATTCTGCGGTTGAATTAGTCCTGAGGAATTCAATTGTAAATTTGCATTGGATTCGGGGTACACTTTTAATTGTTCTTGCCTGTCTCCACTGAATTCAGGATTGGCCCTGCCCTCACGAATATTCAAATCAGTGTAAATTTGGTCTAGTGTTAGGTTTTTGGCCGGCGTATTACTTTCACCTGGATTGGAAAGAAAAGGAGATTGAAGATCTCTAGGTCGTTCGGTTCCTTTTATGACGTCGTTTTTCATAGTTCTGATGGATGCTTGGAGGAGTTGTGATTTTTGCTGCAGTAACCCTGATAGTGGCTGCTCGAGCGGTGATTGTTGCTGTTGTAGCGATGAGACTGGCGACTGTTGCTGTTGTAGTGATGAGACTGGCGATTGTTCCTGTTGTAGTGATGAGACTGGCGATTGTTCCTGTTGTAGTGATATGACTCCCGGCGATTGTTGCTGTTGCAGTGGTAGTTCTTCTAAAATAGCGACGTGCACACGAGCATGTGATCTAATATGAGAAGCGTAAAAAGGAGAATCTTCCATGAAGGTCCCATTTTTTACACGTGATAGGATATAAAGAACCTCAATTAAAACAAGACACGTAAAAATTCCATTTATCACGATCAAGAAGTAAGTCCAGAAGTTTTTGTACGTTGCTCTTTGATTGTGACACTCGTAAGTTTGAGTTTGTGTAATATTCTCAGATGGCTGGCCATTCTTCATTAAACTGCATCTGAAGTTGGAAGAAAAGTCTTTGGGGTAAAGTTCTTTTGTTTGCAGGGAGATAAAAAGAATCCCAAGTAGGAATCTGGCAACCAGCTGAAAACAATACGCTTTGAAGAGCTTCCTTGATGGACTTCCTCGTTGGGGTTGAAGAGGCTGCTGTGGTTCTTCGAGTTCACCAACTCTTGACTTAACGTATTGGGAGTATATTACACAAATAATTGTAGGGATAAAGAAATTACAAATTACAAAACCGTATACAGGAATACTGAGTTTGTTGTATCGCTTTTCATATTGTTCATAACACTGCCCTTGGATGTGTTCTTGGTTGTCATTTACACCACAACGAAAATCTGACCTCGATTCGTTGATTTCCATGTCCAAAAAGATACTTGATAATACAAGTCCAAGCACAAACCAAGAAACATTTGCAATAAAACTAAACTTGTTGACTGTCTTGGGCGCCAGAAACTCTCTAAGGGATTCCATGATACACTTCTGAATTCAATCGAAACTGTCTGGGGCATCGGGGATAAGGTGTGGCGGAAATAGAGTATGCTTGACAATCAATCAAACAATTTGATCCGCAAAAATTGACCTTATCAATGAGTCACGAGATACATTTTTCAATCTGTTTTAGTTTCTGAATAAAATTTCGCATTCGACAATCGACATTCAAATTATTTTGCAAGGCAAAACAAGAGACGCCGTCTTTCCTTTTTAATTCACCTTCAACGGAAAAAAAAAAAGAAAATGTAATAAATCCATACTGAACAAATATCATCGCTTGACCTCGCAAAACTTGTCATCTGTATGTCGATTTTACAAACGTCAGTGGAAGTCAGTAACTAAGGGACACTAGGATGCGTTACAGTGACCCATTGTTAGGAATAGAGGAGTTAACGCTCATAGTTTCATCATGGGTAATCGGGGAAAGATGGTGAGAAATTCAAAGCCAGCTAATTCTTCCTGAATTCATATATTTGATGAAATTGAAAACAGTACCTTACAAGTTCAAAGAAACAATACACTAAATCTAGAGTGCAAAGAAGTCCGTGATCAGTTTTTAAGAAACCTTGTTTTTCCCATACATTTTCTGTAATTCGATAGTATCAAAATGTTTATGTGCGTTTTTCTTTTAAATTGTTTACTTCAAACATTTAAGAGTCTTTCTAGACTGCTTGCAGCCCGTCTTTTCTCTTAAAATCTGTCTAGTTCTTATTCCATGCAGCTAGCGAGATTGTAAACAACGATGTTACGTACAATAGGGAATTTACCCTGGGTGCCAGAGACTTTTCATGCGCGCGGTTTCCGTTTTAGGGGTCTGAATGTGGGGATCCATTTGTCGGTTGTCGGTTAAAATTCAGTTACTTTGTCGGTAGTCGGTTAAAATTTTCGATCTTTGTCGGTAGTCGGTTAAACTTCTTGATTTTTGTCGGTTGTCCGAAAATCTCAGTTAATAAGTAAAAACGCTTGTTAATTATTAATACTTTTTATGTATTTCACCAAGTTTCAAGACTTTGATCCCTAGGGAAAGAGTAAAACTTGTAGAATGCATCATGTGATTGCCTTGTTTATGCAACATGATCGTCAGGAGCCGATCGGCTCCTGTGGTCGTTTATTTCACCATTGATCATGATGAATATCAAATGAATATCATGCGTACTGATAAGATCAGCAAACCTTTTACTGTAAATGCGAACTTGGTTTCCCTGTCGATTACACGGCAAAGTAAAAAGTAATTAAATAACTAATGGACACCAGCCTTTTGGATACTTAAATTATCAGTTTAGTGAAAAACTGCAAGGGGTGACGGGCTGCACATCTATCCTTTGCCATAAGTTTCCTTCCTCAAAGAAATAACACTTTAACCCTCGGACATACAAGGGGTGGCGGGGGGGGGGGGGGTTGGATGCCACCCCCTTTAGGTTTTCTGGGATTTTTCCAAGAGGATCAAACATCAGCATCTGACGTTTTTAGTAGATGTTCGTTTATCCCTCGCACGCATTTTAAGAAAAGTTTAGTGATGATCAGTTTCTATGGTTACGAGGTATGACGTAATAAGTATCAGGCTGTCAAGCCATTTTGAGTGATATATGTTTTTTCAACTTTTTTCAACAATAAAAGAAAAATCTTGTAGCTAAAATCATGCAAAGTGCTTATTTATGTGTTATTATTCATGTCATGCAATTAACATTTCTCTTTGTTTTAACCTGATTTCTAATTGCTTGTAATATCCAAGATGGCGGCAAAGATGGCGACCATTGTTGGTGAGGTAACAGGCTTCCAGCAGGGCCACCATTCATAAAATATACCTCATCTTGTTAAGAAGATATAAGGCTTTTCAGTGAAGGCAAAATCGCGTCGAAATACTGCAACATGTCAAAAACTCTGGGGAGGGGTTCCATCTACCATCCTCTTGTACCATGGTGGGGGGGCGGGGGGGGGGGGTTATGATTTGGGGTGTACGTCTGAGGGTTAAGTTGGCAAGGTAGTGGTTGGTTTTGTATGAGATTACACTTTTACATTAAAGTTTCTTTTATAATAGACACTAAGGGCTTGTATTGTGTCACTGTAGCTCTGCCATTTATTTTCCCATGTGCAATTATGATAATATTTTCTTCTAATTATCTAACTGAGGGAGCCCATTCCTTATAAGCCCGGTGGCTTCTCTTGGGCTTCCTCGCCATGAGAGTTTAAGTAATTAGATTTGATTTGATTTGTACAATTTTTGGCAAACAAAACAATAAACAATAAACGCGAAAGGCAATATTTCTTTTTCTTCCCTGTTGTTTTGTTTCAGGAGCGTTGCTTTTCTCCTGTGAGTTTTACTTCTAATAGCAATTTTTATTTCAAAATTGTGTGGCCAGCCTCTGTCCATCAACCGCTTTTTGAAATCTGAAATGCTTCCTCAGAGGAGTTTGTTCGTAGGATACTCAAGGCTTCTTGTTGGTCAAATACATTTTAACATTCGGTGGGTGGTAAGAGGTGAAAATGTATATACTGGAAGGTTCCCGTTTAAATTCGTCTTTACGTCAATGATAGCTTTTTCTCATTTTTCGTTGAATGTTGTGCCTTGGTATACAACGGGCTCTAAAAAGATTGTCTCAGTGTCAATTATTTCGGGCGTAAATTTCATAGCCAGTAGAGCAGTAGGGTGAAGTAAGTTTACTTGTTCCGTGAATTTGAAGAAATCTACCATGTCTGGCAGAGGCGGATCCAGGATTTTTTTTAGGAGGGGGTGCACTCGTCTCTTGCTCTACTTCAACACCAATAAACCACATAGTTTTTTTTTTGCAGAATACCAGTTGTATTAGAAAACCGCAGGTCATCTCAGGAGGGGGGGGGGGGGGGTGCGCACCCCTGCACCCTCCCCCCAGATCCGCCCCTGTCTGGTTTATTTATGTCCCACAGGCAAAAAATATCATCTATGTAGCATTTTCAAACAGTTGGTTTAAAGACGGTTTTGCTTAAACTTTGTGTTTCAATATATGCGGCCATGAAAATGTTGGAAAGGAAACTGCTGTATGTGCTCATCGCGGTACTGTGGTTTCTTACTGATAGTGCTTTCCATTAGACTGGAAAGAATTTTCTTTTAGGATTAATCTAAACATTTCTCGGACCGAAACAAGAAATGTTCAGTTTTTTCACCTTTGTGTTTCAATAAAATATATAAAGTCGGTAGCATCTTTAAGGACTGTGGCTTCTGTGATTATGATATTGGTTGTAGCAATGTAGCTGTATCAACAAAAGAGTAAGTTCTTTCTGTCAGACCATCTGATGAGTCATAAATTTAAAGAGGTTACTTCCTAACGGTTGGAAAAAAATGCAAAATGCTCTTTTTTCTGAAACAAATATTGATAATGTCAGCCCATGTCGGTAGTCGGTTAATATTTTTCCTGTCGGTAGTCGGTAATTTTTTACTCGTTTTGTCGGTAGTCAGTAATATTTTTAGCCCTTTGTCGCTAGTCGGTTAACCCCATTCACACCCTCTTTTAGGTCTAAGCTTCTAAGTGAAATGGCGTGATGCAGTAAAGTCGAAGGTCGAGACGCCCTCGTCTGCCTCGTTCATCAGTTCGGGGCTTCGCCGCTCGCCTGCATGGTTTACGCGTTGTAATTTTAAAAAGAAAAATAATAGACTGCTCGCAGTTTAAAGTCGTTCAGGCAACGAATTCATTTCTTCTGTAACATGCAGAAAGAGATAACGTTGGCGAAATAATTATTATACTAAAAAATGTTGCTTAAACCTTCGCAAACCGTGACTAAAGAGGTAAGATTTGTCGTTGTTTGGAATAGTTGTTACAGCGTGCATTTAGTTTTCCTCGCTTTCAGCCAAAGATTAAGCACACACAAAAAAAAAACTGCGAAGTAGGTAGACACAATGTGAGAGCGGAGAAAAAATCACTTCATATAATCTCAACTTACGACGTAACAGCCATGATAAAGTTCTTCAAAGACGTTTGAAAGAATGTCACGACAGGCCATGGACGTATGTTTGCGAGTGCTAAAAGAAAGAAACAAGAGTAGGTTCGACAGCTACAGTGTCAGGAACAGTGTATTGATCATATCCCATATTACCTTTCGGGATTGTCGCGTGCACATTTTTTTCACGCATTGAGGCTTACGCGAAAAGCGCAATAAGAACCACTATTATTATTATTTCCGACAACTTTTCCCGAAATAGCTGTATTCTGAACTTACAGCTCCAAAATGTATAAGTGCAACTCTTAAATCGTCCGATGGCACCTTTGTGTATTCTACTCTGCTGACAAGCCAGCCTGCCTAAAGAAATTGAATAAACAAATTAAAATTAAATGATTTTTTAAGTGTTCAGTTGGCGCTCTGAAAGACGGATGTACTCAATAAAAATTGTGAAAGGGTTTATTTTTATAATATATTTTAAATTATTCTTAATTTTTTTAATCCAACTTAGTTCGTAAACAATTATTATGTTAAGGCAAGAATGCGGACGACGCAGTGAGAAATGAGGAGGAAAAAACACCTCTCTCCCGCCTTTTTTCTACTCCGTCCTCCATTTCACTGCTCCATCTCATCTTTTATCGCATTCACACTATCAAAGTTGATTTACGTACTCCAATGAATTCCATACCTTTGTATTAAATGCGTGGCCAAACTCAGTTATCACTTGTTTGAATACTACGTGGCTGGGAAACAGTTCTGGAACTTTTTCCTAACAACGTAAACAAAACGAAACATCTGCCTCATGAAAAGGGATACCAAGACAGTCTTGGATTCTGGATTCCAGATACTGGATTCATGATTCTATGACAGTGGAACTTGGATTCTGGATCTCAATCGTTAGTGGGATTCCGGATTCCACAAACAAAAATTTCGCGGATTCCGGAAAAGGACGTATTTCTTTACTTGGGGTGAAAACATATAAGAAGGGTCACGCGACATTATAAGCAGCCTGCAACAACACTACAAATAGGCATTTATATATATATATATAGTACGATCAGCTTTTCAGAATTCAATGTCGGTCTACTTTGTATATTTTTGCTGATCAGGTCTTCACGTAGATCCTACGTTCTGCGGCATATTCGTTTGCGGCCCTTTGCAATTTAAATGTCAATTTATCTAAAACCAACTTCGGAAATTTTTTGAAGCGTGGTTTACATCTAACCATCCCTATAGTCCATACCCACCCTCGAGGTTTTGGGAAAATTATAACGATCTTAAATATATACTTCAGTTTTATCCGGGCAGCACCCACTTGTCAAAACTTCGTGTACAGGACACAGATGACGTAAAGCAAAAGACCTCTTTGTTTCCTGTTCAGTGAAAAATCTGCTCGGTATTGTTTCATGGTTTTTGTTCTTTTGTTTTATGTCATTTGTGTCCGGTACAAGAAGTCAACTCCCCGCCGCGGTTCGTCCTGCGACGGAGCAAAATTATTATGCTCTCGATGTATCAGAGGGCGGGAACTTTACATATTCAAAAGAGCTTATTGCGTTATTTTTTGGCATGTCGAGTTTTTGGGACTCAGGGGCTTACATATAACACATGAACGGGTTAATTAATTTTACGGAATTTTTCGTTACTTGCATGTTAACCTCACGAGGGGCACACTGCGAGTAATCTCTCTTTTGCTCAAAAATCTCACAGACGTTCGCTCAAAAGAGAGACTGCTGCCAGTCTAAAAAGAGGGGCGGCTATATATAGGCTTGCTACAAGTGGACTTATTGACTTACTCTTAGGTCTTCATCCTCGGATACCCAAGGGCAGTCAGTCGGGTCGAGAGAAAGGGCCGACGATAAATTTTTAAGTACGGGCGAAAGAGCCCCTGGGTACCGACTCTCACAGAACTATTTCCAAAAATTCAAGAAGATGCCGGCTCTTGATTGGGCACAAAAAATGCTTTGTATTATTGTGCCCAATCGGCGAACAGTTTTTCCTGAGTTCTTTTCGTGAGTTCGTACACGACGGCTATTGTCTTGCCATACTTTCCCGGTTCGTTCACAAAGCTTGTGCGAGCAAGGGAAACTGTTATTTTCTACTTTCCTAAGCAGAAACGAAGGAACTACCGATGAGTCGAAAAAACGTTTGGAATGCTTACAGCAGGAGCAATTCAATTTGCCCCGAGAATATTCTGTTTTTCTCATCACAATATATAAGTTAAAGATGCGGCGGCGACGAGAAGTCAAATAAGCAATAGCTTGACAAAACAAAACAACAACTTTGCACGTGCATCACACTTTTTTGTACATTTCTTAGCCGTCAAATGCACGACTACCCGTGAAAATGCCTAATCTCATGTTTTGTGAGGGGCGTAAACAAGGAATGACAAAATTGATTCTCTTCATGAACTTGTATATGGTTGCTCCAGAATTCTGCTCCAGAAGAATTCGCTTGCATTTGACAAAGTAAGCGAGTTGGAATAATCACGATAGAAACTGAAAAAATGTGAATTCCCTTTTCCATGCGACGTTTTCGTGGTTGTCAGACGTAGTGGTATCTTTCAAAAATTACCTAATATTTACGCAAGACGTGAGCGATGCTAGAGTGAATACCCGTTGTAAGCTCAAGCTTGTCTTTTTGGAAAAGCGTCTTTAGTTTTCGGGCAGACAGTATTTTGAAATCAGATGGGGATTTTATATCAAACTGAAAGTTTCCTGACTGCGTGCAGTTCTTTGGTCATTTGTTTGGTGCATGAGCCAGACAAGCCGTGATCGAAACAATAGCGGTCGTGTACGAACTCACGAAAAGAACCCAGGAGAAACTGTTCGCCGATTGGGCACAATAATACAAAGCATTTTTTGTGCCCAATCAAGAGCCGGCATCCGCTTGAATTTTTGGAAATAGCTCGGTGAGAGTCGCTACCCAGGGGCTCTTTCGCCCGTACTTGAAAACTTTCGTCGCACCCTTTTTCCCGACCCGAATGACTGCCCCTGGGTCTCCAAGGATGTTAGGTCTTGCGCATATTCCTCAAATTTAGAAACTCCAGCAGTATCATCCTCTGTGTTCACCTGAAAATGCATCAGTATTGGTTATAAATGAGAAAAAGATCATCGCAGCAAGGGACGCAACTTTTGCAGTTGCTAAAAGAAAGCCTGAAAAAATTCGGGCCCGGGGGGGGCACTTTAGGAATTTCTGGGTGGGGATGTGCCGCTGGGAGCCTGGAACCCTTAACCTTTACCAGAGCTAGTTCAGCTGAATTTTGCTACCCTATACTAGAGTAAACTCCCCAAATCCCCCTATCCTAGAGTAGCTGTGTACCTAGTCTAGATAAAATCTTCAACCAACTGATCAGTTTCCTGAAAAATGATACCCTATACTAGAGTAAACTCCCCATATCCCCCTATCCTAGAGTAGCTGTGTACCTAGTCTAGATAAAATCTTCAACCAACTGATCAGTTTCCTGAAAAATGATACCCTATTCTAGAGCCAAACGCTCTGATTTATATACCCTATCCTAGAGTAAACTGCTTGAAAACCATACCCTTCACAGCGGCACATACCTATATAGCCCATATATGGCAGTACCCCCCCCGGGAATTCGGGCTTGTACAGGATTAGAACCCCAGTTCCCCTTTTGCAATACCGGTGTACACTAATGAAACAATTATTGATTCAGATTTTGGAATACCCAGAAAACTCAAGATCTTTCTATTAGTTAGTCCTTCATTAAATTCCGGACATCACAAAACATAACTGTATACAATCGTGCAACATTTAACTTGAGTTCTTCATTCTTTCATCTTTACCTTGAGGCCGCCACCTATGTCAACAACATCAATCTGGTTTCTTCCTACTCGATGGTTAACTTCCTGAATGACAATAAAAGAAAAATAATAATACAGCTTATGCCTAACGTCCACTATGTTACTTATATACAGCTGTATTACTAAATTTGTAACAATATTACTAACAAATTGTTAAATCTCGTTACCAAAGCAAATTGTACGATGCATTTCACTCCTTGAGTAAGAGAGTCATAACCAAAGCTCTAAAGATCAGAAAAATAAACGAATCAATTTAGGTTTCTAGGAAACTACCCACCTACCCCTCCCCTAAGCCATCACTTTGCCCTAAGGGAGAAGTAAGTGTTAATGTGAGCTTAGGGGAGGGGTTGGTGGGCAGTTTCCCAGAAACGTAAATCGATCCAAATAAACACATGAAAAAAGCACATAATTGTGGAAATTGCAATACCACAATCAAAGATTACATAAAGCAATCTTACATTTACATTGTATCACCAAAGAAGTTAAAGATCATCTTTCTTCAGTAAAGTGCCATCTCCAATTCTCCATTAATTTGTTATTCTTGTTAAAGCCTGCCTTATGTTCTATGCAACTCTACAGAAAATAAGGTAGTCATCCATCAATAATATTGTTTCATCAATGGAAATTTAGGTCCAAATTAGTACAACAGTTGAAAATGCAATGTCAGACTTGATTTTCAGCAGCTTGCATGCCAGCACTTCTTTTGGGTTTTTTGATTGAAAAAAAAAAAAAAAAAAAATAGCACAGACATAAAGAGCAGTGAAAGTTGACATATTGGATCTTCTTATCGTCAGTATTTTTATGGAAGTGCGAATGATGTTTGTTGCAAGTGTAATGTAATGTTCTTACTTAGCTACCTGACTTCCAATGTGTACATGAACCCCTGTCAGCCATGGCTGGTTTACATATCAACTGATTAAGTCTTCTTTTGATGATTCAGTGAGCTATTAAAACAAGAAAGGACAGTGGAACCTAGATATACCAAAGGGACAGAGCACTCACGCAAAATTTGTTTGCTGTTATAATGAGTTTTCATTATACAGTGGAACATTGATATAACAAAGTCCTTGGTATAATGAGTGATTTTCTTTACCCCAGAAATAGTAAAATGTATAAAAGACAGTGAAACTCGATAAAAATGAAACTTCATTGCAGCGAACATACTTTGCCAGTCCCTTGGCCCTTCGTTATATCGAGATTCCACTGTAGTTAGGTTCTTTTTCATATATGTTCTTACTACCACTGAGGTTAGCATCAGTACTGAGGTAGTGATTCTCCTCTAAATTGGGGATCCAAAGGTCAGTTGAGGGGAACAGGATGCCTTCAGCAGGCCAGTTTTTGATCAATAGGGTTTCGATTTAGAAGATCCACTTTGCAATAAAACGTGTGAAATAGCCATTTTTGTGAAGTGATTTTAAGGAATGGAATTAATTTACTGGGTAATGGGAAACAACACAGACACTGGTATTACATCCCACCTTTCAGTATCGTGCACAGCAACATTTGCAGTTGGCAGTAGCGCAGTTGTTAACAAAACCAAATTTGTTATACCAAGAGCCATTTGATTGCTTGGTTATAGGTTATAATAATGACATTCCACTTGGAACCGTGTGAAATATCTACAGTAAAATCATCTTTTCCTGACAACCTGAGTGCTCTGTGCAGTTACAATTTTTATTTTGTCTCCTTTAGAATGTTCCACAAACAAGTGAAAATAGTTATTTCACAACACAACTCACCAGTACTCCAAATTTTGAATCTTGAGTACATACACTGTCAGTAAATAAAAAGGAAAAAGCATTCTAAGATCTTAATAGTACAAGAGTTTCTTATCAAGTGAAGTGAATTTTAATTAATTTACTTCACTTGAAAAATGAGAAGAGAATTGGGGGAAGGCAAAAAAAATTCTTTCTGTACCAGGGAGGCAGAGATTTTTTTCTGGTAATTATATAAGTTTTTTGTTTTTTAAGTTTCTTACTGTACATAGTTTACACTTGTCCAAGTTTTCTCTATTATTTCTCATCAAAAAAAGTGGAAGCATCTAAATATAAATAAATAAATTAATAAATAGATACACCCCACCATGTACATGACATTTATACATAAACAAATCACCACTTCATATTAAACTTCTGAATCATTTTAATTAACACATATAGATCTGAGGAATCCACTTTTCTGTGTGTCTTGTCAAAATGTAGTAAGAAGTTAAACATTATAGTGTATCCTGATCATAATCACCCATTCAAATGCACAGCATACACTGCATCATACAAAACACAAACCTCAAGGCCTGTACGTCTCCAGCACCAATAAGTGGATTTAACCTGAGTCCCACCTTTGACTTATTAGTGTGACTATAATGAAAAAATAATGAGAGGAGACTATATCTTTGCAAGTCATGGCAAACACTATTAAGGTAAACAAGTGTAATTTAAATACAATGTAAATGATGAATGCAACATTTTAGATCTACATGTACATATCTTGCCTAAAATTGCCGTTTCTGATTGGCTCACATCCCCCAGCTCTCTTCAAAACCAGCCAGCGTTCAACAAATTTTCCAACTTGAGCGATAACATTCTCATCGATCTAGATAATTCTTCACATCAAACTCAGCCCAATTCAATGATTATTTTTTTTAAACTTGCCTCAGTTCTTTCATAATATCTGTCGTGACCTCAAGTTCTTCATAACTGTTAATATTTATGATAATTCCTTTCTCCAAGCCAAATTCTACAGAACAAGAGAGAGAGTGATTTCTATCAGTCCCCACCAAAAAACAAACAAACAAGTAATAAATTGGTCATGTCCTAATTTTGTTACATTTTATAAGTATTATCTAATTAATGTTTCAGTTTTTCTATTATTCATGGATTACTTTTTGTTATGTTTTCTGACAGTGAGGACCAACAGAGCATTGTGATTAAAAAATACATACATGCAAAAACTACAGAAATATAATTATGTTCTGTCCCAGAAAGCCATAACTGATTGAATGGCACGTATATATAACTGACAGTACAACCACGCAACATGGGCATTGGATACTTCACATTGAACACATTATTAATATTAATTTTGTCATTTCCATATGACTTCATTTTTAATAGCATTGCTTGCTTTTAGTGCGAATTAAGGCTAGGGACACCTTTTAATGTCGTTCATAATACAAAAATATATGGGGCGTGAATCTCATAGGAAGCATAACTTTGAACACAACTCAGTATTAAGGGATGCTGATTGCCAGAGGTAGCCAAGATTGACAGCGAAACTTGATTTTAATAAGAATGTCATACTTAATTCAGGAATTGTTTTGACTGGTGAGTCAAACACTATTCTCTCTGGGGCAAATCCAATATCCAGGGCGTGCAGCACTTCACCTATAGATGCACACTCAACACCATGGCCCTAAAACATTAAAGAGGGAAAAATAGAATTAAAACTGGTGACCTTCATCCGAACTACAGTGGAACCTGACAACTTTTTGCCACCTCTCTACAATGGCCACTAATTTTTTTCCCAGTGGTCAGTCCATACGTTAGCTCTTGTTTAAACAACTCTACAAGTCAGCCGCCTCTCTACAGCAGCAACGGCCACTAAAGCATGTCTCCAACTGCCAAAATAACCTCTCACAACAGCCAGTTTTTTCAGTGACTGATAAAAAAGTCAAGAATGTATGGTATGAAATTTGATCCGTATGGCCATGGCGCATTGATGATTAATCATGGCATAATTGTAATTGGATTGTGTACTTCACAGGAAAAAATAACTGCATGATCAAAAACAAGACCAGAAAATACTGCAAACACTGATAATAAACTTACCAGTGCAGTGGGACCAAAAATAAGGAATGTAAATATTTTGATC